>CM062818.1:1772924403-1773415637 GCA_031772625.1 Pinus tabuliformis
AATCAGACACAGGTTCTGACTCTAAATCAGAACCCCATAAGGGAACTGCCAAATCGAAGCAGATCATTTATGCGGAGCCCAGTGCCATCATGGCCACCACCTGTTGAAAATAATACTGAGAGGGGGGGTGAATCAGTATTATCAAATTCCTTTTCAACTTATATAAAGATTAACAAATCTGACTGATAAAACTTGTGTATACCTTCCAGACTTATAATTTAATTTATTCTTTAGATGTTGATCATTAATTTGTGTGTCAGAACCATATAACAGTAGAAAAAGTAGAGCACACAGTCACACAAAAGAACACAAGATATAAGGTGGAAACCCAATGTGGGTGAAAACCACCTGCTGCAATATGTCTCTATCTTCTTTCAATTAGAAACTTCCTTTTACAATGATTCTGTATTGGTGCAGTCTTATACCAGCACGCAGGCTTCAACCTACAGAAGGCTACAACCTTCTCTCGTTCTCCAAACTCTTCTGGAAGGAAGCTACAACACCCTTAGCTCTTGTACTAGCTGAGGTACTAGTACGTAGGTGATGACCTACAGAAGACTTCTCTTTTCTTCCAGGGACCACGTTTCATAAATTTTCAAACTGGATCCATGAATATCAATAAAACATCAAATAGATTTGCAATCAACCAACTTCCTTGTACAAATATTGAATCAATAACTTCTCAGCACACAACAACTAGACACCAATTCAGAACCCTGAACACTGCAGTAATAGACAAAAACAGCTAAAACATATTTCAAGAAAAGTCCGCAACTTCACCAATAGAAACCTACGGGTATCCGCACCTCCGCTGTGTCAAGCCTACGGGTCTCCACACCTGCGTCATGTCTAGCCTGCGGGTATCCACACCTGCGTTGTGTCTAGCCTGCAGATCTCCGCACCTACGCTGTGTCGGACCTGCAGACCTGTGGGTATAGATAATTTATCAGACTTCAAGTATACCCCAAACTATCAGATTTATAGATCTGATCATGCGTCAAAGAGATCTCGACCCATCAGTAGATCCGTCTTGTAATGCTCAGGTTTCTCCTTGATTCAGGTCCAGCTATAACTCACCAACCGATCACCAGTATTTCAGATCTTGCTCTTATTAAGATATTCAACAGATGAGTGCCCAGCCAAATGATCTCCTTTCCTTATTATAGGCTAGGCCTTACTCAAACCATGGTCCAAAACCATAAAGATCCAATACTAGGGACCCAAAACCTGGGTTCAATACTTTAGAAGCAAAACCACGGACCAAAACCATAGGATCAAAAATTTCAGACTAAATATCATGGACCAACCATAAGATCTCCCGCGTGCACGCGTTTTTCTCTGCATGAAAGTGCATATATTTTACGACCACACTTTTTGTTTGGTACACCTGTGAATATGTCCGCACTTTTTTTTCGGCGCACCTACAGAACCTGCCAATGTCAACAACTTTGTGAATATGAACCTGTGGGTATCTCATTTTCTACTATTTTGAGAGCATGAACTTGTGGTTTGCTATTTGAGTGAGTTTCCATCAAGGACAACACTTATGTCATCGAGCCAAACCTGTGCCAAACCTGTGTCATAATGCCAACAATCTCCCCCTTTGGACTTGATGGCAACCCAAAGTCACTCAAGGTCTTTCTCCCCCTTTGACATCAAGGGCAAAGGGTTATGCTCCCCCTGAATACATGCTGAAATTTTTGCTCTGCTATGCTGTCCAAGCTCCCCCTGACATATAGACAAGATCTGCAAGAAGATGTTCAAAAAGAAATCTGACTTTATACATCATAACTGAGCTTCCTAACACCAAAGACTCATACATACAACTCCCAACCAAGTGGGGATACATGATATAATAAGCACATCACATTATCCATCCCAGGCATAGTGGGGCAACCAAGATAGGCCGTTACATGACCTTGACAAAAGAAATATAAGACATAGAGACAAAACATCAGCAGCATCTGTCAAACATTATTCAGATCAGAATCCATGATCTCCTTCTGCACTTGCTCCTCTTGAAATCAAAACAACTGAAGAATTGAACCAAGATCTTCTATGATAATGCCAACAATGCATTATTAGAAGAATATATGCTCCCCCTGATCCTGTGCCAAATGGTCTCTGACAAACCCATATCGGACTCTTCTCATCCTTGCTTTTCTTCAAGTCAACATATACACGAATGTACCCACATAAACCAGCGTATGTACGCGTATACCCCATATGAAACTCGCGTACAACAATCTCTGAACCAGACAAGATTCAACAGCAAGATGATGCATCAACTACCCCTAGCTTTTGTCTGAGGTATTCAAAGGTCTCCCTGGGCAGTGGTTTGGTGAGGATATCAGCAACTTGTTCCTTAGAGGGAACATACTCCAATTTGACCTTTTGTTCAAGCACTTGTTCTCGAAGAAAATGATACTTGATCGGTATGTGCTTAGTCTTTGAATGCATGACAGGATTCTTTGAAATACTGATTGCACTTGTATTATCACAAAAAATGGATATAGGTGGAGTACAAGTGATTTGAAGATCTTGCAATGTTTGCATCGTCCAAATGAGTTGTGTGCAGCAAGATGCAGCAGCTACATATTCTGCTTCAGTTGTAGATAATGCAATAGAGCTTTGTTTCTTGCTGAACCAAGATACTAATCTAGGACCCATGAAGAATGCACCACTACTAGTGCTTTTCCTATCATCCACGCTTCCTGCCCAATCCGCATATGTGTATGCATGAAGTGTGAGATTTGTACCTCTAGGATACCATAAGCCATAGTTTTGAGTTCCTTGAAGATACTTGAAAATTCTCTTAACTGCCTGAAGATGAGTTTCCTTTGGATTTGCCTGAAATCTTCCAACTATTCCCACTGCATGCATAATGTCTGGTCGGGTACCTGTTAGATAGAGCAAACTACCAATCATGGATCTATAGGTTGGTTGATGTACTACTTCCGATTCATCATTTACGCTGAGGCTACATCCTATCACCATAGGGGTACATACTGGTTTCAAATCCTCCATCCCATATTTCTTCAAGATCTGCTTGAGATATTTGGTTTGTGATAGAAAAATGCCATCTTTGTTTTCTTGGACTTGTAAACCAAAAAAATATGTGAGATCATCAAGCATGGACATTTCAAACTCTTTCTGCATCACCAAGGAAAATTTTTGACTCATGTCTTCTTCATTGCTACCAAAGATGATATCATCAACATACACAACAAGTATCAACAACTTATCATTGTCAATTTTTATATACAGATTGCTATCAGTTGATCCTTTTATAAAACATTGTTGATGGAGGTACTTATACAAATGATAATACCACACCCTTGGTGCCTGTTTAAGGCCATAAAGTGCCTTTTTGAGCCTGCATACAAGTTTTTGATCATTTCCAAGAATAAACCATCTGGTTGTTCAATATATACTTCTTCATTTAAGTCTCCATTCAGAAAGGTAGATTTTACATCCATCTGAAATACTTTGAACTTCTGAAAGCTAGAGAGAGCAAGGAACATTCTTATGGCCTCAAGTCTATCAACTGGAGCAAAAGTTTCTTCAAAGTCTATTCCTTCTTGTTGTGCATATCCTTTACAAACAAGTCTTGCCTTGTTTCTAACCACATCCCCATTTTCATTTAGCTTATTTTTGAAAATCCACTTTGTCCCTATGACATTTTTATCTTTTGGTCTAGGAACCAACTCCCAAGTGTTATTCTTTTCAATCTGCTCAAGTTCTTCTTCCATGGCCTTGACCCAGCATTCATCTTTGCAAGCCTCTCTTACGTTCTGAAATTTAGTGGAGGAGAGTAATGCTAGATAGCTTGAAGCTTCTGAAATGGTTCTTCTTGTTTGTACACCTACCTCTTTCTGCCCCAAAATTTGAGATTCTGGATGATTCTTCTGAACGTATTTGGATGGAGTCTTTTCTTCTACCCTTATCTATTCTTCTAGTGCCTCATGGGTTTCTTCTTCGTCATGGATCTAATTTGATGTTAACGAATAGTCTTCACCATCTTCAAAATCTTCAGATTTCACCTTCCTAGGAGTGTTTCCTCTGTCATCAACCACTACATCAATACTTTCAACAATTTTACCAAGTCTTTTATTGTAGCATTTGTAAGCTTTTCTGTGAGGAGAGTAGCCAAGTAAAATGCCTTCATCTGCTCTAGGTTCAAACTTGCCAAGATTTTCTTCAGTCCTTTTAATGTAGCATTTGCTTCCAAAAATTTTGAAGTATTTTACCATGGGAGTCTTACCATACCAAAGTTCATGAGGAGTTTGAGTGCTATTTACTCGGATGTTTGTCTTGTTGAGAATAGTAACGGCGGCAAATGCGGCTTCACCCCAGAGGGTTGCAGGAGTTCCAGACTCATCAAGCATAGCACGAGCCATTTGTTGAACCATTATGTTCATCCTTTCCACAACTCCATTTTGCTGAGGAGTCCTTGCAGCAGAAAATTCCCTTCTTATTCCATGTTCTTCACAAAAATCAAAAAATTCATCTGAGGTAAATTCCCCTCGATTAGATCTGAGGCATTTGATTCTGTGATCTGATTCATTTTCAACCAAGGCTTTGAATGACTTGAACTTTTCGAAAGCTTCATCTTTATACTTCATGAGTCCTATCCAACACATCCTTGAAAAGTTGTCAATGAACAATATGAAATACTCTTCTCCTCGAGGTGATCTCTTCCTAGTTGGACCACATATATCTGTGTGAACAAGTTCAAGTGGCCTGCTAGCTGATCCTTCCTTCTCAGGGAAATTAGTTCTGGTTTGCTTACCAAATTGACATGATTTGCATATTGTATTGTCTGGAATTCTGATGTCAAGAAGATCACGAAATACCTGATATTTGCATGCTTTCCTTATCTGAGAGAAGCTAAGATGCCCCAGTCTTCTGTGCCATAGCCAGTGTTCATCATTCTTGCTTAAATAGCATTGTTTTTGTTCTCCCTTGAGTACATATAAGTTATTTGGAGCTCTTATGCCTCTGATCACTGTCTTTCCTATATCCAGCTCATTAACAATACATCCATTTGATCGAAATATTACCCCAGTTCCTTGATCGCACATCTGACTGACACTTAATATATTGTGCTTTAAGCCATCAACGTACATAACATTACCAGTCTTGACCTTTTCTTTCAAACAAACAGATCCTTTACATTTTATGAATGCAGGGGTGTCATTTCCAAATGAGACCTTCTTTTCCTTGTCTAAGGCACTATATGACTGAAGTTTTTCTTTATTACCTGTCATATGTTTTGAGCACCCACTGTCGATGTACCATTGATTTTCCTGTCCTTCCGCATATAGGGCTATCCCACATCTTTCCGGTTGCGTTTCTTTCTTTTTCCATGTTTTGGAATTCAATGAGGCTTGCTCCTTCTGAGTTGTTTGCCGAAACCTGCTTTTGCATTCAGAATCTTCATGACCGAAGTTGTTACAGATAGAACATTCTATTTCATTTTCAAGAGTAGAGAAATTATTGTAGGTTCTTTTCATGATTCCTGTCATACTCCTTTTTTTTTGAGCTTCCCTAGTCATGATGGTCTTGTAGGCAACACATTGAGCAGCTTTATGACCAAAGTTATGACAAGAGAAACATTGGCCATTGAAGAAATTCCTGCGATTATCAAATCTACCAACCATATGATTGTAGTTTCCATCCATTCTTGAGCCAATATGAGAATGATTTACCTGTGGTCAGTTGAGGCTTCTATTCATCCTTGACGTAGATTGCCCCCGATAATCTATTCTTGAAGCAAATTGTCCCTGATTTACCTGGTGATCTGCATTATGCTTTTGCTGTCGATTGTCAACTTGTTCACTTCTCCTTGCTGCATCAAGATAACTTTTGGAGGTGGATGGCTTCTGTGCTTGCTTCTGAGCTTGAGATGCTTCTTCGGAATATCCGAGACCAGTCTTGATTAGAGGAGAATGCTGCACTTTGATAATCTCATCTAGAGTTTCATATCCTTTAGCAAATCTGAGATTAAGGGCTTTTGTTTTCTCAATTTCTTTTCTAAGTCCCACAATTTCACATTCTAACTCTTCATTGTGTTTATCCTTTTCAACAAGTTGGAATGTTAGAGTATCTATAATCATATTCTTTTCCTCTAAACAAACTTTAAGTTTAGAAATTTCTTCATAAAGACCTTCTTCATTTATAGCATCCAAGAAATCATCATCTTCAAAAGCCATCAAAAGTCTATCATCATTACCTTGTTCATCTTCATCACTATTTGACAATCCATCACTATCTTCATACGTGTAATAGCTCTTCTTATTTTGTTTTCTGTTCCATCTAACAGGTTCCTTACCTTTGTCTAGTTTATCGTTATGAGGACATTTTGCAGCATAATGACCGACTCTCCCACAAGCAAAGCATTTGAAAGGCAGCTTACCTCTGAATCTTCCAGTTCCCCGTTGAAGGTTCTTGACAAAATTTGATTCTTCCTCTTCTTCTGACACATGTCCTGTCTCATAGTAATCTCCTTTTCCTGAAGCCTTGAATGCAGCTTCTCTCCTGTCTGATGGTCCTCCTTTTCTCATCTCTTAAGCAGTTAGAATTCCGTGCAGCTGTGACATGGTAAGGCTCTGTAGATTCTTCTTTTCTTCTATGGTAGAAAATTTTGAGTCAAACTTAGGAGACAAGGATCTTAGAACTTTTTCAACCAAAACAGCTTCTTTTATTTCTTCACCCAAGTTTTTCATATAATTTACGATCTCATCTATACGTAGGAAATAGCTAGCCACACTTTCATCATTATGCATTCTGAGACTTTCATATTGAATTCTAAGAGTTTGTAACTTTGATCGCTTTACCTGTTCATCTCCTTCATAGCTTAGAACGATCTTGTCCCATATTTCTTTTGCGCTTTTGAGCTGCATAACCTTGACGAATTCGGATTTGAGATAGACTTCCTAATAGAGTATTGACAACTTTTGCATTTGTTTCATACTACTTCTTACTAGCTACATCTGTTGAGTTGCTGATGGAAATGTGTATCCAGTTTCCACAATATCCCAAACTTCTATACCAAGAGATTGAAGATAAGCAGTGATTCTTACCTTCCAATAGACGAAGTTGCTTCCATCAAAAATCGGTGGCTTGATAGATGCTTTTTTTTCATAGTTGCTCATGATGATAGATCTTCCTTCAAGCGATCAAGCTTTTCCTGAAGAACTTGCTCTGATACCAATTGTTGAAAATAATACTGAGAGGGGGGGTGAATCAGTGTTATCAAATTCCTTTTCAACTTATATAAAAATTAGAAGATCTGACTAATAAAACTTGTGTATCAATTCCAGACTTATAATTTAATTTATTCTTCAGATGTTGATCATTACTCTATGTGTCAGAACCATATAATAGTAGAAAAAGTAGAGCAGACAGTCACACAAAAGAACACAAGATAAAAGGTGGAAACCCAATGTGGGTGAAAACCACCTTCTGCAATATGTCTCTATCTTCTTTCAATTAGAAACTTCCTTTTACAATGATTCTGTACTGGTGTAGTCTTATACCATCACGTAGGCTTCAACCTACAGAAGGCTACAACCTTCTCTCATTATCCAGACTCTTCTGGAAGGAAGCTACAACCCCCTTAGCTCTTGTACTAGCTGAGCTACTAGTACGTAGGTGCTAACCTACAGAAGACTTCTCTTTTCTTCCAGGGACCACGTTTCATAAATTTTCAAACTGGATCCATGAATATCAATCAAACATCAAATAGATATGCAATCAACCAACTTCCTTGTACAAATACTGAATCAATAACTTCTCAGCACACAGCAACCAGACACCAATTTAGAACCCTGAACACTGCAGTAATAGAAAAAAAAAACTAAAACATATTTCAAGAAAAGTCCGCAACTTCACCAATAGAAACCTGCGGGTATTTGCACCTCTGCTGTGTCGTGCTTGCAGGTCTCTGCACCTGCATTATGTCTAGCCTACGGATATTCGCACCTGTGCTGTGTCTAGCCTGTGGATCTCCGCACCTGCGCTGTGTCAGACCTGCAGACCTGCGGGTATAGATAATTTATCAGACTTCAAGTATACCCCAGACTATCAAATTTATAGATCTGATCATGCGTCAAAGAGATCTCGACCCATCAGTAGATCCGTCTTGTAATGCTCAGGTTTCTCCTTGATTCAGGTCCAGCTATAACTCACCAACCGATCACCAGTATTTCAGATCTTGCTCTTCTTAAGATATTCAACACATGAGTGCCCAGCCAAATGATCTCCTTTCCTTTTTATAGACTAGGCCTTACTCAAACCATGGTCCAAAACCATAGAGATCCAATACTAGGGACCCAAAACCTGGGTTCAATACTTTAGAAGCAAAACCATGGACCAAAACCATAGGATCAAAAATGTCGGACTAAATACCATGGACCAACCATAAGATTTCCCACGTGCACGCGTGTTTCTCTGCATGAAAGTGCGTGTATTTTACGACCACACTTTTTGTTTGGTACACCTGCGAATATGTCTACACTTTTTGTTCGGCGCACCTGCGGAACTTGCCAATGTCTGTAGCTTTGTGAACAGGAACCTGCGAGTATCTCATTTTCTACTATTTTGAGAGCCTGAACTTGTGATCTACTATTTGAGTGAGTTGCTATCAAGGACAAAACTTATGTCATCGAGCCAAACCTGTGTCATAATGCCAACAATACCACCAAGATTCAGAAGATTGAGCATGAAGATCCAAAGGAGGGGGAATGCCTCTTCTACTCACAAATGTGTGTGAAGGGTTCTCTGCTGCAATTCATTGTCGACAACGGGAGACAAAAGAAGCTCATTCTAGTAGAGGTCGTGAAGTGGCTGGGCCTAAAGACTACATCATATCCACAACCATACACCATCGGGTGACTTCACCAAGGACGAGATCTTCCCATTATCCAATGGTGCCACCTTCCCTATAGCATCAAGCCCTTCACAGATGAGGTATTGTGTGACTTTGCTCCTCTTGAAGTTCATGATGTATTGCTAGGAACACCATACTTGTGGAAGCGACATGTTGTATATGAGTCTAGACCTCTCTCTGTGATTATTACTTTGTCTAATAAGATGTATACGATACTAGAGGTAGCCCCGCCTACTGTCATCCCTTTGATCACTACAAATCAATGTAGTAAAATCATTTCCTAGACTAGGAAATTTTTTTTCCTTATGATTCGCCCCCAGGGAAAGAAGAAGGTTGTGGCCACGACTTCTAGGTAGGCCTCCTCTACATAACAACAATAGATGGAAAAAGTCCTGGATGAGTACAGGGATATTTTCGCCTCACCCACAGGGGTACCTCTGCACTGTCAGGTCAAGTACTCCATCGATCTAACCCCGAGTGCGACGCTGCCCAATGGACTGATCTATAGACACTTTGTTCTGGAGAGCGATGAGATCAAGAGGCAGATTCAGGAACTATTATAGAAAGGGCACATCCAACCAATCGCATCACCTTATGGGAGCCCGATTGTATTAGTACATCACAAGGATGGCACCTGAAGGCTCTGTATTGACTATTGGCCATTGAACAAGATCACTATCCGAAATAGGTACCTAATCCCGCGGATTTATAACCTTTTGGACCAGCTCAAGGGGGGTAAATATTTTGGCATGATTGACTTGAATTTAGGTTATCACCAGGTGCCTATCGAACCCTTCGATGGGTGGAAGATTGCCTTCAAATCCAAGGAGGGCCTTTTCAAATGGTTGGTCATGTCATTCGGATTGACGAACGCCCCTACAACCTTCATGAGACTAATGGAAGACATCTTGCAACCCTTCACCAATGCTTTCATGGTAATGTATTTAGATGACATATTGATATTCAGCAAGATTTGGGAAGAGAACCTCCACCATATTCGATAGGTCCTTCAAACCTACGATAACACAATCTTTGTGGTAACTTGGAGAAATACACCTTTTTCCTGACCCATCTTCAATATTTGGGATACATCATTGATGCGAAGGGTGTACATGTGGACCCATCCAAGATATAAGGGATTGGACAGCCCCAACCTCTCTAACAGAGCTCCACATCTTTTTGGGTCTTGCTAATTTCTACTGTAGGTTCGTGTTTGGGTTCTCTCATATCACTTGGCCTTTAAGTCAAGTCACCAGGGGTAGAGTGAAAGAAAAGTGTTTTTGGTCAGAAACCCAACAAAAAGTGTTATTAGAATTGAAGAATCACCTCTATTTTGCACCAATGCTCACATTACTAGACCTGCAACAACCATTTGAGATTGAGACAGATGCCTCTGACTATGATATTGTTGTAGTTCTTACTCAGCATGGGCATCGAGTGGTTTACAACAGTGAAACATTTTTAGACACAATCCAAAAGTACCCCACTTACAACAAAGAAATGTATTCCACTGTGTAGGCTTGTTGTTAATGGAAGCATTACATTCTGGGGAAGGAAACGGTCATCCGCAAAGACCACCGACCTCTACAGTTCATACAGACACAAGGGAAGTTGCAGAACAATCGCTATCAGAAATGGTCCATGCAACAATTCCATTTCAACATTAAGTATAATAAGTGAAACACCAATAACATCGTTGATTTCCTCAGCCGACCACTGATCATGGCACTTATCACTGTGCTCGACTCTTATGGGCACAAGACATCATGGTGGCTGCATCTTTACAAGAGCGATCCAGAATTTGACTGCATATACCAGACACTCCTAGAAGGGAAACCAGTTCCAAAATTTCACCTTCAGGATGCACTGTTATGCCACCTGGGACACATCTATGTTCCTTCAAGTGAGTGTGCCAATATGATTTGTGAGGCACACTACAGTCGGTTTGCTAGACATTTCGGAGTAGAGAAAAAAAATGCTAGTATTGCAGAAGTATTTTGATTGGCCGAAGCTTCGTCAGGACGTTGGGAAGTACATTAGATCCTACACCACCTGCGCCATTGCCAAACCAACCATCAAGAAGAAAGGCATGTATGCTCCTCTACCTACTCCTATCCCACCTTGGGAATCTTTCTCCATGGCTTACATGTCGGGCCTTCCTTCTATTAAGAATGACAATGATTCCATTTTCATGGTCATCGACAAATTCTCTAAGATGGCCATCATGACAGCCTGCAAGAAGAGTATCACAACAGAGACCACTACTAAGATCTTCTTTGAGTGAGTGTGGGTACACTTTAGGATCCCACAATCCATTGTCTTGGATCAAGACAACAAATTCCTGAGTTCATTTTGGTCAAGTCTCTGGTCGATTTTGGATACAAAACTTACTAAGTCCACGGATTTCCATCCTGGAAGTGATGGCCAAAAATAGGTTGTCAATAGGATGATCGTACACATTCTGCACATGTACAACTCGAAACATCCATGCACGTGGGATGAAAGTCTCCCCTATGTCCAACACAACTACAACAAAGCTCTCCATAACTAAATAAGCCACAACCCCTTTCAGGTAGGGCTGGGATTTCATCCATTATGCCGCATTAATGTATCCATGCCATTTGCAACCATGTAGGTAGATTTAGCTAACGTTCAGTCCAAAGCTAAAAGGGCTAACAACTTCATTGAGAAAATTTAACACATCCACTAATAGGCCCATGATATATTGGAAGAAGCCAATGCTAAGTACAAGCATCGCCATGATCATCATCGAGTGCCACATAATTTCCAGGTGTGCGACAAAGTTTGGCTACATTTGCAGAAAGAGCGCCTTGTTGGACCCCACCACAAGCTTCGCCTGCTCCAATATGGGCCATACAACATCACCAAGGTCGTTGGTGATAATGCCTTCAAGCTCAACATCCCACTGTTTCTTGGTCTTCACCTAGTGTTCAATGTAGATCGCCTTCGGCCATACTTTTGACCATTGTTGGACACATCTGACATTCCAGAACACCTCACACCAACAGAGCTCAACCCAGACTACATAGAACAAGCCACAACTTATCAAATCATGGACACACATATCAAGAACACTCACCAACAGAGGGGACATTTATATCGAGTTGTCAAAGTAGGTCAACTCCTCCACCAAGGAAAGTGGCTAACCAGGGACCAGGTTCAACAGAAATTTCCTCACCTCATCGAGGCTCTGCACACAATGGGGACCATTTCTTCCTAAGGGGGGAGGAATGATCGAGGTGGATATTGGTGGCCACCCACCTATTCCACCTAGACCCACCATTCATTTTCATCTATTTTCTTGTTCATTTCAGCATTTACTATTTTTGCAGTTTTTCGGGTCCTGAACTTGTGGAGTAGTTTTTACGCCCCTAAACAACGCTTTTCTCAGAGATAAGCTTCCATCGCCCAAGCTATCTTATTTCAATTATATTTGTAAGAATAGTTCACTATTTTTATATTAATAAAATGAAGTGTGTTTCTGTTGCATCTCTGTGTTTATGATTATACCTATAAGTTGTTGTGTTCATGTTTAATTTCGGATCACAAAGTCAAAGCTGCATCCATTGTCCAGCGCGACAATCCAGTGCCGCTTGTCCTCTCAATGAACAGTGACTGAATTATTGTTCTAGGGCACACTACCAATGTGCATTTTATTGCATCTAGCAATGCTAATGACCAAAACAAATATATCCCCAATATTCCCTTCTTTGATACACATTCCCTCCAGCAATCCGGTCACCTCCTTCCGTGCAATCACACACCCTCCAAGTTTCATTGGCACCCCCATCTTGGCCATTCCATCCCTTGGCAAGGCTTCCTCGGATTGAAAGATACAAAAACCAAGGCATATCCCTACCTCAAACCATTATACCGGTTATAGCATGCTCATGGAAATCAATGGACACTATTGGGTACCAATGTCCCACAGTGGACCTACCCTTGAATACTTTACCAACATAACTGTATTTTCCAATTCCTTTCGCTGATGTTGCTAATTCTTGTAGTCAGTTTCAACCACCCAACCAATCATTTCATGTTTTCCTATACCAAGCACATAATTTCCATTAGATTCAAAATAAATTAAAATAAATTCAAATCATACCTTGTTGGTGGCCTGTCACTAAGGTAAGCTTGAAATTATGTTTGCTTCCTGTCAAATAAGTCAAACTAACATATTTGACAAAATCATCATGTATAAACATATCATGTCATGTTAGCTCAAAAAACAACCATCATAGATCAATATCATAAATCGCATGTAACCGTCATAAACCAGAATCATAGATCACATGTAATTAGCATAGACCAGAATCATAAGTCTCATGCATAATAAAACTGAAATAAAATATTGATACTTATCCTTTAATCAATCCTTAGATTCTACCTTGTCCTTATTTTGTATGCACTCCAGATCAGTTGTGACACCTGACAAACACCCAGTGCCTTCTCCTCAACCATGTATACATACACATAGTGTGCATCATGCAACCACACACAACATACAACACCATGCAATACATGCACCTACACCTAGCATACCACAAAACACATATGTACACCTACACTTGATGTAAAACACAATACATTCATCTATACCTGATGTACAATTCCACACAATACATGTACCTACACCTGGTGTACAACACAATGAAAATATGTACACAAAGTACAACTTAATGAATACCTATGTCACAGTACCATGACTGCACAATGCACATACATAGTACTGCATGCCCGCAACACCAACATGTACGGCACATGCACAATATCACATGTACACTAGTACGATATGTATGAATGTACACAATACCACCTGTACAAAGCACCACCTGCATAATGTGTGCACAACATCACATATACATGACACCACCTGCACAATGTGTACACAATGCCACATGTACATCATACCACTTGTACAATGTGTACACAACACTAGACGTACACAACAGTACATGCATGACATGTACACGATACCACATGTATACAACACCATATGCACGACATGTACACATCACCACCTGCACACAACACCATATGTACAGCATGTACACACAACCACATGCACACAACACCACATGTACAATCATGCACATAACACCATATGTACATAGTACCAAATGTACAACATGCACACAACACCATACGTACATGTCATTGTGTACAACATGTACATAGCACCCTATGTACACAACACTGCATATCCAGCATGTACATAGTACCATCTATACCCTGTTATCACTCCAGGAAACTCTCCTAGGTTGCAGCTTGGAGATGCCTGGTAACATATAATCTTCAACACTATTCTCTGAACTATTGGAATAAATTATGGTTTGGATCAAGCTAGATAACCATTTCAACTATGTTTTTACTCAAGACATGCATGAGCACCCTTAGCTTACAAGGATTTAGACCACTAATGCTCAATAGTTTGTAGATTCAATGAATGGATGGAGAATACTAACCATACCGACGAATGCATACATAAACATAAATGAATGGCTAGCTATAGGCAGCGAAAGAGAATACTGACTGTACCGACAGATGCATATATGACCACATATGAATGGCTAGCTATAGGCAGTAAAGAAGCTTGCAAATCTAATTCATCAACGTAGAGATAAGATGACAATTATCTGGCATTAGACATAAAAGAAACATGAACAACTCTTTCAAGTGAAAGCTTAGAACAGAAGAGAAAATGAACAATGAACATATAACAACAAAATAATCTTGTATTACTAATGAATGAAGATGAGAAGCTTGAGTAGCAAAGTCTCATTAGTCTCCAGAAGATAAACCCTTATTATGTCTTATTTTCAGCTATTTATAGCCTCTTTACAATGCTCCTGAGCTCTAAGAGGCTCAGAGTCTTAATCTTATCTGATTTGTCCCTTAACTGTTTGATTTCCTCTATGGGCAAGCATGGCTCAGAGGTTCTCACCTTTTGACAGAGGAATAACCACCTTCACGTAGTTTGATGCACTATATGGGAGCTATCTCATTCCAGAGATGCTCCATGATGTTTGTTTGATAAGCTGCGTTGAGCTATTGATGCGTTGTGCTACTTCGCGGCCTATATGTCGGTTTGGGGAGGATCTGTGTTTGATGTGGCCCTTTTAATGGTTAAAAAATGCATGCTTTCTGTTAAAACAGAACATCACTGCCCTATTGTGGACCTCTGTTGAAAATAATGAATATTTCTGTTTTAAACAGAAAACACAGCAACCCTGAGAAATCTCACCCCTGTCTGTCCTTTTCGAACTTCAACAGTCCTAAAAAATGATTAATTCCTTTATCAGGTCTACCCTTCAGGTTGCTATCGCATATCGCAGCAGACTGGTTCCCTCGCTTCCCTTTGTATTTATAAATTCATGAAAAAACGGTGGAAACCATGAAAAATCGGCCTTGGCAGATTTGAAACTATATATATTTTCATTCTGGAAACCCGTCAAGTCCAGGTTTCGTTGCTATCGCACTGCCCTAGGATTCCTTTGTATTTCATTATATAACAAAATATATGGAAAATGCATTAAAACCGTGGCTTATCCAAAGACCTCAAATGTTATGAAATATTGTTTATAATATCATCGGGTCCGCAAATCGGGTCGCACACATATACATGTAAAGGCCCCGCCCCATGTTTTTTGTTGATAGCGATCTAGCGATGTAACGTGGGCCGTCAATTTGCACACGGGATCAACGGTGCATGTTGAATCGCCGATCGTGATCGCTCATTCCCCCTGGTCTATGCTGATAACCACCGACTCCCCTCCGCCGATTGCGACCCGCCGATTCGATCATCGGCGATCGCTGATCAGTGGTGTCTTACGTCGATGGCCACTGCCCACCTGTGCAAATCAGATCCGTCAATGTGAACCGCCACTTATATCTGGGCTATTGATCGACCAGATCTAATGACTGTTGTGCCTTCTTAGTTCTAAGCCTGCGATAATGGTTTTTTGACTGTTTTAATGCATTTTTTGCCTCCCGATAGTGCATTCCTACCTTTCCAAGGGCTCTCATCCCTCGCTTGTTTTGATCTTTGGATGATCTAAAGCACTTTTGACCATTTGCATGATTTTAAGAAAACTTTGGAGACTTTGGGAGTGTTTTGGATCCATTTTTTGGGCCAAATGCCTCCAAGGCTAACATACCCAACAATACATATGCAACATTCACACAACACTATTTGTACCACCTTGTACATAATCATTGTATAAAAAACATGTACACACACTACATATATACAAACCGCATGCACACTCATCACAAATGCAACATGTACAACATATACAACATATGCACAATAGTAGTACCACATATCCAAAACCACATTGTCTCTACCAAGCAACCTTGCTTTCAGTGTCCCTTTGCCATCCATGCTTATCCTAGCATGTTGTGAAGCACATTATTTTCATTCTGCTGATGTATCCTTCAACGTTACTTGTCATAGCATAAACATGGGCATAATACAAGCATACAATATCAATTCATATCCACATGATACTAACCTCATATATTTGTCATGACTACTCTTCCTACGTGATTCCTCATAAACCAAGAACCTCTTTATACCATTCACCTGCATAAGCAATCATTCATCCACAAGAATGATCCCTGACAACCAAGTCAGACAAAGGTATGCATACATACATATATACATAAAAACATCAACATTAAATAATAATGGTCTAGTTAGTTAATGACATAGATACATACATATATACATATAAACATTAGCATTAAACAACCATCATCCATGAAGACCGTATCAAACATGACATAAATACATACATGTATACACATATAGACATTAACATAATCATGATCACAACATAAATACCAAATATCCTAAGGTCAAGATTAAGAGAACTTCCTTTATTCATTCATGGCATGCACAACATTGAGAACAAAGATTCCCAACATAGCCAATGCATTTGACACCCCAATTCCATTCACTTTATCTTTCGTATTATCTTTCTCATGACTGTCTTGCCATTGTCCATTTACACAAATGGACCCAACCAATTCAAATGGTTCTCATACTCTTGCCTTCAATTTCCCTTGTGCATGCACTGGCTTCATCCGAGTCTTACATTTCCTACTAGATTTCATTCATCTCTCTCTAAGCTCCACTAACTTTCCTCTTTTCCAACCAATTCCCAAGACTCTCAAAATAATAAAGGAAAGACTGAGAAACAAACAAGAAGAAAACCATAGGAAACCAAAAATAACATGACACCACAAACAGAGTAGTATGGCCATACACAAGACATAAACAAAGTTGCAAATCAAGTGAAAACAAATTGCAAAAGACTTAAAGTAAAAGACTATAAATAGACACCATGACTCGATCCCATGGTTCCCAAGGAAAGCTCAACCCAATCCTTCTTCAATATTTCATGGCAACCTCTCTTGCCATGCAACTCCCTATATCACACTACCATAAACACATAAGTTGTAGTGCATATATAAACATAACAATAAATTGGTTACCTTACCTTGTTGTGCCAAGCACATTGCTTGCAACTAAACACATCCACGCCATCTCTTAAGGGACTCCAATTCCCTTGAGACTAGAACTAGCTAATATACCTATCAAACACAAGTTCATGAATCTAGCACATATCCACATAATGTCAAACATTCATGCATAACAACATATAGACACCAGCATGCATAGCAAATGCATATACAACCATACACTCATGACGACACATCCCACAACAATGCCATCAACCTTCACGTGGTGACAACACTACAACCATGATCAACACCATGCAAATGTAACAAGCACATGGACTACAAGCATAAGGAACACCTATGCAACTGACATGAACAGATGACCATCACACCACCCATCTAGTCTGAGGGGTGAACCATGCTTTGATACCACTCTGTAACACTCTCCTCCCACATCTACCCAAGTAATTGGCCAACTAGGGTAAACATGTGAAGAGAAGTTACTATGATATGATTTGACCTCCTAAGTCACATTAAGGAATTGGAACTGACGGAAACACAACATGCAGATCTTCAACATTAGCAATAGTACTCCTAGGAACCATCCCAACCTTTCTGCTAACCAGCCCTTGGGTCCCACTGAGCTTTTGGACCACCTGACCTTTGGGTGCTCTCATTCTATGGGCATGCCAATGTCGAGGGAACTCTAGATGCTCTCACAGGTGTATAAGCCAGCATCTAGGAACTTTTTTTCACAGCATTGTGCGAGTGTCCCCGGGATTTGAGCCAATTTTTCAGGCCCAGAGACTAGGTCACTACTCAGAATAGAATGACATCTTCAGAATAGTAAGATAATAGGGAAATGATAGTGAAGAAGAAATTAATTTAATAAAATCTTAATTTGACCCCTAGTAGCCATGATAGATATTTCGTCATGCGTATCAAAAATATGTAATCTACAGGTGTAAATAACATATCTGAGCATATGGGTCTCATACTTAGCTGAGAATAACTAAGAGAATTTTTTTCCTCTACATATTAACTTTCATTTCATCCATATTAGGTCATAGATACATTCATCATTAATTTACAAGTAGAAACATGATGAGTGCCATACATAGCTATTGTCATAAAAGGCATATATTACCAGCATAAAATACCAATAAAATCATAGCCTTATAAACAAAATATAATCTAGTATAATACTCATAGAAATACAAGGAGAAATAACCCTATATTGATGATGCAAAATCCAAACCCGTGATGGGACTTCCATGTTCCATCCGACTGTAGATTGGTTCAGCCAGATCTCTCTTCAGCCTTTCACCCTCGTGCCATATTTCAAGCATGAATGTGGGATCTCATAGAACACCTCAATCGAAAACTATCTAGGGCTTACAGAGGCCATCCACCTCAACCAATCAAACAATGATTTCACATCATGGTTGTACATCAAAAAACCATCATTACATTGTTCTCTATCCAAGCCTTCTAGGGCTTCTAGAGTGTTTTTCCAACCAAGGCTTCCAAGACTAGTATCTCAACCCACAACTTTTACTGGGCTTCTAGAGAATTTGTCCAACCAGGGCTTCTAGAACTTGTAGCTCAACCCACCAAGGGCTTCCAGAGCATTTTTCCAACCAGGGCTTCCAAAACTAGTAACTCAACCCACCAAGGGCTTCCAGAGTGTTTTTACAACCAAGGCTTCCAGGACTAGTAACTTAACCCAAGATGTTGCAGGGTTTCCAGACCGTTTTTCAAACCAGGACTTCCACGACTAATAACTCAACCCAAGCTAAGGAAACATGATAACCAACAAGAAAAAACAAGGAAAATAAACCCATAATCATCATGGCTATCTAGGAAATACATTGTCAATTCCGGTCATCCTTCATGCCAATAACAGATCACAACTAACAAACCACATGCATATGCCATGCATGCAAAAAATAGTGAGGAAAACATACATGAAACTTGGTACCTACAAGAAAATCTCACTGTAATTGCTGATCCCGATGTTATTTTGTGCTTTCCTTATCCTCCTTTTCTTTCTTGCTCCAAAACTCCAAGTATGCCACACTCTCCAAGAGTGTTCCAAGAAAACTCTAAGTGTCCAAGAGTATGAGAGAGAGAATAGAAGAGAGCTCCACGAAAACTAAATTAACCAAGCTTACACTGACCAAGCCTACCCAATGAGATGATTTAGAATATTAGTTTGCATTGCTAATATCTTCCTCAGATTATAAACAAAATGCTCTCATTGTTCTTAAGGATTCATCAATTTTTGCAAGTGAAATGAAGATTTTTTGTGTTAATTTTATGAGCAATTTAACATAAAACAGAAATTGAACAATGATGTAAACATGTACAGAACATCATAAAAAACACATTACAACAAGCACATGATAAATAATTTCACCCATTTTAGGCTACGTCTCCTTGGTCCAGCTTCTAATGGCTTGGGCCTCTCTATTATGCTATAAAGTGTAAAAATATGTGTTTACAATGCTCAAATGCTTCTGAAACCTGCTCCAGTCAGTTCAAAATGTTAAAAAATGGCTATCTAGCTTCTTTTTACATCTAATTTGGTGACAAACTAAAGAATTTTTTACTTCTCCTAGTTCTCCCACTATTCGTTCCACAAATTTCTCCAAATTTCTACAAATTAGCTCCTAAAATCTGCTAACCGAGCAAGAATTTTGCCTCACAGCGGGCCATAATCCATCGGCACCGACTGTCCATCACAAATCATAATTGTTGGAGTCCTACAGTCTTATGGACTCTGAACCAGGCAGGCGATATGTGATTGTGATTCAGCGGACGCGACGAAACTCTTAACAGGAGTTTATAAATGTATCACGTCCAGGATCCTTTCACAACCGAAGAAGTACCCGAGTCCTGTATATGAGGGACTTTGCATTATGTTTCAATTTGTGATTAAAATATTGCATCACAACCCAAACCTATGAGGGTCAATTCTATAGTGTCGTGAGAGATGTGCGATCACATCGCAACCCGGTACTTGCTGAGGGCCGATTCTTGAAAGCCTTCCCGCCTGCCTTATCGCATCGCACCTTGGTTGTTTTGGGGCCGATTTTTAACGTCGACCAACTTACAATTGTGATTTGTGACATGCGGGGGCCAATGGAAGCTTGCTAGTTAGTGCCTCCTCCTTCACTTAAGGACCTTGCCACATCATCCAATCCTACCATGTGTCCAAGTCAAACCTGAACTTTGACTTGCTCTAATTTTTGCATATGAGCTTGGATTTGAGTGGCATTCAGACTGTTGGAATCAGAATCACGAGCTCTTCAATCTAAAGCTAAGTTTATCAACATTTTGAGACTATGATTTTTGAGCGTAATTTTGAGCACTTGATCACACTAATCCTCAGAAGTCTTTTTATCAATGAGGACATATTTTCTTCATTTTCCATTATTTTCCTTCATTTTCCTCCTCACATGAAACTTGTGATCTTTCACCTCCCTTTTCTCCTAATTTCCATTATTTTCATAAATAAAATGCCAATTGATGCCTCATGCCTTTCCAAATCTTTTGCCATCTTTGTCAATTTCCTTAGCCATAATAAACCGAATGAACACCCACTACAATGTTTTTCCCACCATTTAGCTTGGAATGTGTGTCCCATAAATTGTGGCCTTATATATTTTTACATGTACTTTTAACCAGGGTTGTTATAATGATTTTAACCAAAGTTATTAATTTATACTGAAACTAAGCCTTTCCAGTTAAATCCCTAGACTATTTCAGAGCTCTAGCCTAGAGAGAGCATTGTTGGCCTTCTATTTATGTCCCTACCACTAGGAAGGAGTGTTGGTCCCTCAAAACCCTTGTTTTTTGAAGTGTCACCAATCATAAATTGATCCTCTAACTTGGAAAAATATGTGCTTGTCTTCTTGACTTTAGGGAGTGGTTGTTTTGAGCTATAACAGATACCCCCTTGTGTATAAGCATAGAAGAGAATCTGATGGCCAAAATACATTACAATAAGTTGATGAGTGAGTTATATAGGAAGAGTTTTCAAGAAAGAGACCTACAATAACTAAAAAGTATAGTCATATACATAACGAAGTACATCCCTGAGGTGGGAATACCCATACTTACTAATGATAGAATAGTGCAGAGATTCCCACACGACATATTATGGAATGATGTCATTAAGGAGTAGTCATAATACAATGTAGATATCTGGCATAGTAGCTATCGGTAGGATTGGAAACTGATGGGATTTCTACTAATGATGGCCCTAGAAGTACATAATATATTCTTCAATCACAGCTTTTTGCAAAGGAAATGATAATGATTGAAGTAGCCTCAATGACCCAAGGTCTTCAACACACACCCCAAGGGTTTGACTCTACTACATGCAAATGAATGAGCTAATGTCAAGCATGGAGGGTGATCATTTGATTACCAGCCATTAATGTATCCCATTAGAAAATGTGATGGATACCATCAATAATGAAAGTGGTTCCCAAGGTATCTAGCATAGACTACAAAGTGTGAATGAGTGAGCTGAATTTGATCACTCTACATAATCGGTCAACATGGGTTAGTGAGGAAAATTCAATACAAACCATGACGAAAACTACCGTTGATGATTGCAAGCTTCAAGGTATTAGATAGTTTCTAGATCTACATAACGAGTAAGGTGCTAATGTCAATGAGAAGAGATTTGGTGAAGGAGGACATTAATTTATCCCTCACCCTCGACACAAAATTGACACCAAGGTTAGGTATATGATGATAGAAAATCAAGAAGTGATATACGACTGACATAAGGATGGTTTACACAAAAGGTATAGTGATACTTGCAGATGGCTAAATATTGATTGAGATTTCTCTTGAATATATAATGGTATAACATAATAGTGAACTTGGTAGCATAGATTGAAGATATTAATAAACATGATTGACATGACAAAGGAGGAATCATCGAAGCCCATATATTAAAAGGGTAACCAATCGTGTGAGATACTGAATCAAGAAACATAGTGACTCGAATCAAGCTAAGGGTGTGGGTCAAAATTCTAGAAGAAACCAATTGTAATAGTATGACTCGAACAAGTGAGATATTCAAGGGTGACATACAACTGCCAAGAAAAATATGTGATAGTGAAAATATTCCCCCCTACCCCCACATTTTTGCATAGTATATCCCCTTCATAGTTTAATGAACATGAAAGAGATGACAAGTAATCTCAATAGGTTCATTTTCCATGAAGTTTATACTAAGCCAAAAAAGAGATAAAAGTACACTTGTGACCTTCTCTTGGATTAATGAGCTTGAGTATGGACAAGAGATTGCTCACTAACTTTCAATTTAACTAACAAGTAGGAAAAGATAAAAATAGCTAAACATTTTAGTATAGGTTTTATGAGTGACTCTTTTATCACTTCTATTTTCCCCACTAAAGGAATTCGAAGGATCATATATATGACTCTGCAATGTAGATCCTCCAATTGGTTGACTCCCAAGAGGATTGGTGAACCCACTAGAAACAAACACACCTCTAACGCCACTAGAGGATGACATCACTACACTAAAAAAAATTCAACCATATGGAAACCCATTATTGGGTATTGTCATACTTCCTACTAATATACATAAACCCATCGTGGGGCCTGTGAACCTAGATGTGAAAGAGAAGTTAGACCCTCCAACATTGGACATAGGGATATTAGATGCAATGGAACTAGAACCTCCACTCATTGTGAATGGAGATGTAAAGGTAACTGATGTGGAGACACTCATATTGGATGTGCCAAATGGAAAATTTTCACTAATATTATGCCAAAATGAGGAGAAAGAGTCATTACATGATGTGGTTTGGAAGGGGTCCGTAGTCAAAGGAATGAAATTGGATGTGACCTATGGAATCCCCTGAGTCACAATAGGTATGACCCAATAGGTTTCGACATATAAGAATTAACATTATCCATGAATGACTTGGGTAAGGTACTATATAAATATCTAGATAAGTCAATATCCCCACCTTACGAGATGGCTTCAGAGGTAGGATGACGAGGTGGAAGATTTTGGTTAACCCCATATGAATGGAAGGTTGAGGCCTCTAAGTAGCACCCAAAGTATCCCAAGGAAAAATTCTACCATAGTGGCAGCCAAAGGTGACATAAGTGTGAAAAAATGAAATTTCTAAGGCCACTAGATACAAATAAAAAACAACACGCACTAAAAATATCTTAAAGGATCAAACCAAGAAAACAAGGGTAGAAAAGAGATCCTCCCACCACTGGGGCTTTCTTAATCATTGCATGGATCAACGATGAGGACATGTTGGGAGATTTATAACAGGTGCATGCTTAATAATCCATCTTAGGATCAAGTGCTCTAATGAGTTGCGGAGCACCCGCCTCCAAGAGAACTAGGTTAGTTATCCTGATATTCACCCAAGGTACAACAAGGACCAACCCACTTAACATCACCCTTGATATTATCCTAATTAAGGCCACTAAGGTCACCACCAACAAAAAAACATCATTGGGCACAATTATTAGCTAGAAATACAAGAAAGGGGTGGGTATTGAGCTTAAAGCCTCCTTAAGGACACCCCCATGAGTACGATGTAGTTCCCGAATATAACCTCCACCAGTTCCAAATAGAGTTGAGAGATCACTCTAATGGTCCCAATGTAGCCTATTTCTTAACTACTATGTTATAAGGGCTTCCTAGATCGTGCCACTAAAAGCGGATTTACACAACCCATCTCACAATGCTATGTTTGTTTTCTGGTCTTGGGGAAGTTAACTTCACTCCTCTATCCTGAGACCCTAACCATATAATTTTGTTTTGCTACCAAGGAAATAGAAAATTGTTGAATTAATTTTATTAAGTGTGTTAATTTTAATGGTTGTTCATTAAGTCAAGGGTGATGGATGAAAATGAAATGATGTTATGACTCAACTAATTCAAAGAAACCATGCAAAGATATGCAAATGAAAAAGTTTAGTTTTGATGAATTCTACCTAGAGTAAGGAAGAGATATTTTCTTTTCAATATGAAAACATGCACATATCCCTCACTTCTCTCTCATGTAACACTCTTATCCTATAAAAAAATAGAAAAACAACTGAAAAAATGGAATAAAAAGAAGCAAAAGGAAACAAAGAAAAATCTAGTAAAAACGAAAAACCCTAGATATACCCACAAGAATGCACTAAGATTTGAAAATTGAGTTTTGAATCAAACAATCAAGCTTTGGATAAAAAATTTGTGCAGGGTTGTCAATACAATGATGACATAGAGGTATGTGAACACCAATGTTCCTAAAAAGAATCAAAACCCAAGAATGAGGTTCAAACCCTAATTAGGTAGCTAACTTCACAAAATTGTGTGTAAACTCAACAAAAACCAATGATCAAAGCCACAAACTTCATACTCAAAACATCACCCAACAAGGTTTGCAAAGATGCAAAAAATCCCTTGGCAAATATAAGCTTAACTCCTCAATTTCTAAAGAATATTTCCTTCAACACTATGTAAGAGAAGGACCAACTGAAATAGAGAGGATATCAATGCCCCCCAACAATTATGCAAATTGAAACAGAGGGATATGAATTCCTTGGTTTGAAATTCAAGCATGAAACATGGGGAAAAACTTAGATCCATGATTTTTTTGGATCTGGGTTTTGAAACTAAGATTTGTAAATGACTAACAACCACTGTAAAATAAAAAGGAAACTAAAATTCCCCAAGAAAATTGAAATGCACTAGGCTAAAAAAAATAACTTAATAGGATGTCCCAAGGGAAGTCACCATTTCTTCTTAAGAGAGGATTTTTCCTACAGTAGTAGCTTACTTAAATCCAAACAAGTTTTACCTAGAGCTACCCAAATGATGTGTATGAATGAAGAAGTAGGACTTGCAATAAAGAAAACCCAAAACGCTTCAAATCACAAGAGGAAAAATGGATAACATTACTCTTATCACTAGATGCTTAACTCTATTTGATGAAACCAACTCTAGGAAGATCTCCTTGGGATATTTTCTCCAGGATATTCTAGATAACTTACACACAGAGAAGGAAAATCAACCTGTTGATTGTGTTGGATACTGGAAACATGTAAGGGGATCTCCTCAATGTGAGGTCCCAATTGGACCTCAAACCATTTACTGTAGAAGTCACATCCAACTCTATGGTCCAACCACCATTGGAAAGGTTTCCAAGATGTGCCTTGGTTAAAAAACATACACATTAGATTGCAAAACCTCTTTGGGGTAGCAAGTATGCAAGCTTTGTGTGACACCAAATGTAATATGCATAGAGAACTTCCACAACTAGTAATGGAAAACGAACCTCCGATCAGGAAAGTAATAAAACTATCATAAGGGAAACCTAGGAGCAAAAAGAAAGACTTTTTAATTACCTACAAAGTATTTCACATGATAAAAAACAATCATGAATTAGTTCATTAGACTTGGTATGTAATTGAGCCAACATATAGTCCTAGTATATCCATGATACATGCAGGAAGAAGTGTTGGTTCATAAATATTTTGATTATAAATGAAATATCCCAAGTACATTGTTATATAGATAAAACACTAGATCAAGTAGTGGAACATAAAGCCACAACTTAATTCTCCAAAGAGTGATTTATCTCTTATGCACTACAAGAGAAGACAAGGCAAGACTCTGACAATGAAAGCCCTTTTATTGAGTTATGAGGAGCTATTTATAACAAATGACAATGAACTTTGAGCTTTCACATGAGTCTTCAACTCCTATGACTTTTCATATTCTATACATGATCTTTTACATTCCAGGGATGGATTTACATGTATCTCTTGGAATTCATTACATAAAACTTATTACCAATGACAAATTACATATAAAATGGTGGCCATATAAGATAAACCTACCAATAGGAAAAAATATTATCAAATGGACAAGTCATTTGCTTCCTCATGGAACTCATTGGTGATGTATGTGTGCCATGCTTTGAACTGTGTAGAGATGAATTTTATCTGAATAGACAAGTCTACTACAAACTACATCTTCACTTCAAGTTCTTATGCCAATATGACCTTGGATCTTGATTGTACATTATTTCGTAGCCATGACACTTTCATGTTGGCTTTGACTAGAGCGATGGCATATTGCAGAATAATTTCTTTGGTGATATCCAAGCCTTCCTATTTTGATGCTTGCTTGATCCATTATATTTGTTAGAGTAGGTTAATTTATTATTCGAAGGTCTTCAAACTATTATTTTGCTATCTTGGAGGGGGTCAAATTCATAAAAGTTTTCACTCTCATAAATTTGACCTTTCTGGAGAGTCATGATGAGTTTGGTCATCACCTTGGTCATTAAAGTCAGTCATGGGAATGGGTGTCTGAGAATTGAAATATGTTATAAAAACCCGTTGAGTCAGGATATTGAGTGTTGATAGGGTATCTACAGTTAAAGGAATTATGTCAATGCAGTATAGTCATTAATGTTCCAATTTGTTCCCTCTTTAGACATCATATTTTTCCATTTTTCCCACTCCCTATTCACTTATCTCAAAATTTCCCTATTTCTAAACATTAATATTTTCCATATTCCTTATTTCAGGCCTAGACCCCCCACCCCCATTTTATCGTAAGTATAAATCCCTAGTCCTAAATTTTCTTAAACACCCTTGTGTGTGATTATTGGCCCCTATCCATATCCATTTCAAATGAGTCTTTCATCATAGTTCCATCATTTCCTTAGATTGTGTCATGATCCCAAACTTCGAAATGATTGCTTTTCAGGTGTTTTTCAAGTGCAGCGTTGATTAAACATCAAAGATCGATTACATCAACACATTTTTTGAACTATTTTTAGATCATTGCAGAAGGACACCATTTTTCATTACCTATGATCGTAACAGAATGAATTCATTCTTCATGTAGGGAATTTGCGAATTGATGATATTTTGAAGCCAGGTCGCCAAGGAATTCACACACTGTGTTGCGCTCTTGTTGTGGAGAGGGTGCCAAGATCATAAAATGTTGCACAAGGTATTAATCTGCGTGCAATTTCATTCTCAGAGATGGGAGAGGTAGGAGTCGGTGACCTTTCCTAAGTTTTCATTGTTTTGTATCCTGGTCAAATTCTGCCAAACTTTGTACATTTTCTACTAAAGGAGTAAACAATGTGCACACTCTGTTTTGTCTAGCAATATAGTTACATTTCCAATTTCTTAGTCTCACATTTTAACCTCAAAAAACTGCCCTGTCACCAATTCCTTGACACAAGTGTTTAAGTTGAATTGTATTGTCACCATTGTCATTCTCGTATCATCTGAGTTGTACACGTAGCTCCTTCTCAATGTCGAGTATGACCTGCCAGGTATTAAGATCAAATGGACCCTATTGTCAGCAAGAAAGGGGGAGATCTAGTGTGCATTGAACCTAGCACCTTGAGCTTGATAAAATCCTCACCTGCTATTAGGGTAGCTTTTGAAAATGTAGGTTGTATTCCCTTTTGTCAGAAGGTCCAAAAGATAGGTCACCATACTAGGCTCACCAGTATGTTTGCCCTCAATTTTCAGGATGGTAGAGTCAAGCTAGGAAACTTGGAGATTCTTGTGACTGAAAAACTTATTGTTGATGCCACTAATCTCCCTATAGCAGGGGAAAAATGGTTTAAGGGAGATGAACTAGACATCCTAGCTTTCAAACAGTTTGTGAAGCCAAAATTTTTGGACAAGTTTGCCTCAACTTTTCCCAGTGTTTACCTTCAGGAGCAATATGTTGATCTTTTGAAAGTCATCCATAGGTACTTCACCTATGAAGGAAGATTCAGTAGGGTTTATCAGTACCATTTGAGGCTATTATGGCATTTTACAAAGAGAAAACCTATGAATTTACCTTATTTCTTACTCAAAAGTTTAGAGAGAATGGCAGTTAAAGTACAGATTCAAAAAGACAAGCATGCTTCTAGTTTATTTTGTTTCTCCCTTATCAAGATTTTAGTTAAATATCCAATTGAAAAGAAGAAAAATAATTGGTCAAATTTCCTTTCTAGTATTGATTTGCTACCTCAAACTAGGTCTTCATCAATAAAAGTGGATGAGGAGGAACATAAGATGTAGAGAATACCTAAGAAGGAAGTTATCCACTTAGTCAAGGAGACAAAATCAATCAAAAAGGCGGATGTAAAGCCAAGCAAATAAATCATAAGAAAGCTGGGCAAGAAGGCTGAGAAACAAGACATAAAGGGTAAGAAGACAAACAAGGAAGTAAAGTTGCAGGTGGCATCAACACAGTCCACCAATGTTGAAGTGAATATTGAAGATACAGTCTAGGATAAATTTGTAATGAGACCTAGGACAAGGTCAAGAGTTAAAAGAAATGAGGAAGAGGTAGCCCCTAAAGTAGTGGTAGAAATTTCTGAAGACAAACAGGGAGACAATCAATATCATGGAAGAGAGGAAGAAGTGAAGGAACCTAAAGTAATGCAGCCAGAGCAAGAGGAAGACATAACACAACCTGAATGAAGTGCTATACAATATGAAAAAGAGGATCCCAAAATGGTTAGGATGAAAGAGGAACTTTCTAAATATCAAATGCAAACAACATTCTTGAGAAGAGAAAATAGGGACCTGAAGGAGACAACCAAACCAGCAGATGACAAGGAAAAGTCACCTCCAGAAACAATTGCTAAGAGAAAGGGGAAGCATGTTTCATTTGCAGAGAAAGCCAAGGAGATTGTAGTGGAGCCTAGTGGGCCATCAGTTAAAGTTTCTAAGTCCAAATTCAGATATGTGTAGCAGAGAAAGTAGGTAGCTCAGGCTCCTAGAAAACATCCCTTTAATCAATGGAATGAATATCAAAGATGTTTGGAAGAGCTTGAAGAAAGCAAGGAACAGGTAAACTAGTTCAAGCAGCTAAATCAAAGCTATAAAAAGTCAGTCTAGGATATTCTTGAGAACTGTGGTAATGACATTTGTGAGGCGTCTAAATCTCTCAGCAAAAGCAAACATTTCATCAAATGGTATATTCCTATGAGGAGGTAATGTAAAAGTATGTATGTCAGGAATTTAGCGTTAGATGAAAAGTTAAGAAGCATGAAACAAATTTTGGATGAGGCATGGTGATTGGTAAAGAAGTCTGAAGAATTAGTTGAAATATCTTCTCGTGAAAGGGTGCCTAAAATAAATTCTAAGCATGTGACTAAAACTAAACCTACTATGTCATCACTTGCTGAACAACATGACCTCGCCCCTCAAGCCTCCAACACCAAGGCTTCTAGAAATAAGACTTCAGGCAAAATAAAGAGGAAGTGATCAAGCCCCACTTCAGGTTTTAAATTTTTGGTAAGTTCAAAGACTATTAATGTTATAGTACTATAAATTTAATTTTTTGGACTAGAATATAGTGGCATAAATGATTTTTGTTAGGACTGGAAGGAATTCAGCGAATTTTTTTTTGGAAATCTATTGTGCAGGCACTACGGAGGCATTACAGAGTTGCTGCGCAGGCCATGCCCACACTATTAAATGCCTACTGGAGGGAAGCCACCTATCAATTTTTCAAAGGGTTGACATGGATCATGTGTGGCAACTAGCTCACCTCCTCAGTAGTCTGCCACATGCCAGTTTCGAAAGCACAAACTACTAGTCACTACATAGCTACTATGCAGCCTTTTGCACACTCAGCAAGCAACCTTTGTGATTTCTACTATTTTCACTTCATGTTGATCATTTTCAAAGATAATATTGTTTCCTTTTAGAAAAATTTCAGTTTTAAATATAGAAACACTTTTCTATTTTTGTTTTTGAGGAAAAGGACTTTGAAAAACAAAATTTTTCCTCCTTTTGAATTTTGGGATCGATCCTCTGTTGGATCAAAGATGCATTGAATTTAGACATTATGATATCTTATGTATGGTATATATAAGTTTATCAATGGATATGGAAAAGGTTGTTGTTGGTTTCACTATTGCCGGGAAAACTATTGTAGTTTATTTTTGTGATTTGTATTAATGCATTTGCTTGAATGTTGAATAGATTTCAATTGAGTTGCAAAGATACTTATGGTATGAATGTTTTGGAGAATGTTTCTTCTTAGTTTATATATTATCCTGTTGTGTTATCTTCTCAAACTTATTTGAAGGTCTATGGAATAGTTTCACTTGAATTCATTTCATATGCTCATGTCTAGTTCTACCAAATATTTCAATTTGCAAATGGAATATATATTCCTTTGAAAGTTTTTTATTTTCTTCTTGAGAGTCATTTATCTAAGTCGCAGTAATGAAATGTAATTTATTTTGATATTTTTGATGAATGTATTGATACCCCCATCTTCACTATACTACAATTTGTTTTTCATTATGAAGTTGTACTAATCGATCCTCTATACATGAAACTAGTTGGAAAATACATCAGCATGTTGGACCAAGGAGTTCATGATCATATCACTAGTTTTTCCTAGAATCCTCTACCACCCCCATACCAAAAATTAAACATTTTCAAAACTACTCTCTATCAAAGATCATATTCAAAAATTTTATCTCTAAGTTTTCTTAGTGAGGGATCTCCCTCAGGTTAAAGAAGAACAGTCTATCAACAGAAAGTGGTTTTTGGTTACCTCTGATTTTTTTCCTTTCAACCTGGAGAAAAATATGTAGTGATAACAATATGTACAACCTAATTTCTTGAAAGATTATTTCCTTGCCTCTTATTTCTTCAAGTGATCCTAGTGAAGGAATCCCATGTTTTCATGTTAGAGACTCAAAACGATTGTGCAGTTGACTATATGTGGCAATATTGTTAGTCATTTGTTCTCCAAGACTGTTGTAATTATGATGGTGGAGACTTAGCTATACTCAGCCCATTTTAGTGGTAACCTTTTCCTTTCTAACCAGCTGTGGCAAAACATTCATATATTTGGCAGCCCATTCTTGAATTTGATAAACCGCTCTTCTCGCCACTTTCATGAGATTCAATATTTCATGTGCTTTCTTCAGGCTGCCAATGAGAGGAGGCATTACTTCTTGTAGAAGTATCATTTCATCATATAACCGTGCCTGCACGGTATCCTCTGTTGGCCTTAGTTTCTCCTGCATGGCTGACTTTCATTATGTTGTATTGACATTGTGTGAAGATAATTTTTTATTCTCTATAACAAGGTGTTCCTCTTGTTGGTTTATTTCAACTAAATCTCCTTAATATAGAATTCTCATTCAATAAATATCCTACGCTGTCTTGCACTGTTGTAGCAAAATAAAATTTTCCTACCATGATTTCCCTGTGATTCCTTTTGATATTGACAGTTGTCACATTTTCTATAGATACTGACACTAGGTTCTAAGGATCATTTGAGAATTATATTGACCTTTGCTACATGATCCTCCTCTTGAGCTCATCAAACATGACATTGCACATATCCATGACTCTCTATCTAGGTGGAGGTGTGATTCCCATTTCATCAAATGGGAGATGGCCAACCATGAGAGGAGGTTCTTCTTAAGAACCTTGCTTATCATCTATAGGCTAGATGGTATCATCTTCCTCCATCTCTTCCTCTATCTCTGAAGTCAATTTTTCTTCCTCCAATATATGTGTGACTTCATCCTCCTTGGACTGCCTTTGTTTCTTCTCTTTTGTTCTTATTATCTCCTCTTCTTCCTCCTGTTTCTTCCTAAGAAACTCATCTTTTTTCTTCTTCTCACCTTCTTCTAATTCTCTCCCTTCTTGTTCAGCTTGAATAGATCCTATGTTCAAAGGACCATCTTTCCATTTCTTGTTTCCTTCTCCTATGAAATCATGATTGATGCTTTTCCTAGGAGCTACATTCTTTGGTTAAGGAGTTGTTTTTCCTACCTCCTATACTTGTGCATCTTGAGCTAGTGAAACTTGGGGTGAACCAACTTCAACTCTTGGATTTGTTTTTATACCTGCATTATACCATTTCTTCACCGTTTAATATTTTATGGTAGACATTGATGAATATCCCAAATTGAAACCAATCCTTTCACAATATATCTTTCACACTCTCCTGGGATCATATCCATGAATGTCCTTAACTAGAAAGTGCAAGTGGTCCAGCTCTCGTATTTTTGCATTTATTGCCTTTTGGAACTTCAGTTCATACAATTTGATCCTCAAAGGGAAGGTGGGCCAAGGGGGTTTATTCTTTCCATGAAGAACTCCTAACAACCCTTTCTCCAACTGATACACTACTTCTTGCAAGGCCACCTTATTAGTCACATATTGTGGCATGAGATGAGGGGAGATCTCACATCCAAATAATTTGATATATGTACCCTCAGGTGCCGCAAACCAATATGCGATACCATGTAGAGACTCCTTTACCTAATTGGTCATGCAAGGAAAATCAATCTCATATATTATATGGAATATGACTATGAAGAAATGCTTTTCTAACTTGTCATATGCCCCTCTAAAACTTGATTCTGACAACACCCTGTAGTGAAAGTAGACTGGAAATTTATTCTGTGGGTTTTAGTTCCAATACATTCCTGGGAAATCATATTGTGCATAGATTCCATCTAGTAGAAATGTAGACTTATAGAATTCTGGTGCTTGGTTTTACCTAAAAGATGTTTTTTCCTACCCTACTTGACGTTGCAATTCAAATGACAAATATTTTCCCAATTTAAGATTGGACCATGGGTAACCACCATATTGAGCATATATATCGAGTGCTCCTCAAACACCTCAATGTTATTCCACCCATGTAACCGACAACACATAGAAATGAGATACTGATATACATCCCTGAGAATCTTGGTTAGGTAAACTGTAGATGGGTAGTGACAAAACTTAGCAGGCTCTCGACACCAATATTTAATGATGTCACTTGTGTCGAGATTGACCGATATGGTGTAAAATGAATTATTGGCATACTCTGTGGCCATTTACATCTTATAGTAAGTCAACATGTCCTCTCCATAATAGGTGGCGAGATGACAATTGCGTTCACTACGAAGCACAAGATGAGAATCATCCATGTGTGTAAGAAACCACTCAATCACTTGTACACAAGGGATGACCATAAACTTACAAGTGATCCTTTGCATCCTGGACCACAGTGATATTGACATATTCTTGCAAATATTCCAAGTTTTCAGTGAATTGTTTCTGGATGAATGTGTCTTTTATGTCATTCCATGTGACCTCAATAGACTTATCTATGTAGCATTGTGTATTTGCATATATGTGAATAGTATGCTTTGTAATTTCAATTTATTCCACAATGCTTGCCTCTGAAGCTTCTTTGGAGGCCATTTTATGTGAAGTGGGAGGCACGATACTAACATATGATGAAAGAGTAATAATACCTACAACTCGAGCACCTGTTTGTGGAAGTCCACTCATGGCGACAATGTTAGCTTTATAAAATATTTTATCTATAGCAAGTAATGACTTAAACAATAATATTCAAAGAACCATAAAATGTAGCTGGGAATATAATCCTAAAAATGATGGCACAAAGCTACTTGCATGGGAAAGAAATATGCATGCTAACAAGGAGGGTTCACTTCCAAAGAACGAAGGGAGTTCAAAGATCATTCGGGGCTTTGAAGTGTGCTCATGTGCTCAAGAAAGAGAGGGAAAACATCAAGGGTGTATGGCACACTGATGAAGCATGAAGGAAGTTCATTAGGGCCTTAAAGGTGTGCTCATGCGCTCAAGGAGACTAAGACAACAAAAGGGTGCACTCCAATGAGTCGAAGGAGTGAAGCTTCAGGACTTTATGCCTTGAAGGTGCACTCATTCACTCAAGGACAAGGAGGGCACATTGGCACATGCTGAAGGGATGAAGGGAAAAAAATTCAAACCTTCAGGATGCACTCATGGGCTTAAGGAGGCCACAATTATTCATGACAAAGGAGTGCGCTCTTGAGGGGAACTTGTATTTTTTTGGCACAATTTTCTGAGTTAGTCAGGGCTTCAATTTCCAAAAGTATTCTCTATCATAGAATGGATCAAGGACTAGTCTAGCATCAAGATTTCATGATAGGAATGTGGAGAGGAAAGATAAACAAGTTTATATGGGTGTTTTTCAATCATGATTGGAATATGGAGAGTTAAGGAATATGCAGAGTCATAACCTGCGACATAAAATTAATACTTGTAGAAGAAAGAAGGAACTGCAATGAAAATGAATAAACTAAAAAGAAATGAAAATTCAAAAAGAAAAGAAATATCGACAAGAAAAACATGAAAGTTAATCAATATAATCGACATGTAACACTTGGAATGAAGATCGACGAAAAGTGTCTTGTTTCAAAGACGTGTGCTAAACCCAGGTGAGAAATTTTATGAGAATTAATGATTAACTACATTGATTTAAAAGAGATTACACGTAAATCCATGTCATTGCATGCTCACTACTTGTCGACGAATGAATGAGTTAGTCAGGAGATGTGAAGTGGGCTCTTATTGTCTAGGAGTGTGGTCACATGCAACAAGAAAGCACATGCATGAGTTATAGAAGGGAACATGTGTTCATGCTAAAGGAATGCCCTCAAGGAGGGTACACTTGCTAAGCATGAAGGATTTTGCTTAAGGAGGGCACAATATTTTAGCCCGAAGGAGTTCTCTAAACACAAGAGGAAGTCACCGTCATCTTGAAGTCTTCTTTTTCCTTAAAAGTGCTTTTTGATCTTGCTTTTATTTGCTTTTTTGTATTTTTTTTGTGTGTTCATAGTGAAAAGGATAGTTTCTAAGTCAAGAAAAGTTATGAGTTCACCTAGCCATGGATAAGATAACATAAGCACTTTTAAAGGTTTGGTGATGACACTAAGGAAACATTAACTTAGGAGGATGTGATACTTAGAAAAAAATAAAAATAACAAATCAAACGACTTGACAACACTAAGGGGCTTGAAGCGATGGTTCACATAGGCTCCAAAATTGTGTTAGGGAAAAATTTTGTAGGGTCGTTGTCACAGCAACAACACTTAGCGACACACTAGGAGAACCCCAACCTCTCTGATATCGTTTCATTTATACATGAAGTCTCTGATTCAATCAGTGAGTTACCTTAGCTCCCAATTCTACCTAGTTAAAGTTATAGTCTCATGTATTCATCACTCGACATAACACATCATAAAGCAAGGCATGTCATGATCCTTTCAAGAAAAGTAAGGGTAACATAGCATGACGAGTTGAAACAATCAGAGTATGAATTTTATATCTTTGGTGTTGCTCCATGGCAGTAGGCTTGGACACTAGTAGAGTCACCTCAGGAACACAAATGTTGCTTCGCTGCCACCGAGCCTAGAAAGTACCTTGTTGAAGTCACTTTCCTCACATCCCTTTGAAGGAATCCTTTCCCTTCTTCACCCTTTATTTTCTTTCTTTTAAATACCATTGTGTTGATGAACTTATTATTTTTAACTGGTGGAAGATGGATCTCAAATTATTGAGAGTAGAATAGGTTTTTCCTTCAAATATAGGTTTAAGAACTCTTATGCTTTGTTTGCTAAAAAAATTCCCCTTATCTTACCCTACTAAGATAGATAGGAAAGAAGACACTATTAACAAAAGAAAACCGAGAGTCAGAATTAGAATCCTAAATAGATATGGGCATTATGGTTTACTTATGGTGTCATGGCTAAAGGATCATATTTTCCATCCAAAAAGCATTGAATTTAGAGATGTGAATCAAATAAAAAAAGAGGATAATAGATAATCCAAGGGTTGTATATTACCACAACTTTCCTTTCACAAAATATTAACCACATGATCTTGAAGCTCAAAACCAGATTTATTCAAATGAAGCCAAAAGAAAAAAATGAGTGGATGAAAACTCAACATAGGAATGAAATGCACCTAACTAAATGCAACCTATCCTATCCTAAATTAAATAGTACAGGGTCAGGTCATGTGAAATGGAATTTCCAATGCATCCATAAAAGTTTCTCCTGACTTTTAAGTTGAATGATGTGATCGTGTAAGACCAAAATAATATTTAGTGCAGTGAAAAAGATAAACAACGCAAACATCCGCAACTGACAAATAGAAATAGAAAGTGCAATCACAATGGTGTAACACACTTAACTTCTTTACCGAGAAAAAGACTTCATAGCAACAACAACTACCAGGTTCATGACCATATAAGACTCGATTAACCACATGAAGGTACAGGTCATGAGACATGGGTCCTAATCGATAGGAATCTTCAAGGGAATCTATAATAGGAGCATGGAAACAACCTTTGGGAAAAAATTGACAAGAAATATTGATGAAAGACAAATCCATATCATAGGTAGAATAAACAGGTTGACCATAATCCATGTTGTCGTGCGAGTTAAATTCTTCAATGGATGATGTAGAAGGGATGTTAGACTGTAGGATTTGACAATCGTTAATATCATTCTCTGTTCCACATCACAGGTCAAATATTTGCATGATGTGGGATGTAGTGATTGAAGTTCAAAATTCAAATTAAAATTTCTACCTTGAGGATTAAAAAAATTTATATGAAGAAAACAAGAATCCCTCAAGAGAGAGTTGACATCCCATGAGATGACATTTATGAGAATATTTTACAAGAAAATATTAAACTGATTAAAATCACAAATATTGTTTAGGTGAGAAGAACTTGACATAACCATCAACGTAGGCTAAAGTTTCCTACTCACCCAACTTAACTTTGAACTTTGAAAAGAATGAAACTCGGATTGAGAAAACATGGTCATTTTCTTGTCTAAACAAGATTCATCATTCAAAACTTGAGATTCATAATGGAATAGAGTTTGATCATATATATTTTTGAGGCTATGACAAAAATCATCAGTGAGAAGCATGTCATATTCTTGATCAAAATGAGCCATACCTAAAATAAAATCTTCAATAATCACATCAGAATCAATTTGAAACTTTTACAAATTTGAATCTACTTACAGGAACAAAGATTCACCCATCAAATTTGAGAAATCATCACCATACAATTTGAAAAAAAGGAAATTATCAGGATCATGGTTGTCCACAGATTCAACTTGATTAACGAGTCGATGATCGACAAGAAGAGTATTAATATTTGAAGGTGATTGATTGATATAATGAAACGAATCATCATCAGTGGGAAGATGTGAAAGAAAAATTAATTCCTCATCAACAAATTGATCTTCCAACTTATTGATCAGTTCAGGTTCAAAACATGGAACATAAAAAGGATGGGGACAAGGAACAAAACGATTATATAGCCCTTCTTCAAGATGTTGAATTTCCTTTTAAATAGGGGAACATAATGAATTTGATTCAAAAAAATTCCTTGAAATCCTTACTAATAAATGAAACTTTTCATCCAAGAATTTCCAGTCAACATCCTCATCCAGAACTTCATAACAAAGATGAAGGAACCAGTCAAAAAAATGCTCAAGAGATTCATTTGATTCCATCGTAAGCTAATTGATTTCATTAAGGACATATCGATATTCATATTTTTTGAAAACTCGATGAAGCTCATTAACCAAATTCTTAAAAGATGAGATAGAAGAAATCGATAAAGAATAAGACCATTTCTTAGCATGACCATTCAATATAATGGTAAACGACCTTGCGAGGATTTATTTATAATAAACACTAGTTGAAAAAAAAAACTAAACAAACTCAATTGCGTAATCAAGGATAGTTTTTGTACTCTTGCCATCGAACTTCAAATGTGACAAGTTAGGTAAATATTCCATGGGGGTTGAAAGATATAAATATTTATAAAAACACCTTTGGATTATGATATGGTATGAAGCCATTAAAGATAAGATATTCAAACTGACTTCACATGCTCAACTTGTCATCTGGACCTCCTTCTAGAGCCAAAATGTTGATAGTTATGGATATCACCAACATGTAAGGGGATCTCCCTGCTTTGAGCTCCCAATTAGACCTCACAATGTTTGGTGTAGGAGTCCCACCTGGCTATATGGTCTAACCACCATTGCAAAGGTTTCAAAGATGTGCCTTGGTTACAAAACATACATAAGAGATTGCAACATCTCTTTGGGGCAAAAAGTATGTAAGATTTGTGTGACACCAAATGTAAGATGCATAGGGAACTTCCACAACTGGTAAGGTAAAATGAGCCTCCAGTTAGGGAAGTAATATTACTATCTTAAGGGAAACTAGGGAGAAAAGAGAAAGACTTGTTGATTTACTACAAAGTAGTTCACATGATAAAAAACAATCATGAAAACATAACACCACCTATTCAACAATATCCATATCTAAGCAATGAATTAGTTCATTAGACTTAGTATGTAATTAAACCAACATATACCATAAACATAACAAGAATAGTCCTACTATATCCACGATACATGCATGAAGAAGTTTTGGATCATAGAGCTTCTTATTATAAATGAAAGATCCCATGTACATTGTTACATAGATGAAACACTAGATCCAATAATGGAACATGAAGCCACAACTTGCTTCTTCAAAGAACGATGTATCTCCTATGCACTACAAGAGAAGCCAAGGCAAGACTCTGAGAATTCATGAACTTTTCCTGAGTTATGAGGAGATATTTATAACAAATGACAATGACCTTTGAGCTTCCTCATGGCTCTTCAAATCCTATGACTTTTCAGATTCTATACATGACCTTTTACATTCCATGGGTGGATTTTCACATCCCAAATGTGTCTCCTGCACTTCATTACATACAACTTATTACGAAAGACAAATTACATATAAGATGGTGGCTATATGAGACAAACTTGCCAATAAGACAAAATATTATCAAATGGAAAAGTCATTTTCTTTATCATGGAGCTCATTGTTGATGTATGTGTTCCATTCTATGAACCTCGTAGAGATGACTTTGATCTGAATCAGCAAATCCGATGCATACCACATATTCACCTCCAATGCTTTTGTCAATATGGTCTTGGAGTTTATTTTTACATTATTCCATAGCCATGACAGTTTCATGTGGCCTTTGACTGGTGCGATGGCATATTGTAGAATAATGTCTTTGGTGATCTCTAAGCCTTCTTGTTCTGATGCTTGCTTGATCTGTTCTATGTACTACCTAATTTCTTGAAATATGATTTACCTGGCTCTTATTTCTTCAAGTGATCCTAATAAAGGAATCTCATGTTTATGTGCTAGAGACTCGAAACCATTGAGCATATGACTATATGTGACAATAATGTTAGTCACCTGTTCTCCAAGACAATTATAATTCTTATGGTGGAGTCTTAGAGTACTCAGTCCATTTCAGCGAGAATATTGTCCTTTCTAACCAACTGTGGTAGAACATTCCTATATTTGGCAGTTCATCTCTGAATTTGATCAACTAGTATGCTTGCCACTTTCAAGAGATTCAAGACTTCTTGTGATTTCTTCTGAATGCCAACTAGAGGATCCACTACTTGCTACAAAACTATCATTTCATCATATAACCGTGCCACAATATCCTCCATTGGCCCCAGTTCCTCCTGCATGGTTGATTGTCATTTCACTGTATTGAAGTTGTGGGAACATAACCGTTGTTTCTCCATAGCAAGGTGTTCCACCTGTTGCTTCACTGCAACTAACTCTCTCCTTAATATAATATTCTCATTCAACAAATATTCTAAGTTGTCATGTGCTGCTATAGCAAAAGCAACATTTTCCAGCACAATTTCCTTGGGATTCCTTCTGGTATTCACAGTTATCACATTTTATGTATATATTGAGACTAGTTTCTGAAGATCATTTGAGAATTATCTTCACCTCTGTTGTACAATCCTCTCCTTGAGCTGATCAAACGTGACATTGCACACATCCAAGAATCTGTCTTTAGGTGGAGGTGTGGTTCCAATTTCATCAAATGGGAGATGACCAACCATGAGAGGATGTTCTTCTAGAGAACCTCTCTCATTATCTATGGGCTCGATGGTATCATCTTCCTGCATATCTTCCTCTATCTCTTGAGTCAATTGTTCTACCTCTAGTCTGTGTGCTACTTCTTCCTCTTGGGGATACCTCTGTTGCTCCTCTTCTGCTCTTCTTCTCTCCTCTTCTTCATCTTGTTGTTCCTTGAGAAACTCATCTTGCTTCTTCTCCTCCTCTTCCTCTAATTATCTCCTTTCTTGTTCATCTTGAATAACTCCTGTGTTCAAGGATCGACTTTCCATTTCCTATTTCTTTCTCCCGTCGAATCATGCTTGATCCTTTCCTTGGGGGCTAAACTCTGCCTCCTGTACTAGCATATCTTGAGCTGGTGAAACTTGGGATGAATAGACTTCAATTCTTGGATGTGTTTTTCTAACTGCATTGTACCAATTTTGCACCTTCTCATATTTTATGGTATACATTAATGAATATCTCCAATTGAAACCAATCCTTTTATAATGTTGCTTGCACACTCCCTTGGGATCATATCCATGAAATTTCTTAATTGGAAAGTGAAAACAATCTAGCTATTATATTTTTTCATTTGCCACCTTGTGGATATTCAGTTCATACAATCTAATCCTCAAAGGGAAGGTGGGCCAAATGGGATTTCTTCCTTCTATTGTTCCTTCTCTGAATAACTCCTAACAACCCTTTGTCCAACTGATATGCTACTTCTTGCAAGGCCACCTTATTAGTCACGGATGATGACATGAGATGAGGGGAGACCTGGAATCTAAAGCATATGATATATGTACCCTCAGGCATCGTAAAAAATTTGTGATATCATGTAGAGACTCCTTTAGCTCATCGATCATGCAAGGAGGATTGAACTTATATGGCATATGGAATATGACTTCAAATAAATCTCTGCCAACTTGACATATGCACCTCTAAAACTTGATTCCAAAAACACACTGTAGTGGAAGTAGATTGGAAACTTATTCTGTGGAGTCTAGTTCCAATACATTCCTAGGAAATCATATTACGCACAGATTCCATCTAGTAGAAATGCAGACATATAGAATTTTGGTGCTTAGTTTTCCTTAAAATATGCTTTTTCCTGCCCCACATGACTTTGCAATTCAGATGAAAATATATCTTCCCAATTGAAGAGTTCACTACGTGTAACCACCATATTGAGCATATACATGCAGTTATCCTCAAATACCTCAACCTTCTTCCGCCAGGCAACCAACAACACATAGCAATGAGATACTAAATACATCCCTAAGAATATTGATCAGGTAAACTACAGATGGCCATTCACATAACTTAGCAGGATATTGATACCAATATTTAATGATAATATCACTTGTGTCGAGTTCATCCCATCTGGTGTAAAAGTAATTATTAGCATACTCTATGGGCCTTTGCATCTTATAGTAAGTTTTCATATCCTCTCCATAATAGGTGGTGAGATGACCACCACTTTCACTACGAAGTACAAGATGAGAATCATCCATGTATGTAAGAATCCACTCAATCAATTATGCACAAGGGATGATCGGGAACCTGCATGCGATCTTATGCATCCTAGACCACTTGACATTGATGTATGCTTGCAAATATTCCAAGTTTTCAACAAACTTTTTCTACATGAATGTGTCTTTTATGTTATTCCAGGTGACCTCAATAGACTTATCTATAAGGCATTGCATATCTTCATAGATGGGAATGGTAGGCTTTGTAATATTAACTTCTTCCTTAGTTCTTGCCTCTGAATCTTCTTTGGAGGCCACTTTCCATGTAGCAAGAGTCATGGTTCCAAAATATGATGAAATAGTAACAATACTTGTAGCTCAAGCACCTATTTGTGGAAGCACACTAATGATGACATCGATTAGATTTATAGAATATTTTATCTACACAAAATAGTAACTCAACAAATCATATTCAAATACCCATTAAATTTAGTTGAGAATGTAATCTTGTCAATGATGACACATACCTACTTGCATGGGTAAGAAATATGCATGCAAACAAGGAGGGCACACTTCCAAAGCACAAAGGGAGTTCAAGTTCATTCGAGGCTTTAAAGTTCTCTAATATGCTCAAGGCAGAGAGGGAAAACATCAAGGTTGTAGGGCACCCTAATGAAGCATGGAGGAAGTTCATTTAGGGCTTCAAGGTGTGCTCATGCACTCAAGGAAACTGAGAGGGTGCAAGGACACACTTCGAAGACGTGAAGGAGTGAAGCTTTGGGCCTTCAAGCCTTTAAGGTGTGCTCATGCACTCAAGGACAAGGAGGGCACATTGGAGCATGCTAAAGGGATGAAGGGAAAACATTCAATCCTTCGAGGTGCACTCATGAGCTCAAGGAGGGTGTAGTTCTTTGTGATGAAGGAGTGTGCTCTTAAGGGAAACTTGTCTTTTCTAGGCGTAATTTTCTAAGTTAGTCAAGGCTTTAGCTTCGAGAAGTTCTCTCTATCATAGAATGGCTAAAGGACAAGTCCAACAACAAGATTGCATGATAGGAATGTGGAGAGAAAAGATCCACAAGTTTTTATGGGTGATGTCGCAATCATGACTGGAATATGAAGAGTTAAGGAATATGCAAAGCCACAGCCTGCGATAGCAAATTAACACTTGTAAAAGCAATAAGGAACTAAAATGCCAGTGAATAAATTAAACTTAAAATAAATGTCAACAAAAAAAGTAATATCGACAATAAAAACATGAACGGAAATCAATACAATCGACATGCAACACTGACTTCGAATGAAGATTGACGAAGAGTTCTTGATCCAAATTTGTGCGCGCAACACATATTAGAATGATTTTGAGAATGAATTATTATCTGGGCTAATTTAAAAGAGATTACATGAAAATCCATCTCATCACATGCTTGCCACTTCTCGACGACTGAATGAGTTAGTTAGGAGAAGTGAAGCGGGCTCCTATTGTCTAGGAGTGCATTCGCATGTAACAAGAAAGTGCATGCATGAGTTCTAGAAGGGTGCATGTCTTCATGCTAACGGAATGCGCTCAAGGAGGGCGCACTTTCTAAGCATGAAGGAGTGTGCTCAAGGAGGGTGCAGTTCTTTAGGCCGAAGGAGTGCGCTCAATACAAGAGCAAGTCTTTGTCATCTTGAAGTGTGCTTTTTCCTTAAAAGTGTTTTTCCTTGCTTTTGTTTTCTTTTGTGTGCTTTGTGTGTGTGTGCATGGAAAAAAGGCTAGTTTCTAAGTAAAGAAAATATATGAGTGCACCTAACCATGGACAAGATAACACAAGCACTTCTAAAGGTTTGGTGACAACGCTTAGGAAACATGGACTTAGAAGGATGTGATCCTTAGAGAAAACATAAAAATAAAAAATAAAACAACATGATGACATTAAGGGGCTTGAAGAAACGATTAACATAGGCACCAAAATTGAGTTAGGCCAAAATTTTGGAGGGTCATATTCGCAGCGACAACAAAACCCAATTTTTCTGCAAAACAATGTTAGTGCCAAAAAATAACACATAAATCATATAACATGTCAAGAAAATATGAGATAAATGTGGGGAAAATATTTATTACTGTCATCCTTAAATAGAACTGGAGTACATCAGTGAGTTGTCCAACCATATTCCCTTTATTTTCTTCCTATCCTATATTCTCATTGGTGTCAATGCACAAGTTTATCACGATCACAACTTTGGCAAAATTTTGGCATAAGTTCCTTTTTTCTCCCTATCACTAGTGAAGAGCTCGGAGAATATAGATTTCATTATGGTTAGCCTTCATTACTCCTAAGCACTTTCTTGACCATATTAAGGCAATGATTATGATAGACCAAACCAATCATTATTTTAATGAACAATGATTATTTTAACCAAAGTTGTTAATTTGGATAGAATCTACGCTTATCTATTCAAATTCCCACATTTTTTGAGGGCTCTAGTTCAGAGATGGCATTAATGACCTTCTATTTTGGTCCCCACCATTAGAAATGAGTGTTGCTAGGCCTTATGGTTGTGTTCCCACAACTAGGTAGGAGTGGTGATCTCTAAAAATGCTTGTTATTTGATGTCTTACTAATCATAAATTGATCTTATGACTTAGAAAATGCCATGTTTGTCTTCTTGACCCCAGGGGTGGCTTTTGAGTTATAACAACCTCATTTCTATTATGAACGATTTGAATTACACTTAAAACATTTTGATTTAAAGCTTCAACAAATAAGACATCTTTAGCCTTACTTTTCTCATTGTCAAGGCTAAGAAATCCTTCGCTCATTATTCTAGCTGATGTATTGTATCTCAGAAATGTAATTCCACATTTGACTTCCTTTAGTGAGATAAATTTTATTTTTTCTCATGTCATGTGACTTGAGAAACAACTATCTACATACCATCGGTCCTCTTTATCTTGACTACATAGAGCTAAATATCATTTCTCCTTTAGTTTGTCTTTCTTTTTCCATATCCTTATGCTCTCTTCTTGCTTATTTCACTTCGGAGGATTAATTGGGTTGCTTCTATAGTCACCTATTTGGTGTCTATGATTATCATATTTGAATCCTTCATGAAGATCCATTAAGTGAGAAAAAGAGTTGTAACTTTTAATACCACCTTCATCAGAGTTACTCGATTTATTCCTTTTATAGTTACATGAGGATAGTATTCTTGATTAATTCATTTGTTTACTAGTTGTTCCTTTATTTTTGTTGTGATGGCCTTTATGAGAAAAAACAAACCTATGTTGACTTGTTACTCTATTTAGCATGCTTCCATTATTGCTAATTTGAATTTGTCTTTGTTGGTCCTTAGCTTGATTTGTGCATCTAATTGTATTTTTCTTATGCCTTTTCATATGAATCAAATACCCATTGTCAATATGTTATAGATTTCCTTGACTTCAAGCATAGAGTGGAAATCTACCATTTTCTACTTCTTTATGCCTCTTTTCCTTCAATTTTTGATTTCCTTCTTTTGTATGCTTATTATGATAGGGAGGTCTGATATTGCCATTTCTACACTTAGCATATTTGTGCCCATAATTCTTATAATTATAACATTCAATGTAGTTGAGAAAAGGAGTAAAGAAATCATTGCTTCTATGACTACTCCTATGGGTATTTTAAAATCTATTATCCATAATTCTTGAGGAATAATAAGACTCATTTCTAACATGATTATCTTTTAGATAAGCTTTATAATGGACAACCTTCTCACCAAAATCTATATATGAATAACAATTACCTTAGAAAATATCTTGGTACCTAGGGACAATTTAGTTTTCCTTTGTGGATATGATCTTGATTTTTTGATATAATTATCTTTGAGGGATATAGGGATTTTTTTATTTCTTTCTTAACCTTATTGGTTGTTCAAATTGTTGTAGATTTCCCTCTTTTGATGGTGTTGATTTATATAGATGTTATTTTATTTTTCTATCTATTGTTGTTTTTTCAATTGATTTTTATGACTAGTGTTATACACTTTCATTTGTTGCTATTGATTTATACTTCCACTTTGCTATTGTTGATGTTCACCACTTCCTTTAGCTAAATTATTTTTAGGTCCTTTGACTACATTAAGATATCTAATTGGTTCTTTTTCTTTAGCCTTCTTAGTGCTTGATTCTCCCTAATAACCTAAACTGATCTTGATGAAAGGAGATCTTTGACTGCTGAGAATACCATTTAAAATGTTGGTACTCTTATTAAACTTCTGATATTGAGTTAGATGGTCATTGGAATTTTCCAGATCATTTCTCAATGATACCATCTCAACTTTTAATCTCTTACAATGACCCTTTTCAATCAACTAGCTAGTCATCACTTCTTTCATTCTTTTGGCTTCCTCTGACTATGTTTTTAGAATAATGAATGATGAATCTTTAGATCTATGTCCTTTTTTCTCATGCTCCTTAAGTATCTCCTTTCTTAAGGATGAATTCTCATATTCTAGTCTTTCATAACTCGTTTCCTTACCCTTTAGCTTCTTTGATAAGATTCTTCAATTCCTTTTGCTTCTTTTAGCTAGACCTTTTGAAGGTTCATTGATTTTTTATCAGAAGTTTGACTTTCCTTTTCAACATTTTGTAGTCGTTCCTTCAATCTTATGTTTTCTCTTCTGACCTTCTTTAATTCATTTTGAGCACTAATAAGCTCTTCGTCAACATCTACTTTGGCTAGTTATTCATCTTTCTCATCAGGGGAACTGACACATTCACATCCAAGGTTTATTTCACTTTCAACTCCTTTTGCTTCTGAATTTGATATATTTTTGTGATTGGATTTAATTTCTTAATCAATATGATGATCTTGTATATTCATGAGTATAGATCCTTCTTCATCATTACTATATGTATATCTAATTCTTACTTCTCATGGGAAATCATCTTCCATGGAGAAATGAATTTTCTTATTGAGCTCATAAGATTTTCTTACAGCCTCATGTTCTTCTTTATCACTCCTATTTTTTGAACTTTAATATAAAAAATGAGAAGAATGATGGCCTATTCTTCTACAATTACAACAAAATAGTACCTTACTTGTGGATTGCACTTCATCAACAACTTCTTCATCTCCAACTTCATTTTTTGAATGATTATTACCAGTTTGGGCACATATTACAAGGGAATCCTTTTCATGATCTAATTCATTACTTGAGTAGTCATGGTCTTCAATATTCTTTGATTCTTTTGGTGCTTCTTCCTTATGGATATATTGCAACGTATCCAACAATGTTTTTTGTAGTCTCAAAATGAATTTACCTTTTTTGAATTTGATATAGACATCCCACTTAAGATTGTCTTCATGGTTTATGTATTATATTTGTTATTCTTCTTTCCATTCACTATAGATTTCCCCATTCACTATAGCCATACATCCTAGCCAAGAGCTATTAAATAAACTTTCATCCTTTCATAGTACATAACTTGATCCATTCAATTGGTTAGCCATGGTCTCATACGATCTACATTTAAGTGGTTTAATTGTTGCTAAAAAAACTTGCGACTAATTATTGGAAACCAGAATAATACTAAGATGGGGTGTATAATATTATCTAAATTTTACCAATCTTTGAGATTATTTACATTACCACTAACCAATCGCACCAAATCAAACAACATACACATATGAAACACCTATTTAAATGGAAAATCATAAAAGAAAAAATCACAATTTTTTTTAACTTAATGTAAATGCCAACTCCAATCTACTCTTACATCAAATTCACTGACACAAACCAAAATGAAACACGCATCTCATGACTTGCGAGCAAGAACTTGTAAGGCATCAACTTACTAGAAATATTAAACTCTAACCTTTAGGGGCACAAACCTAAAAAAACACTAATTCCCTCAAATTTACAACATCAACTTAAGAAGAAGCGCCACTAAAATGAAGAAAGCATTTTCATTTTGAAGAAGCGCCACTAAAATGAAGAAAGCATTTTCATTTTTAATTTATGGAAACTTATGAATCACTATGTTAATAAATCCAAAACATTCTTAATGTAAATACGTATTTTGAAAAGGATAAAAAAAATAACATTCTAACATATTATAAGCTCATAGATATATGAAAGTTAGAGATATGTATACAGTACATTACAACATCAGCGTTGAAACCAAAAATACTCCTCATGATTCTGCAGATGCGTCTCCGGTCAATATCTGCCCGCCATCCTGCTGAGTGTCACCGGCTCATGCCGATATGATGTCCTTCAGACGGGGCCTGAGCTCCTGGTTCAAGAACTCACTGTATTCTAGCGTATCCCCAGCGATCTTACGAAACTCCACCAGAAACACCGAGCTCGTGACTTCAAAAATCTCGGCATCAATACACAAATGTCCCTTCCGCGCCTGCTCGAACCGCTGCAGTTGCGCCTTAAATTCCTTCGACTTGTTAAAGCTGAATCCGAAAATCTTGGCAGCCCCCTCCAGCTTCGACATTATGGTCGGAGCCGACTGAATCGAAGTGAACCTCGATTCTTCCTCCTCCTTCATGGCATTGTCGTTGAACAACCCGGAGAGACTGAACGACAGCGAGCGAGAGATGATGTCGAAGGCGTTGAGGCGAGCTGGTTTGGAGCTACAGAAGGCGGAGTCGACATCGTCGAGTAGGCCGGCATGGAGATCATTGTGGGATTTCGGGTGCTTGAAGCCCCGGCGGAACCAGGGGACCTCCATCAGCTGCGCGACGGTGATCCTCGTCCCGGGTTCTGGGTCCAGCAGCAGGAGCATTAGCCGCCGTACTTCGGAGGAAAACCAGGGCGGGCACTTGTAGTTCCCCTTATAGATTTTCTTATACATCACCATCAGATTCGCGCCCCGGAACGGCAGGTAACCCGCCATGAGCACGAACAGTATGACCCCGCAAGACCAGATGTCGGCCTTGGCACCATCGTAGCCCTTCCTGTTAATAATCTCCGGTGAAACATAGGCCGGCGTGCCGCACGCCGTGTGGAGAAGTCCGTCCTGCCTGTGCTGCTCCGGCAGCGCGCTGAGGCCAAAATCCGTGACTTTCAAGATCCGGTTTTCGTCTAACAACAAGTTCTCCAGCTTCAAGTCCCGGTGATACACACCCTGGCTGTGGCAAAAATCCACTGCGCTTATCAGCTGTTGAAAATACTTCCTCGCTTCCTCTTCTTTCAATTTCCCCTTGTTGGCAACCCTCTTGAAGAGCTCGCCGCCCTTAACGTACTCCATAACGATGTAAATCTTAGTCTTGCTCGCCATGACTTCGTAAAGCCGAACGATGTTGGGGTGTTGAACCAGTCTCATAACTGAGATTTCCCGTTTAATCTGCTCAATTCTGCCGAGCTTGAGGATGTTTTGTTTATCCATGATTTTAATGGCGACGCTCTCGCCCGTCTCGAGGCTTTTGGCGTAGTAGACTTTGGCGAACGTCCCTCGCCCTAGCAGGCACCCTAATTCGTACCTCCCCATCAGAATATTGGACTTCATCTTCATCTCGTCTGTAAGCAAAAAGAAATCACAAAGCTGTCGTGCATGTATTGGGTCTCTGTGAATTCAAAGGCGAGACCTGGATCTCGGATGGGCCGTAAGGGTGTACGCTGCCACACGGGGGCGCTCTTCCGAAGCTGACGGCCTCCGGTAGGATATGGATGTCATCTCTTTTATTTATATTGCCGTAGAGATGTATCATAGTTTCGACAAATCAGTGGAACTGAAGGTTCGGATCCAATTTTTAATTACGGAGTTCACCCTAGCAACTAAACTTACAAATAAATTACCGCACAAATTACAAATAAACTAAAAAAATGCATCATATTATAGTGCTTCGATAAATTATTAAACCCACATTTGAAAGTCCAAATGATAATGTTCCCCATGTAGGGAAGCGCTGGATAGACAATACTGAAATTATTTGGCTTCTCGGTCACTTTTTACTTCATTATTTTGTTTTTTGGCATAATTTTTTCTAAATTTTTAAGGGCGAGAAAACTTATTATAATTTAATAGTGATTATAACTTAATAGTGATTATAGGTATTTTTTGTTTCTATTCTGACATTATTTTTATTCAAGGAAAACCAAGCAGGATTAATTTTTGGTGGTCTGTTTAATATTTTATATTAGGTAAAATATGTGTTTAAAATTTAAAATTCAAAATTTAACTTTGTGGCTTAAATTCATAACTTTGTGTTTGAAATTCATATGATGGTAAAAATGTACTTTGATCGCGAAATTAATGATAATAAAGTATTATGTAAAATATGTATATAAAATTCAAAATTCAAAGTTCAACTTTGTGTCTGAAAATTTACAAGTTGGGAAAAATGTGGCTTCATTTAAAAATAATAATAATAATAATCAAAATCAACTCAATATCGCGGAAATCCAAACCTTACCCAATTATAATTTTTTATAATAAAAAAATAATCATAAGATAGATTTAAGACTTTTGTTATCCATAAGGTAGATATAAGTCTTCCGTATTAATCACATTGATAGGATTTTGGTCAATGTGATCAATCTGGAAGACTTATATCTAAATCATAAGTTATAATTATAAATTAATTTAAAAATTCTAAAACTATTTAAATAATAAAGTACCTTGCCAGTTGAGAGGTCATAGCATCAAACCCTGCGAATTGAGAGATCATGGGGTCATACAGGACATGGGTCAAAACCTGCCAATTAAAAAATCATGGGGTGAAATCTCCTCAACCCACTTACGGTTAAGCCGTACTTATTTAAGATATTTACCTTTAAAAAATAAAAATTACTATTTTAACAACAAAATTTCTAAATTAAATAATTTTTCATTATCAACCAAATTCTACGCAATCTAAACAATCGTGAATCCAATGCCCTCTTGCCCTTGTTGACCTTAAGCACTCATGCAAGTATCCTAGGCCAATTAGGCGCTCCCTCATAGTCATGTGCGATCATATGCTTATTCGCTGGCTAGCTCACGTGCGCCATTATGACGCAGGGTCCCATGGGACGATTAGCTGATTGGCCATCTTGAATTAAAAAAACGATTACATTGTGATATTATATTAATTATATACTCAATGGGGAGTCTGGTCCCTACCACGTTCTTGCAATGCTAGTCATTCACGCGGATAACAAATTTATCTTATTTCAATATTATTAAATTATAGGATAATTATCCCAATTTCGCGGGAGGAAACAATTAAGAAGGTTTCATAAACTAAATTTGTACCATGTGATTGATTAGAGATTCCTCTTAGTCAAAACTTGCATCAAACACATGTATAATGTGTTGGATTAGATATTCCTAAACAAGGGCATTCAGAATGCGGTGTATTAGATATTTCTAGAGGCAATGATTGCATCAAACGCATTTTACCTTGTAATATGTGGAATGTATCGTTTTACAATATTTTTTTACAGAAAATATGCCATATAAGGGTTTTAAAATAAGTGTCTATGGAAGTTTTTTCTTATAAGTGGAATTCGGTTTATATTATATTTTCTTATAAATGGAATTGGCAATTGGTTTTATATCATATTCTCATATTCTCTTTCTTTTTATTAGTGGAATCGACAATTGGGTCTATATCATCATACTCATGACACACACACCTTTTCCACAAACATAAGTTAATAAGGGGATTTGGACCTTGAATCTCATAGTACATAATACTTTATATCACGACAACCGCCAATTAAGCTACCCCTTGAGGGATATGTCTAGGTAACCCTAAATTTTTATGGTGCATTTACTAAATCAAGATTGTATAAAATGGTTTATTACTAAAATTTGGCATTATCTTGATTTTCCTTAGATAAGAGGAGGTGACATAACTAATTTCCTCCAAAGTTGACATGACTAGTTTCCTCCATGGGATTATAGTTGGAAACTACTTCAAAAAATATGGAAATTGCATCTATATGCTAGTTGATGCATGGATTCCACTTGTGGTAAAAGGTATGAGGAGTTAATGTAGTTTTTGGCAAGAATAAATGATTTGATCAATGCTTATTCCTATTCGTTTAGTTGTCCCTAGTTCTATTGCTTCACGTTCTGAATTTGATTCCTTGCGATAACGAATTTTCTTCCTCTACACTGTTGCAGGTACCTTTGTTGTTCTTTTGGTTTCATTTGTGTTAGAAATGGCCTTGGTGCTATCCTCGTACATGTGGTTTTTCAAGGCTTGTTGGGTAGCACTTTCTAGTAGTTGTGAAGGTGGCAAGGTTGAATGAAGGATTGGCCCCATGGTTTGAGGCAGTGAATTGTAATACCTCTCCCCGACCTTGAGGATGTAAAGATATGTACGTGTGATAAACAGGATGGTGATCCAAGGTTTATTTAGGGGCATACGTGCCTATGTAAATATGTTTTTATATTTTTGGCGTCGGCGTGCCCATGAATATACGCATTTAAAGTTTGTGAGGCTTGGGAGGTTGGAATTATAATTATGATATATATATAAGTTGACTGCAAACCAACCCCACGAAAAAGAGTATGGGTGGAACAAAGCTCCATCGAAAAAAATAAATAGTTCAGGTGTGATGATGTTTTGGTGAAAAGGTACTAAAGCCCATGTGGCTTTAGAAGGTGCCACGTAGCAAGTGATAGCCATGCATATAAAAATGAATGGATTTTCTAAGAAAGGAAGTTAGTTGGTTAGTTGTTGGTTATTAGGGGAGGATGCATCTTGGTGTGAGCCCTAGAGGCTCTAGTTTATGGCTAAGGAGTTGAATAAGTTGATTCACTCTAACAACTATGGAGTTCTAGTGGAACTCGGTTTGGTAACCAGTAGGTGAATTCATAGATCGAGGATTTGTAGCTAACTAGGTTTTGTTTGAATTATGGCTAGGAAGTGGAATTGGTTGGTTCACTCTAGAAACCATTGAGTTCTATTGGAACTTGGTTTCATGAATAGTAGATAAATACAGAGATTTGGGGTTTATAATTTATTGGGTGATGTTTGGTTTGGCCTGGAAGGATACCTAAAAACCCTGTTGAGCAACAAGATCTTCTAGAAGTCACAGAGATGAGACCATCTCGAACTGGAAATAAGATGCTTAGGAAGGTGGTGTCATGAGGCCCGAGGGACCAATATGTGTAGAGAAGGGGTTCACCACTTAGGCACAAACTGATGGTGGGCATGAGCCTACTGTTGGAGGTTAAGGTTGTTTGGATTGGTACCTTAACTGATGTTTGTTTTCTGGTACTTTGTCTATATACTATAGCCCATGAATTTGATGTCGTAGCTCATGGGTGACATGTAGTCGAAAGATTATGAACCGCATGGTTTATGATTGGGTGAAACATGGAAGGTTTGTAAAAAATTGGCCTTTCGTTTTAGATAAGTATCCATGTGTGGTCATTTATGTTTAGGTTCCATGTTTTATAAACACTGGTATGTATTTTGTACTTATTATTAATTATGTTGTGAATAATTTATTTCATGAGAATAATTATTAATTAATGTGTGCATGTAATGGATGGGTACTCATTGAATGAGCATGTAGTTATGCATTACATAATTTACATATTAATGTGAGGTATAAGTTTTTTATGCTTTTCCTAGAAGATTTTATATAACTCGGTTTTGGGTGTGTACATAGTGTTGCCCAAGGGGGGACTGATCAAGAGCCCAAAATTTGCCAAAAATTCAAAGTTGTCAGAATGGTTTAGAACCTGAATGGACACGTATATCTCATCATCCTGATTCTGACACAACTCGTTTTGCATGAAACAGACACCGTATGCTCCCAGAAACGTGATTTTTTCACTTTGTCAATCATGTAAAAAAATTTCAAGTGACTGACAGGGATGCTGACTGGGCATCTGTAATGCCTATGTGGAAAGGGGAATATTCTTAGAATATTCTTCGAATACTCTCAGAATATTTTGTTTCGTTGGCATCGTCCTATTGGTCCATTTGTTTTTGTTTGGGCCAATGAGGAGGTGACATGTGGCTAAGCCTGAGGCCGCCACATGTCCTCCTAATGGCACTTTAAAATTTTGTATGGTAGATAGGGTGGAGGCTAGGATCGACCCCACAACCTCCCATAGCATAGCGCCAAGACTTACAAAAGCACCCGCATGTTATTTCTTAACCATAAGGGTGGTGGTTTTTATTTAACATTGAGTGCCGCAATGGTTGGGGGGGTGGCGGACTTAACCGCCACCCCATGTGAATACCATCCACCAACATCAAATGGTTATTATAACCACTAATGGTCACCTCCACTGATAATCATAACCAAAAATTCCAATGGCTCCGCATGTGAATGCTCCTGCGCAAACCACTAGGATGTTATGTGACCGCCAGAGGGAGGGGGCTAGTGTCAGGGGCTAGCCCTTGGGCGCATGGTCCCCCATATGACTGATCCTTTAGTTTTTAGGCCTCCGACAGAAAAATTAACGGTCCTACAAACCTGCTCGATTTTCAGCAAAAATTTCACCCAGTTAGAGCGCTCAGCAGGTGAAATTGTAGGATGATGCTGAATTTTGTGCAATTTGTAGAGCGAATAGTGGAAAAACTAGGAGAGGTCATAACTTCTCTAGTTTTTGACCAAATTGCGTGCAAAAAGAGGCTAGGTAGCCATTTGTGGAAATTCTGAATTCATTGGAGCGGGTTTTAGAATCAAAGGAGCACTTCTAGATAGGATTTTTGTAGATTGAAGCATATGGGTGTCATGGTCAACTAGAGTGTTGATTCAGTTTATGGAGGAGTTTGAACATGGAGATGACCTTGCGGGGCTTTTCCAGCCTTGATGTTATTTCTGTAACGACTATTACATCAGTGGTGTAGCTTTTCTTCCTAGGATGATGCTGAAATTTTATGTAATTTGTAGAGCGAATAGTGGAATAACTAGGAGAGGTCATAACTTCTCTAATTTTTACCAAATTGGGTGCAAAACGAGGCTAGGTAGCCCTTTTTGGACATTTTGGACTCATTGGAGTAGGTTTTAGAATCAAAGGAGCACTTTTAGATAGGATTTGTGTAGATCAGTTGGCAAGCGAAATTGTAGGATGATGTTGAATTTTGTGCAATATGTAGAGCGAATAATGGAAAGACTAGGATATGTCATAACTTCTCCAGTTTTCTGGTGGGCTCCAGTATTGTAGCAATAATGCTACAACTCCTGGAGCTCCCTATCTCTAATTTTATCAACCCGGTAGTTCGTACAAACTTGGAAGCGACGGTGTTGTATGCACAAGTACTAGCTCTTGTCGCAGCTGTCACTTGGTCAGCTGGCACAAGTCCGCTAGGGCTCAAGCCAACTTCTATAGGCTCACAGAAGAAGCTTTATGAGTGATGGATGAAAGCTATCTTGAAGGAAGCTAACCTACTTTGCAAAAAGGAAATGGAAAGCCAACAAAGCATAGAAACCCTAATAAACCCTAATTTAACTAGCTTGACCCTTACAATGCAAAAACGTGAATGAAACTTCTACCAATGATGCTATTACATGCAGTGAGTTGAAATACATGAATCTAAGCTACTTGCACTTGAAAAGACATGTTTTTGTATTTTGTCATTAAATGGTTGGGTTTATTGTAATGGTGCTTTTGATTAGGGTTTGGTTGTGCAGGAGCGGTTGGAATGGAAGGAAAGCATGGACAAGGTCAGGATGGCTAAGGGAGGTCCCAAAGGGTCTCTAGCATCGATCCCCAGAAGTCTACCACGTTCGGATGCTCAGCAACCGAGTTTGCAGACTTCTACAGGAAGTCTGCAGGGGATCCTACAGGAAACTCAGGGGTTTCTACAGGAAGGCTGTGAAATTCTACAGGATGATTGGCCGTGGGAGTTTTGGGAGATGGCGAAGTGTTGGAGTGGTGTGGGAGGATAGGTGAGATGGAGATGGAGCTAGTGATGGCTCAGGAGCAGAAAAATCAGATGGAGGAAGAGTGCATGCAGTGGTTTGATAGTTGGAAGGATGGGATCAACGAAAGTGTAAGTAAATGGAGCTAAGTGAATAATGGATGAGTTGGAGGGTAAAAGAGCTGGACAGAGGCCGAATGAGTGACTTGAGGAGAGATCAAGAAGAAGAAGAAGAAAATGGAATGATATGGAGCAGCGTAAATGAAACAAATGACTTATACACCAAAACGAGGATTCATTAACCTATGATAACTGTGCCATGAAACCTATGAACAACAATGGAAAACCAAGAAATGAAACTCGTGCATGGAAGTGAAATGTAGAAGTATGGATCTGTGTCAAAAGTGCATAGATGGATCTTCAACGTAAATGTCTATGTTGCAACTTGCATGGAAGTGAGAAGAACTGCGTTTCTTTTTGGTGGCTGATGTAGACTTCACCCCAATCCCTAACAGAGATGACAGTGAGCCTTTACAACCTTTTTCTGGAGCTCCAATAGATTATATCTATCCTCTTCTAACCTAAGCAGCTGGAAACAAATTCACCATAAACTAATCCTATCTAAGCTCATAAGAAAGTCTAAATTAACAAACTGTAAATTCGAATTGCATGGTAAAGTAAAACTCAAAGTGCTGGAATGAAATGCAACAACATTACAACACTGAGGAGATCTATTGCTCTCAGGTTGGGCCCTAACCTGAGAGCTATAGCTCCTTGAGAAAACTCAGAACTAAATAAAAATCTGCCTTCTTTATTCATAATCTGATGTCATGCCAAATTGGCTTACAAAAAGGAACAAAAACCGAGCTCTAGCTCGTACTTCCAAATTACAAAAGCAATACAAAAGTTCAAAAAAGCTCCTATCCAAGGCTACAGCCTCAGTATTTATGCAAAATGATCATCCAACAGGTGTCCTTGATTTGAGGAGCTCGGTTGTCCAACTGAAGTCTAAACTGTTGATCCTGTAGGACAGTCATAACTGCTGTTCCTGTAGAACAGTTATAACTGCTGTTCCTGTAGAACAGCTGGCTGCCTCTAAGCTCGGTGGGGAGATGGATTGGAGCTCGGAGCTATGGTGGGAATCACGAGGAAGGTCCCAAGACTGTGGACATCCTCTCCTAAAAACCAGCAGTGCCACCTCACTGTCTCCTTGTCTCCTTTTCACGTGGTCTTTTCTCCCTTTTAATGCCAAAAACCTGAAAGCATCATGCATTAGTCACGTAGATAAAATGTCTACCCTTCTTCCTACAAATAACACGAATAAACTAAGAAATGCATGCATAAGCAATAAAAAGTGAATGGTTTGAGCAAAGCAAGTAGGCCAAATGAGCCCAAATTATACCAAAAATTGGGGCTCATCATCACCCCACAGCTAAACTATTTGCTCATCCTTGAGCAACTTTGCCCTGGCTCCTCGTCTTTGGCCGAGAACTAGAGCCCAGAGCATGCTTTTCCTTCCCTGTTTTTGGTGGTCCTGCCTTTTCTGCCGAGGGTGGCGCTGCTTCCTTTCCTATTTTTGGCGGCCCTGCCTTCGCTGTTCCTGGTGGTGACGACGGTGGTGCTTCTGCCCCCTTCCCTATTTCCTTGAGCCAGGCTTCGGAAGGCGATTGGCCTATTTTTCGTGTCCAGGAAGTTATTTTTGGGCTCCCCTTCTCGGGGGTGGTTGATGTTTTAGAGGGGGTTCTTAGACTGGGTGAAGTAGGGACATCCCCTAAAGTGGTTTGGCTGCCGGGTGGAGGCTGTGGCTTGCCCGTGGTAATCCGCTTGCTTCTCCCGGCCTCAGATGGTAGAGGGGTCTCCCTCTCTCTCTTTTCCTTCGGCTTCGGAGGTGTACTGAGGGCAGCCAACGTCGCTGCTGCCTCCTTTTCTAGAAGACCAGCCTTCTCTTTCTTGCGTTTTGCTCTCTCAGAGCTCCTTGTGGAGGGTCCCTCCTTTTCAGATTTCGGGCTTCCTGTAGAAGACCCTGCTTTGCCCCCTTCCGGGCCTCCTGTAGAAGGTTCTTTCTTTCCCACTTTTGGGCTTCCTGTAGAAGAACCGACTTTAGCCACTCCCGGGCTTCCAGTAGAAGGCCCTCTCTCTGTCTTCAGGCTTCCTGTAGGAGGCTATTCTTCAATGACTTTCGGGCTTCTTGTAGAAGCCCCTTTTTCCAATTTCGGGCTTCCTGTAGAAGCCTTTGTCTCCGTTTTTTGGCTTCCTGTAGAAGCCTGTTTCTCAACGATTTTCGGGCTTCCTATAGAAGCCTTGGTCTTTTCTTTTGGGCTTCCTGTAGAAGCCTGCTCCTCAATGATCTTCGGGCTTCCTGTAGAAGCCTTCGTTTTTGTTTTTGGGCTTCCTGTAGAAGCCTGTTTTTGCTTTCCTGTAGACACAGGGGTCTCCACCTCAGCTTGCTTGCGTGCTTGAGTTTTGCTTTTTGTTTTGGTTGTAGGTGCTGTTGAGGTACTTGGGCTGAAGTGGGCTACCTCAGCTTTGTCCATTCTGCTCTTCATCCTCTTTTCCCTTGCTGACAGGAGAGGTGTGCCACCTTTTTCTTGGTCCTCCTTTTCCTCATGCTTCTTCCTTTGTTCTTCGGCCACTGCTTCGTGTTCCTCACTGCTGGAGGAACCCGTTTCTTCGATCAACATCTTAATGTCCCCATCTTTGGTTAAATTGCGGAAGGATTCCCACGAAAGGGGAACCTTATATGAATGCAATGCATCCTCCACAAGAAGCTTTATTAACCCATGGTGGGCTATCTGATCAGGTATGCCCTCTCTTAGCTTTGTAGCACACTCCATTAGAGACTGCAGGAGGTAATAAGGGATGCTCAGTTTTTGCTCTACAGGAAGGTCAATTCGGTGCCTCAACTCAGTGAGTAGCCGAAAGTGATATGCATACACGATGCTGAAACGCCCTTCACAAGTAATATATTTCATGATTTGCAAACTGACTTCATTCCAAGGTGGCAATAGACTCGTTCTTCTCACCCCGTTTTTATCCTCCGAGAATTCTTCCTCAGGTGGAAAGAATTCCTTCTTTGCTTGCTGGCTCAGCTTTCTCTCGTCCTTGTCCCATGGCAGACCCATAGGGAGTTCTGTGATCCGACTGATATGTTCTGGGGTGAGCTTGAGGCTCAGACCTCTGAAGTTCACTGTGGCCAGTGTCTAGGATTTAGGCTTCAAAGCCTGCAAGAATTCTTCGGCTACTTCATCATCGTAGCCCTGCAGCTTATCACAAAAAGGCATCCATTGTGCTCTGGTGAAGAGCTCTACCACTGCCGGGTTTTCCCTTAATTTAGTGGACTCAGTGGGTTCCCGTCTTATAAAACCACCCAGCATGATGAACACGGTCGTTTTGATTAAAGGTGGCAAATGCAACAGAGATTTGGTCTATTAAGACAGAGCATGCACATAATCCACAAAATTCAACATAGTCTACTTATATCGACATCCTGTAGAACGATAGCATAGGCACAACAAACAACAATTCCACCAATATCTTTATGACCCGACTGTGGACGATGGTCTTGCCACTTTTACTAACCAGTTGCATGCAAAGTTCAGGGTTACCTCTTTAATTGGCCACCTTTTTGCGTGAGGCACCCGCTTCCCTGTAGATGACTGTGTTCCTGTAGATTGCGTTCCTGTAGACCGTGTTCCTGTAGAACTGCGCTCCTGTAGAACTGCGTTCCTGTAGAAGCAGTGCGCAATCCTCGGGGAAGACTGTAGTTGGCCCGCGCTTGAGGTGTGCTTGACCAGCGTTCTGGTAGCCAACAGCTCGGTGTATCAAAGTGCAGAGGAGATCAGAACAACCACCCGAGTTCGAAGTGTTGGATGATAAATGCATGCGCATGATCTAGCCGATTGGATTTTGAATCGGCGCAATCCGTGGCGCAGGGGATGAGCTGTCCCCGCCGGACCGTTGGGCGACGTCATCCATCATCCGCCTGCGTATTCGCTTGCTGCCGCATTCATTCCCACAGATTTGCCGCCGCCTTTTCCTGTTAAACTCATGCTTCTGACGAGAGTGTTCTCACGTGCATGCCGTTCATTTTCTTTGTCGTGGCCGCCACCCACACATCCAATTACACTTTAACTAGCCGACGTGGCCAGTCGACTGGCTATACGGCTGCTCAACCATTCAATTTTACGCTTTGCAAACAATTTCCAAGTAAGATTCATGCGATTTGATGGAAGGAAGGGTTAAGACACTTACCTGCGTGGCTGCACACGATTTTTCCAGTTCTTGGACGATGGTGAGTGGATCTACCTGCTGCAGGCGACTTACACAGACCCAGAGGCTCGTGGTTACGGCTGCCAACGATGGAGTGGATGTTTTGCTTGCATGCGCCCGCGTTGCATTTCAGATGGCGGTGCTGTGAATGGTATCCACTCGAGCAGGTTGAACTGTTACAGGATCCCCGTGAGGTGTCTCGTAACAGTCCTTTCTCCTTGGGTGCATGCTGCACGACGGAGGTTCTGGCCTTTCAATCACGTTCCCGGAGCTCTCGATGCCTGCGGTATGAGATCCTGGCAGCATTTATTTAACTTTGAAAATGGCTTTTCCCGTGAGAACTCATCGATCTTCTTTGTTGGTGCAGGGAACTTGGTCGCATGTCGACAAGGATGGTGGAGCAAGGTGACAACATTGTGCAGGGGTGCTAATAGAGGCTTGCATGCATCCAACCCAATCCATAGTCGCTAAATCTCCTTTTAAGATGAATTCTGGCCATCCAAAACTCCTACAGGAAGTTTCCTGTAGAACACAGAGCTTCCTGTAGAAAGTTCGGCCTTCCTGTAGAAAGTCTGTACTTTCCTGTAGAAAATCCGTGCCTTCCTGTAGAAAGACTGCATCTTCCTGTAGAAGATTCAAACCATGATAAAATTGCGCATACCTTGAAAAACATGGGTACCCTTTGGAGGAGGTGCTGGTGAGGTTCCTTGACAGCATGATAAGGACCTTTGGCTCTGAGTTGAAGGGCTTCCTCTCCTCCATAGAACATCTGCAACCTGCATGCAATTTTACCATATTTTGCTTATTGTTTTTTCTTTTTCTTTTTTTTTGAAAGATAACAGGGGCGCCTCAAAGAGGTTTTCACCCATGCCATCTGCCCTGAGCGCCTCAGAAAGGTTTTCACTCAAGGATCTTTTTCAAACCTTTTTCTTTTTTCTTCTTTTTCTTTTTTTGAAAGACAATAGGGGCGCCTCAATGAGGTTTTCACCCCTACTACCTGCCTTGGGCGCCTCAGAGAGGTTTTCACCCAAGGATCTTTATTATTATTTTTTTTTTTTCTTTTTTTTTTTTTATGTCCTTCAGGGTATGCCAAAAGTAGAGGCAGAACCCTTCTCTATGACCAATACAGATTTCTCCATAGTCTTGATGAACTCCTGTCTTGAGAGAGGTCTCCTGTAGATCTTCAACCGATGCCCATTGACAAGCATGGGAATGGATTCCTCATCAATGGTTCGAATGAGGACAGATCCATTGTCATGGCATTTCTCCACTGCATATGGTCCTAGCCATCTGGTTCTCAGCTTCCCCTTGAAATCTTTGTATCTGGAATCATACAACAAAGCCCAATCTCCCGGCTGAAATTGCTTTTCATGGAGATGTTGGTCATGCCCCACCTTTCTCTGAAGTTGAACCACTTCTGAGTGAAGGAGGGCCTGCATTCGGTGCTCATCCAGGCCATTCAACTGCAATAGCCTTTCTTGTTGTGCATGGCTGAGATCTAGGTCCAGCTGAGCTGCCATCCTCAAGGTATTGTATTCAAACTCAATGGACAGCAAAGCTTTCTTCCCATAGACCAGCTCATATGGTGTGAAACCGGTGGTGGTCTTCCAAGTGGTGTTGTAGGCCCATGTGGCTTCAACCAGGCGGTCTGCCCAGTCTTTTCTGCTGCTGCTCACCACCTTAGTCAAGATCCCTTCTAATGCTCTATTGGTGACTTCCACCTGCCCATTTGCTTGAGGGTGATAAGGGGTGGAAGTCCTATGCTTGATCTTGTGATGAACTAGTAGATCTTCAACCAGGTTGGAGGTGAACTGGCTCCCTTGATCGGTGACCAGCTCTCTTGGATAGCCAAACTTATAGAAGATGTTTTCCCTTAGGAACTCGGCCACCTTTTCTTCTGTTGCTGCTTTGATTGCTTTGGTCTCTGCCCACTTTGTCAAATAGTCAGTACACACAATGATGTAAGACCTTTGCCTCGAAGAGGGGTTGATTGGGCCCACAAAGTCCATGCCCCACTTCTCAAATGGCTCAAGAGTCACTTGAGGTTGGAGAGGCATCTCATCCCTTTGGGTCGGTTTCCCCATTCTTTGGCATTGGTCACACTGACTGACATATCTTCTGACATCTTGATGAAGTGTGGGCCAATAGTAGCCTGCCTGCAGGATCATGAAGGCAGTTCTCTTTGCTACAAAATGTCCTCCACAAGGCCCATCATGACAAGTGAGGAGGATATCAAAGACTTCCTCCTCCCTTACACAACGCCTTAAGATCTGATCGGGGCCAAGCTTGAACAGATTGCCCCCGATCCAAGTGAATGAGGCACTCTTTCTGATGATTCTGCTCTTCTCTCTGGAAGATAGGTGTGGAGGGAACTGTGCTGAAACAAGATAGTTTGCTATATCAGCAAACCATGGAGAGAGTACTGAAATAGCAAACAGATGTTCATCAGGCATCTGGTCGTCCACTGTTCCATCCTCATCTGTAGACAAATCCAATCTAGATAAAAAGTCAGCAACTACATTTTCTCTACCTGGCTTATCAACAATGGTCAAATCAAACTGCTGCAATAAAAGTAACTATCTAATAATACGAGCATTCACATCTGGTTTATTCATTAAATATCTAATAGCAGCATGGTTAGTATGTACAAAGGTTTGGTAGCCAGTAATATAATGTCGGAACTTGTTCAGTGCATGGACCACAGCCAAGAATTCTTTCTCGGTTACAGTGTAATTCAGCTCAGCCTTGGACAAGTTTTTGCTAACAAAGTAAATGGCATATGGAAGTTTCTGCTCAACTTGTCCTAAAACTGCACCTATGGCTTTGTTTGAGGATCCAGTGTGGATGTGGAAAGGTAGGGCCCAGTTTGGACCTCTCAGGATTGGGGCTGTCAGCAACTTGTCCTTCAATTCATTTAAAGCCCTCTGACAATCGTCAGTCCATTTAAACTCCACATCTTTTGCCAACAGACCAAACAATGGCGAGGCTAGCTTGCTGAAATCTTTAAGGAATCTTCGGTAGTATCCTGCTAATCCCAAGAAACTCCAGACATCCCTTACCTTTTGAGGAGGTGGAACCCTCTTGATGAGAGCAATTTTGTTAGGATCCACCTGCAATCCTTGGCAAGAAATGGTATGGCCTAGCACGGTCCCTTCAGTCATTAGGAATTCACATTTTTTAGGACTAAGGGATAAGTTCATCTCGGTGCATTTGGTTAGGACTTTTCCCAAGTTGGACAATGCTTCTTGGAAGTTGGCCCCATAAGGAGTAAAGTCATCCATATAGATTTCTACTGCATCATGGACCAGCTCCGAGAAGATGCTCAGGACAGCTCTCTGAAAGGTAGCAGGAGCATTGCATAGCCCAAAGGGAAGGACTCGATAGGCAAAGGTACCCCAAGGACAAGTGAAGGTGGTCTTATCTTGGTCTTCCAGGCTGATTTGTATTTGGTTGTACCTGCTAAACCCATCCAGGAAAGAGAAGAACTTCTTTCCTGCCAGTCCATCCAACACTTGATCTATGAAAGGTAGAGGGAAATGGTCCTTCTTGGTAGCTTTGTTCAGTTCTCGGTAGTCCACACAGATTCTCCATTTCCCATTTTTCTTGGGAACCAACACTAGAGGGGACACCCATTCACTATCGGAGATGGGGTAGATGAATCCGGCATCCAGCAGTTTCTGCAATTCTTCCTTGACAATGTCCTTAAGGGCTGGATTCATTCTCCTCTGAGGTTGCCTAACCGGTTTACAATCCTCTTTGATGTATATATGATGGGTACAGACCGAAGGATGGACTCCTTTCATTTCCTTATAGCTCCAAGCAAAAACATCTAGGTGGTTGGCAAACAGACTACACAGCTCCTTTTCCTGGGAAGGAGATAGGGAGGAGCTGATCTTCAATGCTTTCTCAGGGCCGAACTCCACATTCTTGACTCTGGGAGTAACAGGGTTGGTTGTACAAAGATCCACTAGGGTGCTAGCTTGGGCATCCTCCACCAATTTCTCTAAGGGTAGTGCACTGGAAGGTGGATTCTGGATCAAGGTCTTGATCAAGTCATCCTCGGTTGGGGGGTCTCTTCTAGTGGTATCTAAGGTGCAAAAAGGTGCTGAGTACACCTCGTCTTCTTCTCCTTCTTCCAACCAGAGTGGTAGATCATGCTCTAAGGAGGGTTGGGCAGGAGGATATAGGACTAGTTGCTTGGACATGGGACCATTTTTGATGGTCATGTTTCCTGCACGACAACTTATGTAAGCATCTACAGTAGCTAACCAAGGCCTTCCCAAAATGAGAGGATATCCAGTAAGCTTTGCCTTTGGTTGCAGAACCAGGAAGTCTGCAGGGTATTCCCAAGAATCAATAGAGACCATGACATCCTCCACAATCCCTTCGGGAGTCACGGTGGAGCGATCTGCTAATTGCAGTACTGTCGAGGTCTTCCTCAAGGAACCCTGAAGATTGAGTTTAAGCATGGTAACCCTGGTCATCACATTAATGGCAGCCCCCAGATCAATCAAGGTGTGAGGGATAATGGTGCCATTGATGTGGACATCTACTACAGGACTTCCAGGATCTAGGTACTTTGGGCAGATGACTTGTCCTAGCATAAGGTCAGACAGTTGTCCTATGACATTGATAGTTGAAGCATCTTTCTTCCGTCTGCCTGGATGTTTGAAACACTTCTCCTTAACCAGTTTGTTGTATATTGGCACATCCTTGATGGCTTGGAGAAGTGGTATTTTTACACACAACTGCTTGAGCTCACCCAGAAGCTCATCTTCTTCTGGGTTAGGTTGTGTGGTGGCTGTTAGTCTCTCAAGAAAGGGTGGAATAGCCTTTGGTTCACTTTCCTGTTTATCTTCCTCATCCTCCGGGGGAGGAGGTTGGCGATCTGGTAGAGTCTTTCCAGATCAAAGATTGATCTCCTGGATCTCCACAGCATAGGTAGGGCATGAGGTTTCCCCAGTGTATACCTGCTGGGCTTGTCTATTGTTGGGGTTCGGGTTCGGTTGAGCAGGCATTTGAGGTTGCCTTGGAGGAGCAGGAGGTAATGGTTGAGGTTGAACTGGTGGTGGAGGCAAAATGGCAGGAGGAGTGTTGTATTGGGGCCTCCACCCCGACTGAGGTGCATTCCATTGAGGCTGCGGCTGGGCATGTGAGTGATATGAATGAGAAGTAGGTTGAGCGGGGTACTGAGGTGGGTAAGACCATGGAGGAGGCATGGACCATGAAGGATGAGCAGGGGGACCCCAGGAAGGCATGGGAGTCGACTGGTTGGGGTTGTAATAAGCTTGAGATGCCCCTTGCATCCCCTGCTGGTAAGGCCTAGATCCTTGTGGCCTCCTTTGGTTGAGGTAGTAGAGAGGTTCGGTGGGAGCTTCTGTCCCTTGGTACATGGCTTTAAACCCAAGTAAGGTTGGACACTGATTTGTGGGATGGTCCACCTCACAAACGAAACACACTTCAACCGAATGCAATGGACATTCGTTCTTAGGGTGCCTCCTTGTGCACCTAGGGCAGAAGACGGCCAAGGCTCTCTCAGCCTCTTCTTTCTTTTGCTGAATCCTGAATGTGTCAAGCTGCATGGCAATGGTTTGTCTCACCTCACTCTTAAGATCTTCTAGTTGATTTGCAAGCTCATGTTTGGAGAAAGGGACACTAGTCGAGAGGTGGTTTCCTCTACCTCGTTTCCTAGTTGCCCTGGAGTGGTTTCTAAACACAGTCTTGATGTCCTCATAAGGCAGTTGGTAAATATCCCCCCCAGCTAACATGTGAAGGGTATCTAAGAGGTCTTCAGGGACCCCTCGGAGTAGGACCAACTTGAGGGATTCAGGGTCAAGTGTGCACCTGGCCCGCTTATAGCTTAGTTGGAACCTCTCCTCATAATCCTCTAAAGACTCATCATTTCCCATGGACATCTGAAAGATTTCCCCCTTTGTTTCCTTGGACCTACAGTAATCCCGGTACTTGGTGTTGAAAGCTTGCTGCATCTGAGCCCAAGTGGTGATACTATTCCCAGGTAAGCCCATGAACCAGCGTAGTGCTGCATCCTTAAGAGTGGAAGGGAAAAGTTTCAACTTTTGCTCATCTTCAGTGTAGTCATAGGTTCTACAAAGGACAACAAACTCAAACAGGAAGGTATCTGGATCTTCAGTGGTCAGCCCATGGAAGTGAGGTAAGGCGGAGGGGCTAATGTTCTTCATTTTCATCTCTCCATTGGTCTCTCGGATGGGGAAGGCACCTTCTATTCTCTCATCTTCTCTTCTATTATCAGCCATAGCTTCAAATGGAGTGGTCTCTAACTCTTCTTCTACTATAGGGTCTTTGGATATCTCAGGATGTTCACCTATAGGTTCTTCTAGGTCACTGTCACCAAAGAAGAGAGAAGGGTGACTCAGTGATGTGGTGGGGGTGTTTGGTAGGAATTTGCCTGATCTATCTCGGTTCCTACTAGGCATGAAATGGAAAAGACCTTCTTTTTCTTTTGATTGCTTTTGCTTTTTTTCTTTGGTACCTGCAAAACTGAAACAGACTGATATACAACTAACTATGAAAAATGCAGAATTAGACTGAAAGCAGGAAAAAACTAATCTACTTTGCTCAACTGAAATTGCAAGAATGGAAAGGCTAGTCTACGCTTGCAGAAAGGAAATGCTAATCTATGAAAGCAGGAAATGCTAATCTATGAAAGCAGGAAATATCTATGCTACTTTTGCAGAATGGAAATGAAATAAACTACTTAGCAGAAGGTAAGAGTAAGAAAGTAGAAGAAAAGCAACATTTACTAATACTCTGACGCTTCCCCGGAAACGGCGCCAAAAAGATGGTGGGCTCCAGTATTGTAGCAATAATGCTAAAACTCCTGGAGCTCCCTATCTCTAATTTTATCAACCCGGTAGTTCGTACAAACTTGGAAGCGACGGTGCTGTATGCACAAGTATTAGCTCTTGTCGCAGCTGTCACTTGGTCAGCTGGCACAAGTCCGCTAGGGCTCAAGCCAACTTCTATAGGCTCACAGAAGAAGCTTTATGAGTGATGGATGAAAGCTATCTTGAAGGAAGCTAACCTACTTTGCAAAAAGGAAATGGAAAACCAACAAAGCATAGAAACCCTAATAAACCCTAATTTAACTAGCTTGACCCTTACAATGCAAAAACGTGAATGAAACTTCTACCAATGATTCTATTACATGCAGTGAGTTGAAATACATGAATCTAAGCTACTTGCACTTGAAAAGACATGTTTTTGTATTTTGTCATTAAGTGGTTGGGTTTATTGTAATGGTGCTTTTGATTAGGGTTTGGTTGTGCAGGAGCGGTTGGAATGGAAGGAAAGCATGGACAAGGTCAGGATGGCTAAGGGAGGTCCCAGAGGGTCTCTAGCATCGATCCCCAGAAGTCTACCACGTTCGGATGCTCAGCAACTGAGTTTACAGACTTCTACAGGAAGTCTGCAGGGGATCCTACAGGAAACTTAGGGGTTTCTACAGGAAGGCTGTGCAATTCTACAGGATGATTGGCCGTGGGAGTTTTGGGAGATGGCGAAGTGTTGGAGTGGTGTGGGAGGATAGGTGAGATGGAGATGGAGCTGGTGATGGCTCAGGAGAAGAAAAATCAGATGGAGGAAGAGTGCATGCATTGGTTTGATGGTTGGAAGGATGGGATCAACGAAAGTGTAAGTAAATGGAGCTACGTGAATAATGGATGAGTTGGAGGGTAAAAGAGCTGGATAGAGGCTGAATGAGTTACTTGAGGAGAGATCAAGAAGAAGAAGAAGAAAATGGAATGATATGGAGCAGCGTAAATGAAACAAATGACTTATACACCAAAACGAGGATTCATTAACCTATGATAACTGTGCCATGAAACCTATGAACAACAATGGAAAACCAAGAAATGAAACTCGTGCATGGAAGTGAAATGTAGAAGTATGGATCTGTGTCAAAAGTGCATAGATGGATCTTCAACGTAAATGTCTATGTTGCAGCTTGCATGGAAGTGAGAAGAACTGCGTTTCTTTTTGGTGGCTAATGTAGACTTCACCCCAATCCCTAACAGAGATGGCAGTGAGCCTTTACAACCTTTTTCTGGAGCTCCAATAGATTATATCTATCCTCTTCTAACCTAAGTAGCTGGAAACAAATTCACCATAAACTAATCCTATCTAAGCTCATAAGAAAGTCTAAATTAACAAACTGTAAATTCGAATTGCATGGTAAAGTAAAACTCAAAGTGCTGGAACGAAATGCAACAACATTACAACACTGAGGAGATCTATTGCTCTCAGGTTGGGCCCTAACCTGAGAGCTATAGCTCCTTGAGAAAACTCAGAACTAAATAAAAATCTGCCTTCTTTATTCATAATCTGATGTCATGCCAAATTGGCTTACAAAAAGGAACAAAAACCGAGCTCTAGCTCGTACTTCCAAATTACAAAAGCAATACAAAAGTTCAAAAAAGCTCCTATCCAAGGCTACGACCTCAGTATTTATGCAAAATGATCATCCAACAGGTGTCCTTGATTTGAGGAGCTCGGCTGTGATCTATTGCTCTCAGGTTGGGCCCTAACCTGAGAGCTATAGCTCCTTGAGAAAACTCAGAACTAAATAAAAATCTGCCTTCTTTATTCATAATCTGATGTCATGCCAAATTGGCTTACAAAAAGGAACAAAAACCGAGCTCTAGCTCGTACTTCCAAATTACAAAAGCAATACAAAAGTTCAAAAAAGCTCCTATCCAAGGCTACGGCCTCAGTATTTATGCAAAATGATCATCCAACAGGTGTCCTTGATTTGAGGAGCTCGGCTGTCCAACTGAAGTCTAAACTGCTGATCCTGTAGGACAGTCATAACTGTTGTTCCTGTAGAATAGTTATAACTGCTGATCCTGTAGGATAGTCATAACTGCTGTTCCTGTAGAATAGTTATAACTGCTGTTCCTGTAGAACAGCTGGCTGCCTCTAAGCTCGGTGGGGAGATGGATTGGAGCTTGGAGCTATGGTGGGAATCACGAGGAAGGTCCCAAGACTGTGGACATCCTCTCCTAAAAACCAGCAGTGCCACCTCACTGTCTCCTTGTCTCCTTTTCACGTGGTCTTTTCTCCCTTTTAATGCCAAAAACCTGAAAGCATCATGCATTAGTCACGTAGATAAAATGTCTACCCTTCTTCCTACAAACAACACGAATAAACTAAGAAATGCATGCATAAGCAATAAAAAGTGAATGGTTTGAGCAAAGCAAGTAGGCCAAATGAGCCCAAATTATACCAAAAATTGGGGCTCATCATTTTCAACCATATTGGGTGAAAAAAGAGGCTAGGTAGCCATTTTTGGACATTCTAGACTCAATGGAGAAGGTTTCAGAATCAAAGGAGCACTTCCAGATAGGAATTTTGTAGGTTGAAGCATATGGGTGCCATGTTCAACCAGAGTATTGATTGAGTTTATGGAGGAGTTTGAAGATGGAGATGACCTTGTAGGGGTTTTCTAGCCTCCATGTGCTTTCTGCAATAACTATTATATCAGTGGCGTAGCTTTTATTCCTCTTTTCTCTATATGTGTTTTGGAGAAGAGACTTGTTTATGTACTTCAAGTGGTTTATGGTAATGTTGATGATCTTTGAAGTTGGAGAATGGGGTCTTGGTGTAAAATGCCTATGATTGCTAAAATTTTACATGTTTGAATGTAGGTTAACAAGTGTATGGAGTGATAACTCTTGTAGAAGTTGTTTCTTTGAAGGAGAAACTAACAATTCCATTTCTCAGCACTTTATGTACTCTTTTTTTTCTAAACATTGAGCATAATGAGAAGGGGTCATACCATTAGAGCTGATCCAAGGAGATGTAGCCCATGAGGGGTGAAATCCTTTAACAATGGCTAGTGTATTACTTATTGATGCATGCTTCCATTCAGTGTTTTAATTTCATTTTTAAAGTTTTTCATGGAATTAAGTTAAGAAAACACACATAAAAATTCATGTTTTTACTTGCTATTTTGGAGTACATACCTCAAGCACATTTTTTTATTCTGAAGAGGATCTTAGCATAGAAAGCTAATGTTCCACATTCATATCAAGTTGGTATTAGATCATTGGTTTTCTTTGTGCAAGGAGGAATTGACTGTTGTTTGCAAGTGAATGTGTTTTGAAGCTAAAGTGAGGAGAAGGTTTTGGAAAGCAGAGCAAGATTGCTACAAGCTCTACCATCAGTCCTACCTCAAGTTGCAATAGAAGCTTCAAGCAAAGAATGTCCTAAGGAGGAGAGTCTACAAGAATGTCAGAGGATGTGAAGGCTTTTAGAAAGGCTTTCTTAGACATGGAAAAAATGGTGAAAGTCCTCTATGAAGAGAGGAATACCAAATTCCAAGGTGAAAGCTCTAGAACTCCAAGAGGAGAATGTTATCTAAGGGAAGAAGGTAACAAAAATGGTGATAAAACACCATCTTCTCCACAATATTCATGTTTTTCTACAACTCTTATGAAAGATGCCAGTGTAGAAAGTCCCTCAGAGAAGGTAGATGGACAAGTTTGTACCTATTTTCCACATGATGTGGAGGATGAGGTTCTATCAGCACCCAAATTCAAGGAGTTGAAAGAAGAGAGCCAAATAGTCAAAGAGGACACATCTTGAATCAAAAGAGTGTTTGAAAACATCTTTGTATATCAATCAAAAGATGAGGCAAATGTTAAGCATTTACGTTCTTCTTCTTTGCATGAAAGTGTTTATGTAAATTCATTTGCAGCCTTTGAAAAACATAGTAAAGGCATTGGATCCAAGCTCTTGACCAAGACGGGTTATAAGGGAGGAGGCCTTGGAGTAAACCATCAAGGCACTAAAAATCTTATTGAGGCAAAGGAGAGGCCTAAATATGAAAGCTTAGGCTATGTTGCAAAATAATAATGGTCTTATAGTGACAACTCATGGGTATCATGTTCATTTTGCCATAAAAAAAGGACACGAGGAGGCAATATGTTGGGATCTACATCCAGAATTGGTACGCACTTGGTTCCTCAAGTATAAGGAGGACTTGAAGTGCAAAACATCTCCAAAGAGAGATGAATAAGTTGAAGAAGAAACGAAGCCAAGTACTTCTTGCCATGAAAGTTCCTCATGCAAGAAGTGTAAACCAAAGGACAACAAAAAGAGGTATAATCGTCCTATTAATTCAAATGCTTTTCATAATGGAAAACAAAATGCTGATTTGAATAACATGTTGAGGAATGTATTTCCATGCACCTTTTTCCTTTCATCAAACCATTTTGTAGATAAGTGCTATAAAAGGAAATAAATCATTAAGAAGATGTTTATGTCTAATGGAATTGAGACTAAAAAGAGAAGGTATCATCCAAGGCTAAATACATGTGAGCCAAAATAAGCTCAAAAGAAATTTTGCACTCACTGCAAAATTAGTGGGCATTGGGTCGAGAAGCGTTGGAAATTGTTTCCACAACTTCATCCTGGAAAGGGCAAGCAAATTATGCAAGAACCAGAAGAGGAAGCAATAAAAGAAAAAGTGGCGCAAGATGCGACCATCCCTAAAGCAGCTTTAGAAGAAGAAAAAGTTCAAATAGAGGGTTCATTTACCTGGTTGGGTAAGAAATGGGCGAACTATTTATCCAGCTAAAGTTTGTAAATCTTTGTTTTGCACTAGTTTCATATCCCCATAGTTTGGCAATTTATAAAAGTGATGTTCTTAAACAAATCACTTATATGCAACATTGTTTTCTTTGGGCATTGTTATGCTAGTTTGGCTTATTGATAGTCAAGTTTATTCCATCTTGTAAAATGAATTTCTATTTGTAATTTAAGAAAGCATTTTAAAATTGTTGTATGAGTAGTTGCAGAACATTTAGTATATTACAAATGTGTTAAGCACTCAAGTTATACAAGTATTCACTATGTGAAACTTGTTTTGGTTCATTTTTCAAAGTATTTTCGGGATATTATCCTTAATAAGGATTTTGCAGAAGAGTGCTATGGAATTCTTTTTGGGAAGGATGTTGTTGTGGATGGTGATAGTAACATGGACAAGCCGAGAAGAACAATGAACTTGAATTCTTGGTCGGGTTATATTTCAAGTTCATCTTGAGAAAGAGATAAGACAAGTACAAGTCAAGGCACTACAATCATCGATTGGATCAAGCTTGGAAAAGTGAATCAACTGTACCTTCAAATGTTGAATAATTGAAAGTGAACTTTTTGGGACCAAAATTTTTCAGTGGGGAAGAGTGATTAAGAGCTCAAAATTTGCCAAAAATTCAAAGTTGTTAGAATGTTTTGGAACCTAAATGACCGCATAAATCTCATTGTCCATATTCTGGTGCAACTTGTTTAGCATGAAATGAACACCGTATGCTCCTAGAAATGTTATTTGTTCACTTTGTCAAACACGTAAAAAAAATTGTAGGTGGCTGACAGGGATGCTGACTGGGCATCCGTACTGCCTAGGTGGCAAGGGAAATATTCTTGGAATATTCCTCAAATATTCTCAAAATATTCGTCGAATATTCTCGGAATATTTCTCAAATATTATCAAAATATTATGTTTCGTTGGCATCGTCCTATTGGTCCATGTGTTTTTGTTTGGGCCAATGAGGAGGTGACACATGGCTAAGCCTGAGGCCACCACATGTCCTCCTAATGGCACTTTAAAATTTTGTATGGCGGACAGGCTAGAGGTCGGAATCAACCTTAGGACCTCCCATAGCACAACGCCAAGAGTTACCAACGCACCTGCAAGTTGTTTCTTAACGATAAGGGTGGAGGGTTATATTTATCATTGAGTGTCGTAATGGTTGGAGGGTTGACGAACTTAATTTCCCCCCCATGTGAACACCATCCACCAACATCAAATGGTTATTGTAACTGATAATGGTCACGCTGCCGATAACCATAACCATAAACCACCAACATCTCCGCATGTGAACGCTCCTGTGCAAACTGCTAGCATGTTATGTGACCGCCGGAGGGAGGGGGATAGCTGCTGGGCACATGGTCCCCCATATGACCGATCTTTTGGTTTTTAGGCCTCGACAGAAAAATTAATGATCCTACAAATCCACCCAATTTTTGGCTAAAACGTGACTCATTTTGAGCACTTGGTAGGAAAAATTGTAGGATGATGCCAGATTTTGTGCAATTTGTAGAGCGAAAAGTGGAGAAACTAGGAGAGGTCACAATGTCTCCAGTTTTTGACCAAATTGGGTGCAAAAAGAGGCTAGGTATCCATTTTCAGACATTCTGGAGTCATTGGAGTAGGTTTTAGAATCAAAGGAGCACTTCTAGATAGGATTTTTTTCATATTGAAGCCTATGGTTTCCATGGTCAACCAGAGTATTGATTCAGTTTAGGAGGAGTTTGAAGATGGAGATGACCTTCAGGGGTTTTCCAGCCTCCATGTGCTTTCTGCAATAGTTATTACATCAATGATGTAGCTATTATTCCTTGTTTCTCTATATGTGTTTTGGAGAAGAGACTTATTTATGTACTTCAAGTGGATTGTTGTATTATTGATGCTCTTTGAAGTTGAAGTATGGGGTCTTGGTGTAAGATGCCTATGATTACTGAAAGTTTACATGTTTCACTCTAGGTTAACATGTGTATGAAGGGATAACTCTCGCAGAAGTCATTTCTTTGAAGGAGAAACTAACCATTCCATTTCTCAGTACTTTATATACTCTTATTTTTTTAAACTTTAAGCATAATGAGAAGGGGTCATGCCATTAGAGTTGATCCAAGGATGTGTAGCCTAGGAGGGGTGAACTCCTTTAAGGATGGATAGTGTATTAATGATTGATGCATTCTTCCATTTAGTGTTTTAATTTTATGTTTAAAGATTTTCATGGAATTAACTTAATAAACACACATAAAACCTCATGTTTTTACTTTCTATTTTGGAGTACATACCTCAAGCACATTTTTGTAGTCTGGTGAGGATCTTAGCATAGAAAACTAATATTCCACATTCAAATTAGGGGATATGGACATTACGAGCTGGTATCAAAGCTCGTGTTACAACAATGGGCTTGCATGGCCCGAGAAACCATTTCCAGGGAGCTTACAGGTTGTTCATAAATTGTTTGACAAAAGTCATAGTGGTGGAAGTGGTGGAAATTCCCCTAAAATTAGTTACAAAAGGGCACCTAACAAATCTTAAGGGATTTGTAATTTAGAAATTAGAGGTTTGTGTGCGAAATTTAGCTATAAAGGGATAAATTCATATAGTATAGGCACATAGGGGTGACAAGAAATTTCTCGTCAACTTAGTTGTGGAAAATTCCCAACCATTTACATGAAAATCCTCATTGGAACAATGGTTACAAGGTGGTATCGAAATTAAACACGTGAATATGAAATGGGTATACATTAATTCACTTAAAGAATTCCCAAAATAGGATAGGTTCTTGGGGAGATGGAATCATCAGTGAAAATTTCCATTGAAAAAGTTGTGGATGTATTTTGTCGTAAGTTCATGGGGAAATATTTGTAGAAGCATAGTCCCAAGAGTGGAGCACTACAATCAACCCTAGCCATTAATCATAGTGGATAGACCAAGACTCTTGATGGGGAGGGGTTTGTGGAAGCATGAAAAAAGTTGGGTGATGTCAAAGCAGTCAAATGGCAAGATTTGGGTTGTAGATCGCATTGGACTTGGAGGGTGCTAGTAGCCCTCACACAATTTGTAGCCCGAAAATTGAAATTGTTATAAGTGGTATAATAAAGATCATAATGGTTGTTGGATCCCATTGAGTGTAGTAGGATAGGTTAAATGTTGCATAAATTATAGTTGATGCCAAATCTAGGCCATTGATCACGTTCAACCTAGATCGTCCAATCCCATTAGGGCATAGGAGGTAAGTTAGCTGCTAAGTAGTTTGGAGCCTATCAGTAGTCAATCGGGGTGATTAATCACACATTTTTTGAACTATCTGATCTCATGATGGGTGCAAGGCCATTTAATGCCTGTGCATGTTGCAACACGATATATTTTTGGGCTATCATGTCAAAGGGATCTTGGTCGTTAGATCCCATCGTGGTGTAATTTTGTTTTAAACCATATGCATATCTCTATCTTGTCAACCATTTGATCAGTAAAATGAGATAGGTCATCACTATGTTGAATAGGCAGAGTGGACCTAGCTCGCGAGCATGTCCACTCTACCACCACCACATGGAAGGTGTAAGTTTTAACCCTGTACAAAAATTACCTACAAATGAACTCTAAAAACAAAAAATAAACAATGACGAGAATATAAAAACAAATACACAGAGATTTTCCCTTGGATCCCAACACTGTGGCTACCAGATTAATTTTTCATTATGTTCCTTTCAATGTTACAATATATGTATATACCCACAAAAGAATTCATAAGCCTCAATCCATTAACCCTGGATTAGAACATAATCGTAGTTCCCTTGACCGGAGCTACAAAATAATATGGGCAAAAAACCATCATGCCCAAAACCATGTGCAAAACCCATGCACAAAACCTTAGGTAGCTCCGCCCACCTAATATACGGTCCAAATTTTTTTTCTCGGGGTGATGCCTTGGACCCTGTATAGAGGGGCTATTGTCACCCTAAAACCCCTCGACAAGGGGGGTTGTGCCCCCAATGTGACCCCCCTTGTTGTGCTTGACGAAATAAACATGGTGGGTTGTGCTACTAATCCTAGAAAGAATATAACGCACACCTAACATTCTCCCACTAGTTGTTTTCTTGTCCACATAGGGGGTCCTAAGAGAGCTTAGCCATTGGTTGTTATGTGTCATTTTATCGTATTAGGAAAACTCCCATCGGTTTGTATATTTCGCTATCCACAAATGTATCCCAAGAACATTCTACTACAAAGTTAGAATCCAAATAATTCTAGAGAAAGTGGAATTTCTAGATCATATGGTACAAAACCCTGATTTTGGATATATTCATAGTTTTCTAGTTAATTTTTGTGCATACACAGAGAAGATTGTTAATGCTTGCATATAAGTACACACTGACTTCCATTATGACCCACGAACATGAATTAAAGTACGTAAAATAAAAAAGTAAATTCTAGAAGCATTATTGGTATCATCTATCCCAACCAACAAGCTTCAAATGAGTGACTATTCAGTACTGATTCCTCCTATCATGGAGTAACTCCCCTTCCTTTGTGGTATTTCTATCCCACTAATAGTGGATCTCATCCCTTGGAGAATGGATCGATAACCTCTCATCCTTGGCCTATAAAGCTACTACAGGTCCGAGGATTAAGAGAGGATTGTTGGAAGTAGGTTTTTGTTGTTGATATTAGGTTGGAAAGGTTTTCTTGCAAGGGAGAGGGTTGGAGATTGCAGAAGGGGTTTGCTACATCAAGGCTACATGGTTGTAAATCTTTTCTCCAGTTTTATGAATGTAAGCAATTTTCCTTTCTGAGTTACATCTCCATTGATTTAATTTGTAGGATTCCTTGATCACCTACATAAGTTTTGGTTGAATAATTGATCAATTCACATGTATAATTGGTTAATTATTTCATTTATCTCTTTGATAATATGATGTATGCTTTGATCTCTTATTTGTCTTTGTCTTTGCAGATCTCTTTCAGGACATTGCGAAGAAGGTGGTGAGAGCGACGAGAGGACATTTAGATCATCAAAGAGAAAGTGATCGAAAGCTTTAAGGGTCTTCGTCAATCAGTTCACTAAACTAGTAAGAGGAATCTTTCATTCTATTTTCTTTCAAACGATCGAAACTTTAGAGAAAGGTAGCAATTACTATGTGTTTGTTACTAGGGTTCTTTAAAGCTTAGTGCTAGGTCCCTATACTACTATTGTAACACCTTATTGTTATTAGTGCAACCCCCTTATTATATTTTTGTGTCCATGTAGTACCAATATTGTTAATATTGTACCCCATAGAAGCCCACTATTGTTATTGTTGTGCCCTTACATTATTATTGTTATGTTGGCTCTGATTATATTATGACCCCTTAGACTCCTATATATAGAAAGTAGGTCTTGTCATTTGTATCATCCAAGAATTTTTCATTTGTGTAATGTAAAGGAGGTTTCCCCCTCGAAGAGGCTAAATTCTAAGGTGTTTATCTTTCTTTTCTATCTTTTTGTGAGCTAGTTTCATAACATTTGGTATCGGAGCTTTGGATTCTAGGGTTTTGCTATTCCAAAATAGGTTAGCGTGGAATTTTCGCTATAAATTTTTTTATGTGACTTTTCAGAAGCTACAAAAAAACCCATTTGAGCCAAAATCGTGATGCTCCTCGGGTCCAAATTTAAGATTGTATCTAGCTATATTTTCGGATATATCATCTGAGGAAAGTAGGGTTTTTGCAAGCTCTGGAATTCCATTTCAAAGCGGTTATCATGGAATTTTCACTATAGTTTTGTTTCTACGAAGTTTCAGACTCTGAAATTAAAACCCATCTAAGAGGAAAATTTGGCAAACCTCAGGCCTGAATTGCAGATCTTGTCGCACTATATTTTTGGAGATATCGTCCAAGACATTTAGGATTTTTGCAAGATCTCGAATTACATCCCAAATATGCGGCCTTGGGGAAATCATCATAACTTTCTCTCTGAGCATGAGATTGAAATTTTGTAAGAAGTTACAGAAAAAGGATGGACTATAATTCTCTATGTATCATTTTCAGTTCTGAAGTTTGAAACAATGACACATGGCACTTCATACAAGTTCACTCAACTGAAAACATATATAATAAGGTCATGTTGGGAGATTAGGCATAACCCTTTCTTGGAGAACCCAATTTTGATCAGACTTGTGGCATTAGAAAGAGGACACAGAGGGATACCACGGGTCGAAATTACATACCTTGGTGATCTGAACTTTCAAAGATACAACAGATTGAAGATATAGATCCTAAAAGAAAGAAAAAGAATGACTCGAAGCAAGAAAATAGAAACACCTAGTAATCAAAATTTGATGGATGATTTTAAGAATGTGATCGATGTTAAGATAAATAGTTTTAGCTATGCCATGGAAGTTGATATTGATGGTATGAAAGAATATTGGAAGAAAGGCATGGAAGATTTGAATAAAGACATGAAAGATTTGAATAAAGACATGAAAGGTTTGAAGGAAGGTGGGACAAAGTTGCTACAAGAAAGGCCTCCTAATGGCGAAAAGGTAGTAGAGGCAACTCATGATGAGAAAAAAGCTAATGTTGATCATGATTTCATAGAATCTAACATTGGATTGAAGACCCAACATATTCCAAAGATAGATATGAGGAAGTTTGATGGCAAGGATCCCATAACACGGATACTACAGATGGAGAAATATTTTGATCTACATGAGGTGCAATTGTTAAAAAGGTACACATTGCATCTTTATATTTAGAAACAAATCAATTTTTATCGTATGAAGGGATTTGTTTTCATAAACCACTTGTCATGTGGTCAATTTTCATGGAGGAAATGATAGCACATTATGAGGATACAAAGAGAAACACCTTCTTTAGGCAATCGATAAATCTGAAGCAAAAGGGTTCAATGGAAGAACACATTGAGGACTTTAAAAAATTAAATATAAGGGTAATTGATATTCTAGAGAAGCAAAGGATTGATGTCTTCATAGTGACTTTAAAGGATAACATTCAACATGAGGTTCGTCTTTGGGAACCGGATTCATTGGAGAAGGAATTCAGGTTGGCAAGAAAAATTGAAAGTGGAATTATGGAAAAAAGGAATCCCACCACTCACAACTATAAATATGGAAGTGTTTTGGCTCCTAGCCTTCCACAACCTACAAGGTTTACACGACAAAAATTGGAAGAAAAAGGAGAAAAAGGGCTTTCTTACATTTGTGATAGAAAATACACTAAAGGTCTTAAGTGTGTTGAGAAGAAATTATTTTACATAGATTGTGAAGAGGAGGAAGAAAAGGATCAAGAAATATCAAAAGAAGAGGACATACACCAGGAACCAACCCCAGAGAAAGAAGAAATGAATCTGACCATATCTTGTAAAGCATTGGCAAGAATTACCACTCCTCAAACTCTGAAGATAGAAGGACATATCAAGAAAAAAACAGTTCAAGAAGTTAAAGATCACTTCGAGAAAGAAGAAATGAATCCAACCATATCTTTTAATGCATTGGTCATAATTATCACTCCTCAAACTATCAATAGAGAAGGACATATCAAGAAGAAAAAGGTAATAGTGTTGATTGATTTGGGTAGTACCCATAATTTTATTCATTGTAACATAGCCAAGGAATTGAATTGCTTTCTATATCCATCACCAGAGTGTCAAGTGAAGGTTTCAAGTGGAGGAACCATAAATTTCTCTAGAAAGTGCCATAATATCAAGATATCCATGGGAGAATATCTATTGAATAGCCCAATTCTTTCCATTCCAACGAGTGGTGTTGATGTTGTACTAGGAGTCCAATGGCTGCAATCCTTGGGTACAACAGATTTTAATTTTCAAGAACTTTTCATGAAATTTTCTTCCGACGGAAAGGGAGTTGAATTAATGGGTATCACAAGGAAACCAAGAAATATAATCAGCTCTAACGAAATGACAAAGCTTCTAAAGAAATAACAAAGAGGCGTAATTGCACAATTATGTTCACTAGAGGTTCCCACATTGAAATCATCTATTCCTCCAGATCTCCAAAAAGTCTTGGACAATCATTCCAAGGTATTTGAGACTCCCAAAGGCATCCTACCTATTTTTGATCATGATCATGCTATTCATTTGATTCTATGAAGTGTTCGTCCAAACCTCAGGCCTTACAGATATCCATATTCCCAAAAAAGTGAAATTGAAAGTATGGTTGCCAAAATGCTAGAGGTTGGTATAATTATCCCACCAAATTCAATAAATGAAGCAAGGGATGAATGGAAGAATGACGAAGAAGGTTGGGAACTCATTCAAAAGTTATAGAAGATCCCAGTTCAAACAATATTCCCAGAACTTGACAAGGAAGGAAAAATTATATTGGAACTTGAAGTAGTCACAGAACCGAGGAATCGACAACTACGAATTCGATAAATTTTAGAGTATCTCATCGAGTGGAAGAACTTACCAGCTGAAGATTCCACACGGAAGGATGATAATTTTTTACAAAAGCATCTAAAACTACTCAAGTGTTGAGGACAACACTTTTTGAAGGAGAGGGGCATGTTAGGTCCCTATACTACTATTGTAACACCTTATTATTATTAGTGCAACCCCCTTATTATATTGTTGTGTCCATGTAGTACCAATATTGTTATTATTGTACCCCATAGGAGCCCACTATGTTATAGTTGTGCCCTTACATTATTATTGTTATGTCAGCTCTGATTATATTATGACCCCTTAGACTCCTATATATAGAAAGGAGGTATTGTCATTTGTATCATCCAATAATTTTTCATTTGTGTAATGTAAAGGAAGCTTCCCCCTTGAAGAGGTTGAATTCTAAGGCATTTATCTTTCTTTTATACTTTTTGTGAGCTCGTTTCATAACACCTAGGGAGATTACTCTTATCCGCAAGAGGGATTTTTCCACATAGAAAATTCGTGAGTTCAGTAGGGAATCGTTTCAATATTTGTATTTTGCCTTGTTTGATATTATCAACATGCTGCACAAGCCTTACTTGAGTGTCTAGAAAGTTTAGAAATTTGGATTTTGGGCTAGATTTGGTTTATTTTATAGTTTTCCTTGAATTTCCCCACTGTGCACACTTTTACTTTAGGCACAGTGCGCATTTCTGCACACTTACATTTTAGCAACAGAGTGTATGCGCACTGGTTTACTCCATAGCATGCTCACTGGTTTACTCCATAGTCTGCATACATTCCTAGAACTTCTGAAAAACTAGTCAGGCACTCAGTATTTAGCTCAAATATCAAATTTCTCATAATGGTTTGAAACCTAAACGACCGTGTCCACCTCGACAAAATGATCTTAATGCAGCTCGTTTCGATGAAAATCGAGTTCATATGAGAAAGTTATTGTGTTTTGATCACTTTGCTAAACAGGCGAAATTTACAAAGAAAATGCCTTGTCACTACATCGTCAGCAGTTCTTACTGCTAACGTGGAAAGTAACTAGGCAGGGTCAACTTGGTCAACATTCAGTCATTTCTCAACAAGTGTCATAGTTAGATTGGGTTTCATATTGGTGCGTTGGCGCAATTCTATTGGTTTATTTTTGGACCAATGAAAGAATGCCACATGGCAAGCCCAGCGGCCACCACATGGCACCTCCCAACAGCCTAGGCAGGACTTAACATAGTGGAGCAAAATTTTGGGTGGAGGTCGGGGTCGAACCCGTGACCTCCGCTATACATTCCACAAGCCTTAACAACCTCTGCTATTGGGTGTTTCTTACCCTATGTATCTCTCTGTACTTATTTAATGAGTAACCCCCAGTACTTTTGGCGGTTAGGAGGGCCAACCATGGGCCATCCCTCCCATGTGACCACTATACAAAACCACAAATATTGAGTTAAAAATAACCGCACCAATAAGCGTGATTAATGTGCTAATACATTTTAACTCATAGTTAATATGAGATTAACATTAATTAATGCACAGTTAATTCGGTCGGATATTTAGTGGACATCCTATTTTTGCGGAGACTCCAAAAATAGTGGGGTAAACTGGAGTTATTCCAGATTTAGAGGAGCTTTTATAGGAAGAAATTGTTTGACCCATAATTTGAGCAATTTTCGAGCAAATTGAGCTCAAGAAGAGGTGTTGTTGGCTAATTTGGACATTCTGAACACATTGGTGTAGGTATCAGGAGCCATAGAGCTTTGTAAAACAATATTTTTTTTCCATATTTAGCTAATATAGAGGCCCAAGCCATGGAAGATGGACCAAGGAGATGTAGCCCAGGAGGGGTGAAATCCTGGATCAAAACTTTGTGTTATGTGTCTATCTTATGGTTTCTTGTACTTTTTATTGTTATTGTTCAACATTGTTCATTTAAGCTTATTTTTCTCGTGAATGTCACATTAAACTTAAGGAAATTTACTTGTTTACATACACAAACCACCTAAAGAAACCTCAACACAAGAAGAAATAAACAAGCACATGTTTATAAATCTGTAATTGATATTAGCACAAAAAAGCTAAGAATAAAAAATAGATCAAGTTGGTATTAGAGCCCAGTTGAATTGCTTGATTGGTTGAGTTTGTGCATGTAGGGTTTTAATAGTTGCAAAATTATGATTCTTACAAGGTTAAAGTTGCAGAAAGGAGAAGAGAAGTTATTGGCTGCAACTCCTGAGGTAATGCCCAGAAGAAGGAGAGCCACAAGGCCACAATATCCACCACGCAAAGTTCCAATTCCATCTGCACTTGAAGCTCCTCAAGTTTTTCCTTCAACTGAAATTGAAGTGGTACAAGCAGTACCAGTTTCTAAGCTTGAATCCACAACCATTATGTTTGGAGAAAGAGAACTTTAAGGTTTTTCTTCAGAAGAGGAAGCATTCAAGAAATATTTCTATACTTTGATTGAGATGGTTAAATTCCTCTATGAAGATAGGAACACTAGAATGGGTGGAGAGAGTTCTAAACCTCCACATGGAGAAGGAAGCTCAGAGGATAAAAAATATGAGAAGAAGGATTCAAAAGGGAATGGTGGAAATCCACATCCATCTCCACCATCCTCATCATCTTCATCATCATTTTCATCATCTCACATAGCATCATCTTCCACTACCACCACTAAAACTGCCCATACTCATTCAGAAACCCTAAAAGGAAAGACACCCTTACTCAAATTGGACATTAAATTCGAACTTCCCATGTATAATAGAGAGGTGAATGTAGAAAAGTTAGACAATTGGATTTGACAATTGGAGGTACACTACAAAATTCAAAACCTTCAAGAATATGATATAAGATCTAGTTGGCTTCATTGAGGCTAGAAGGAGATGCACTAGTTTGGTGGGAAGCAAAGACTCAAGAGGAAATGTGAATCCATGGTAAGATATCAATTTCTTGGGTTGAATTTGTTTCTACAATTAAAAGACAGTTTTATCCCTTATACTATATGCAAAAAGCCATTATGAGTTGGCAGAATTTGAGGTAGCTTAAAGGCCAAACAATCCAAGATTATATGCAAGAGTTTACAAAAAGGTCTTTGTTGTTAGGAGTAAAGTTGAATTCCCAAGATACATTGCTGAAATATATTGCGGGTTTACATTCCTATTTGAAACATACTATTCTCATGTTCAATCCAAATAATTTAGATGAGGTATGTGTGCAAGTCACACACCTTGAATCTAGAAGAAATAACATTCAGGAAAGGGGTAGTAAGAGGAATCCATTCAAGTGCAAGGAGAAAGAGAAGGGTAGAAAATGGAAGGGAAAGAAGAATGCAAGTGTGAAGAAAGTAGGGGAGAAAACAATATGCCAACAATGTTGCAAAGATGGGCATGATGAAGCCCACTACTAGAAATTACATCCCGAATTAAGGTCTAACAAACAAAATGATAAGGGAAAACAAAAGACGACCGCTACCACACAACATGGCCTTGGTTCAAATTTTGGTGATTAGACCAAGATCTCAGCCATGGTCAAAAAAGGGAAAGAAGTTGTTGCAAGCACTAGTTCCTCACATAGTCAAAACAACACTCCAAATGAAAAATCAAGAATAGAGTTGTTAATAGTGATTTCAAATCATACAAAGATTGATGCATTATTCGATAGTGGGTCACAATCAAACTTGATTTCAGAAGACTTGGTAAAAAAACTAAAATTTGAAACTGTACCACATCATAATCCATATCCATTGGGTTGGATAGTTAACAATGCAAACTTATAGGTTACAAGGAAGTGTTTATTCAAGTTCGCCATTACTGAAAAGTTCAATGATGAAGTTGAGTTAGATGTAGTTCCACTTGACATCTCAGGAATTATTTTGGGTAGTCCTTATTTGTATGATAGGAAAGTAGTATTTTATCACCATGATAACAAATACATATTGCTCAAGAATGGGGTCGAGTACATTGTGAGAGCCCATCGCAAAAAGTTGAAAATTTATTTGGTTAATGCAGGGCAAATGAAGATACTAGTAAATGCAAGTAAAAATCTTGTGCTTCTCATGATCAAGAAAAAGAATGATATTGATTATGAATATTTTGAAGGTTGTGATGATAAATTTAAATCTGATTTGTTTGATGTGGTAAGCAAGCATGGCGAGATGTTTCAGGAATCAAAGGGATTACCTCCCAAGAGGGGAATTCATCATGAGATCCAGTTGCAATAGGATGTTCTACTTCCAAACATTGGCATGTATCGCATGTCAATTATGGAGGGCATGGAAATCAAAAAGAAAATTCAAGAATTGTTGGACAAAGGTATCATACGCCCATCTACTTCACCATGTGGTTCTCCCATTATCTTGTTGCCAAAGAAGGATGGAACTTGGTGCGTGTGTGTGGATTTCCATGCACTAAACAAAATCACGGTAAAGAATCGCTATCCACTCCCAAGAATTGATAATTTTCTTGATCAATTTAGGTATTCAAAGTATTTCACTAAGTTAGATTTATGAAGTGGTTATCATCAAGTTAGGATAGCTGAAGAAGACATTTGGAAAATTGCATTTAAAACTAAACAAGGATTGTTTGAGTGGCTTGTTATGCCTTTCGGTATTACAAATGCTCTAGCTACTTTCATGAGGGTAATGAATGGTGTATTGAGACCATTTTTAGATGATTTTGTCATTGTCTACTTAGATGACATTCTCATATTCAACAAGTCAAGAGATGAACATGTCATGCATGTAAACAAAGTACTAGATGTGTTGAGAAAAGAACAGTTGTTTTTAAACATGTCGAAGAGTGAATTTGGCAAGACTTATTTAGTGTATTTGGGACACATTGTTGGAGGAGGTGCACTAAAGATAGACCCCTCTAAGATTGAGTTCATTCTAAATTAGCCCAAGCCCAATACAGTTACAAAGGTAAGAAGCTTTTTAGGGGCAACACAATATTGGAGAAAGTTTATTGCTAATTTTTCTTCAATTGCAGCTCCATTACATGCATTGACAAGTGTCAAGAAAGTCTTCCATTGGGGAGATGTACAACAGAAGGAATTTGATTCTTTGAAGAAAAATTTAATTTTAACACTGGTATTGGCCCTTCCGGATCTTAGATAGCCATTCGAAATTCAAACAGATGTAAGCGATTACACCATGGGAGAATTTCTCATGCAGCATGGTAAGCCCATTTCATTTCATTATGAAATATTTTATGGATCTGTAACTAACTATCCAACTTATGACAAAGAACTTTACGCATTGGTACAAAGTGTTAAGAAATAGAAGAACTATTTGATGGGGAAGGAGACCATCAACGATTGCAGTACTTACAGTCACAGTCAAAGTTGCAACAGTCAGAACATTTTAGATGGATGGATTTTATACAACAGTTTCATTTGGTTATCAGGTATAAAAAGGGAATCTACAATAAGTTAATTGATATGATTCTAGGGCCTATGTTAAATTCATCTATTATACTCAAGAAAAATTCTATTTTGCATGAAAGTTACAATGAACAATATGCAAATGACAGTGACTTTCAAGAAGTATATGCAAGCTTGAGTCAAGGAAACCAAATTGAAGAGTTGGATTATCATGTACATAAAAATTAGTTGTATCACTTGGGAAAGTTGTGTATCCCATAGGGAGAAACAAATAGTATCATAAGGGAGGTGCACACTTATTGATTGTTGGACACTTTGGTGTAGGAAAGACAATAGCGAATCTTCAAAGGTATTGTTATTGGCCACGCATGTTTGATAATGTTTCTTGTTTCATAATATGATGTTCTTTGTGTGCTACAAGTAAACCTAGCAATAGGAAATTTGGTTTATATACTCCACTTCTAGTACCTTCATGTCCATGGGAGAGTATCTTAATGGATTTTGTAGGAGGTCTTCCATTGTCAAGGAAAGGTCATGATTACTTGTATGTAGTTGTAGACAGGCTCAGTGAGATGTACATACTAACACCATGTAAAAAGAAAATTATAGCTAAACAAATAACTCATCTTTTCTTCCAAAACATTTGGGTTCATTTGGGTCTTCCTACTTCTATTGTAAGTGATCGAGATTCTCGATTTGTTGGGAATTTTTGGTCAAATTTCTGGGACATGATGGACAATACGTTGAAGAAAAGCACAACCTTTCATCCACAAACATATGGACAAACCAAGGTGGTAAACCAAACAATCATTTATCTTCTTAGAGCATATTGCAGCAAAAATACCAAGTTGTGGGATGAACAGTTGCATTACATACAATATGCATACAACAGGGAAAAGCATTCTTCGACAAACATATGGCCATTTGAGGCATGTTATGGATACTTTCCAAGATCGCCATTGGACTTCATCTTTGAGAAAGATGTCGCTATCAATTCTCACAGTGACATCGATAAGGCAAGGAAATTCATAGATCAAATTTAGTTGATACGTCATATAGTATAGGAATAGCTTGAGAAAAGTCAAAGAAAATACAAGTCAAGGCATGGCAAACACCGAGTTGACCACAAATTTCAATTTGGTGACAAAGTTTGGTTATATATTAGCAAAGAGAGACTTCAAGGGGAAGGTAAAAAGCTTAAGCCAACTCATTATGGTCCTTTTAAATTTCTGGAAAAGATTGGTAAAAATGCATTTAAGCTTGCTTTGCCTCCTTATATGCAAATATACTCTGTTGTTAATGTTGAAAATTTGAGATTATTTGAGCCTCCTTTGATTGATGATCAAGAAGAGCATGTTCAGCTGCCATCAATAGCTGGTTTCTCGCCAGAATATCTAGATGAGCTTCAGCAAGATCTCATATGTGATAGAAGAATCAAAACTTGGAAGAGAGGGGATGTCGAATATCTTAGAGTGGGACTCAAGGGATAAAAGCCTTCTTAAGCCAAATGGTTTCAGATCGAGAAGGTGAGGGACTTGTACCCTCACCTACTAAACAGTTGATAGTATCTTTTGGGGTCCAAAAGGCTTCTAGTGAGGAGGAGTGATCAGATGCTCAGTATTTAGCTCAAAAATCAAAGTTCTAACAATGGCTTGAAACCTGAACGACAATGTTCGTCTCATAAAAAAGATCCTAACGCAACTTGTTTTGATGGAAAAAAAGTTTGTATGAGAGAGTTATCGTGTGCTGAGAGTTAGCAGTCCGTATTGTTGATGTGTAAAGTGACTAGGCAGGGTGACCTTGGTCAACATTCATTCATTTCTCGACAAGTATCACAGTTAGATTGGGTTTCAGATTGGTGTGTCGGTGCAATTTTATTGGTTCATTTTTGGACCAATGAGAGAATGCCACATGGCAAGCCTAGAGGCTGCTATGTGGCACCTCCCAATGGCCTGGGCAGGACTCAACATAGTGGATCAAAATTTTGGGTGGAGGTTGGGGTTGAAGCCGCGACCTCTGCTGTACATTCGACAAGCCTTAACCACCTCCACTACCGGGTGTTGCTTACACTATGCAACTCTCCACATTTATTTAAAGAGTAACCAATAGCAGTTGGGGGTTAGGAGGGCCAACCCTCCCATGTGACCACTGTACAAAACCACAAACAGTCAGTTAATGGTAACCACGCAAATAAATGCACTTAGTGTGCTAATACTATTTAACTCATAGTTAATACGAGATTAAAATTAATTAATGCGTAATTAATTAGGCGGGATATTTAGCAGACCTCCTAACTCAGTGGAGACTCCAAAAATAGTGGGGTAAACTGGAGTTATTCCAGATTTAGAGGAGCTTTTATAGGAAGAAACTGTTTGAGCCATAATATGAGCAATTTTTGACCAAATTGAGCTCAGGAAGAGGTGTTATTAGATAATTTGGACATTTTGAACACATTGGTGTAGGTATCTGGAGCCATAGAGCTTTGTAAAATAGCATTTTTGCCATATTGAGCTAATACAAAGCCCCAAGCCATGGAAGTTGGACCAAGGAGATGTAGCCCAAGAGGGGTGAACTCCTTCATCAAAACTTTGTGTTATGTGTCTATCTGATGGTTTGTTGTACTTTTTATTGTTATTGTTCAACATTGTTCATTTAAGCTATTTTTTCTCATGAATGTTACATTAAACTTAAGGAAATTTACCTGTTTACATACACAAACCACCTAAAGAAACCTCAACACAAGAAGCAATAAACAAGCACATGTTTATAAATATGTAATTGATATTAGCACAACAAAACTAAGAATAAAAAAACAGATCAAAAACTCACTTGTTTCCTCTTCAAATCCATTTTTTTTTGTTTTTTTGTTATTTTACACCTGTTTGGACCTCCTGTGAATGTTTGTCAGCCTGATTGAATGTTATTTTGGTTTTTTTCTTGTGATTGGTCTTGTTTTGAAAATTAGGGTTGAGTCTTGTCTCATGAATTTTTGACCTATCAAGAGAGATATTTATTGGTCCTGTTGAGTTCATTGTCTATCTTTCTTCTATCGATTAAATCAAGTTTTAATTCCATATTGCTTTTTTGAAAAAGTTTATTTTGGAGGCCAAATTGAATGATTTTACAAGATTAGGATTGGTTTATGAAAATACTTTGTATGCTAGTTCTAGAATGAAAGATCATTTTTCATTCTATTTGTTGGAAGTGTTTATTAATTGAATTAGTTATTGCAAGGAAAGTTGTAGTATTCAATTAGGAAAATGTTCATTTTTAGTCATCATTGGTTTCTTGTTGCATTGTTTGAATTTATGAGTGCTTGTATGAAAAGAGAGATTTCTTGTTTACTTGTGTTATTGGGAAAAATGAAGATTTGAAATTGTTTTCAATGTTCGAGTGATTTGAAATTGGTTATTTTCATTTTAGGGAAAAGGTTATAGTGGGTTTTTGAGTTTTTGTTTATATTTCAATTGAAAAAGTGAAAAAAAAATTCCCTACCTTAGATAGATTTTCATTGAAACAAAAATATCATATCATCATTTTCGATTTCATTAGGATTGCGTCAAGTCATAATTTCATCAAGTTTCATGTCCATTACCTTTGCGTAATAACTATTATTAAAATCAACACTAATTAAAATCAATTTAGAAAGTTTTATTCTTAGGGCTATTTTCATCATACAATAGATTAAGCATAGGGCTTTTGAATAGGGGAGTGAATAAACTTTCCAAAAAGTTAGAGACAAGCACTAGAATCTTGTGATAGGGATATAAATCCAGTTATTTCAGTTTTGCTCTAGGAAGCTCCCCTTACGAAGGACTCAAGCACGAAACCATATCATACCTGGTGAAGTTATCATACCAACTTCATTACCTATGGTACAATGATTTACATGTATTACAATGGTGTATAAAGGTACTTGGTGTCATTTGAAAGTAAACCTCCAATTTACCATGTTGAGGAGCTTTCAAGGGGATTGAGCTTTAATACTCTTCCCTTCTGTGTACGTCCAATCTACGATTGTCGCCCCAAGTATAATTTTTATTGTTGATAACCATGGTAACCATAATCCTAGGGCTATTACCTGAGGTGGAAACAGAGGGATGGTTCTATTGCACCTAGAACAGGCATTGACTAGACTCACTTGGAATTTTTGGAGGGTAATCTTCACTTGAGATGACATAAGTGAAGAATTTTGCACCATATCATTTCATTAAGCAAGTTGTGAGTATAATTGGTTCCACTCGCTCATATCTACAACCACTTTTCACTTTAATTTTTGTGACATTGGATTTCATTACCAACTAGTGATTTCATTGGGAAAAGCTTGTTTGCAGGGTTTGAATCCTTAGATTTTTTTTTTACCATGTGTTAATTGTTTGCTTTTAATTTTTAGAGACCTTAGGATTGAATTGTGAATATTGTTTAATTTTGTGATAAATTTTAATCTTGGTTGAATCACGAAGACAATCAAGTAGAATGCGAGGTCAACGTCCTAAATACACACCAAGTCAGTAGGAAAAGATAAAAGAAGAAAGGTTAAAGTCAACAGGATCAAAATCCTAAGATGAACGTGAAACATCAACAATTTTACAATTTGAGACAGTAGAAACTGAATTAAATCCAACACGAGAAGTAGAATCAAGCTTTGTTCACTCTTGTCTAGAGATTACTGAAGTAGTTCACAAAAAATCTGACACAAGTGAATTTTCAGACGCTAAACTTACCAAACGAGATGTAGAACATCCTGAATCTAAAATTTATTAACCTAAATCACCTTCGAGTGTTTTAGCTCCTACTCCTAAGCCACCTTCACCTCAAAGGAATTTGACAGTAATGACTAAAACCTTGTGGGTTAATTAGGATTGAAGATGTTATCGAAGAAATAGAGACACATCATTCTCCATTTACCAACACTGACATTTTTGACCTAAGAGTTCCTTTCTCTCATTTCTGACTTCATCCTTGGTATTCTATGACTTTGAGTTTTTTAGGTCAGAATTTGTCATCGCCATGCATTCCTTTTTATTAACCATAAGTAATTATGTCAAAAATTCCTTTTGAGAGTGAACCTATTGGTTCATCCATGTTTATCATCTCCCTGGAATCATTATTGTATGGTGGTACATCAGTTCCTCCTTGATAAGAGTGACTTATTGGGACTTTCTTAGGAGCTTCTTCTTCTCCCAAACTTTCTAATTGGTCATCTAGTTTATCTACATCTATTGTTCATAGCACAAATTTCATGCCTGAAGCGCTTACAGAGTTAGAACAAAAAATTTACATGGTTTATGGTAATTCAGGTAACCCTTAGGTAACCCGAACTAGTGTTTATTACTAGCCTAGGGGGAAGCAACCTTATCCTCCACTTGGAGGAAAACCTACTGTTGAGGGTCAACCTTCTACTAGAACTTATGGTCAAATACCTGAGCCTGGGCTAGTTCAACTTGTTGTAAATCAACCTTTACTTGGTACTCCTTATCCTGGGACGAAAACAATTTGGAATCCTTCCTTTAATCAACAATATGGTCCAGGTGCTCCACAAGTGCCACTTTATCAACCTATTCATCCTACTGGACAAACTATCCCTCAGTTGCTTGTTCTAGGTATTATTGTACCTGTCCAACAGCCTGTTCAAATAATTCCTTAAACAGTTGTACAACAACCTACTCAAATAATTCCTCAAACACCTGTTTAGCAACCAATTCAATGACATGTTTAGATTTCACCACAGACCCCTTTTCAAACAATTTTTTCATAGTCGGTTCCAAGTTCTCCTAAGCCACCTATTCCAAGAGTATCACAAATGACCGTTCTAGTAACCCCTCAAATATTTGTTCCTCGAACTACTCAGGAGATCCTGAATATTATGCCTATCAGATTGTTCCCTCGGTTCAGTATATATCATATATTCCTATCAGGAAACCCATTGTCAGAACAATGAAAACACATTTTCAAGGTCAAGCTTACCAGGTTTCACCTTTTCAAGGACAAGTTTTTTGAAGTTCACCTTTCCGAGGCCAAACTTTCCAAAACCCATCTTTTCAAGTCCAATTCATTCAAAGGCAACTTATTCATAGTCAATTTGTTCAAGGTCAGCCTTTGCAAGTGCAACCTCTGTAGGGTAAATATTACTTAGGTCAAATGGGTGAAGGTCAACCTTTCCAGAGTCAACCATACCCCGATCATACTTATCAAGTTCCTGTTCAACCTTAACCCAGTATTGTTCACCCTGGTTACCTAGTGGAATTTGAATTCCAACTACTCAGACTATTCTAGAATATCTCAGATATTCGCCTCGAGGGGTTTCTCATAACCTGCAAGGTCATCAAACTTTACTAGAATACCCTAGCTGACAGTTACCATTTATTGCAACAATAGATATACTAGATTTATCCCTGTTAACCAATGATCCTATTTATTATTATCCTTTTAGGCCGACGATTCCCATTAAGTTACCAAGTGACTTACCCAAATTTGAAAGTAAATCGGGAGAGGATCCATCCAATCATATGATGACATATCATATTTTGTGTGCATTGAATTCTTTGATCAATGATTCCATCCGTCTACCTCGTGCCTCTTTCCATAACTTTGACTCCCTAGAATTAACATTTCTAACCCATTTTCAGCTACCAATCCATTATGATATCGGTACCGAACTATTGAGTTCTTTAAAATAATCGAAGTCGAATCACATCTCTGATCATATCCATGAATGGAGACGTAGACATCGCTTAGTCAAAGTTTTCATTCTAGATAAAATTTTAGCTGAGAGGTTTACAAAGTCACTTCTTCCTATTATCACGAAAGATGTTGCTATGGGAGGTGTTGTCATTGAATAGAAAGTAATTGCTCATGCCCAGTACTTAGACTTAGTCTACACTGACTCTGACACTGTATGAAAAATTCCAAATTTACCTTGCCATACAAGTGAACCCATTATTACGTCTCCTATAATATCTAATGCCACAAATGGTATTATAGGTTCTGTTAGCCAACAATCTAAGGGAAAAAAGAAAAATTCCAAAAATACTCATACTTTGGCCATACAAGATACACCATCCGAAAGCCTTCCTCCGGAAACTATTTCTAAGATCAACATTGTAGAATAATTTACTGGAAGGATGAAATTAAATGGAAATAAAAAGAAGGGGAAAGATAAATTGAAACAAAATGCTACTTCAGAGAAACCTACTAAATTTAATCCTACTGATGAAAAATGAAAACCTCATTATCCTTTCCTTATTTGAAATTATGATCATTATATGAAGGAATGCCCACATTGCGTAGAGGTTTCTAAAATCATTAAAGGTTATCCAATTCCCGTTGTTTTTAAGGATACATTTCCCTCTCAAGAAAATAAAGTGGTTTCTCATAACACATCTTCCTCTTCCACATCACAATATATCCTGATGATGTATTCAAAATAAGTTCTGGTAGCTATGAGATCCAAAGATTACGGGTCTAAGCTTCTTGTCAAAAATGGAAATGAGGTTAGTTCATCTAGTCAACCTTCCAATTCAGTCCCTCCTTCTCCTTCTGAACCATTATAGATAGAGAAGCCAAATCTTGAGATGATGATTCGACCACCTCCCGAATGTGTGCTTTGGAAATCAGTTTTAAACCTACATGCTAGAGTTGCACAAAATTACAACATTGTTGAAGACCTAACTATGTCTCCTTCCATAATGTCATCTCTAGAAGTGTTGCAAACATGCCTAACAGATTGAAATATTCTATTCTCATATATAGGATGTATTGATCCACAAGATTCTAACTTAATAGTCTTTGATCTTAAGAGTCATATTTTGAGACTCCATCATCAACTAGCAATCCAGATTCCAGTTTTTGTTAAAACAAGACAAGTATTTCATACAATTATTGACGAAGGAGCTTCTACGTGCATTATGTCAATTTCTTGTTGGAAAGCTTTAGGTTATCCAACCATTAATCAATCACCTACCACTCTGAAAGCCTTTGATGGAAGAGGTTTCATCCATATGGGATCCTAAATGATTTTCCCATAGAGCTAGAGGGAAAAAGGTCAAAATCAAAGTTGTAATTGTGGATGCTCAGCTAGATTACAACCTTTTTCTTGATCGAAGTTGGACCTATGCTATGTTAGAAGTGGTCTCATCATTGCTATGAATGATACAATTTCCTCATAAAGGAAAAATTTTCAAAGTAGACTAGATGTCTTACTACACTTCAGACCCTAACTCTGTGGGTAGCATACCTTTTACCAAAAAAAAAATTTTTTTCCTTATGAAGATATTGGTGTGGGTTTACTCAAAGAATCATCATTAATGGGAACCTTTATGATGCCTCCATCGAATTTTTCTTCTAATTTTTCTGAGGTAAACATGATTACATCAAGCACTATGGAATCTCCTGATCTGTGTATAGTGCCTTTAGATTCTGAGTTATCCTCCTGTGGCAGTGAGATGCCTTTGAGCCCTTTTGAATTGGCTTATCAGGTAGCACACTCATTTTCTAACCCAACATCTTTTTATATTGATAGAGTGGATACAGTCAATGAAGATTATTCTCCTTTGCCTTGGTTAGAACCATTTTCATTCTCTGATCCTTTGGATTATATGTTTCCAACTAACAAAAATATCATGGATATTGAGACTTCGGATGAAATTCCATGGAACATTCATCATCATCGTTTATGTCTTCTACCTAGCCCTAACAAAATTGAGAATTATTTTTCAAATATGTTTTCACCTAAGATAGTAAATAGTCAAGAATCATCCATATCAGTATTTCAATTTGAATCCGAAAGAAATTTGGGGAATTTATCTACAACAATCACTATTGACATCTAAGTTAAAACAAGGATTGTTGAAAATGTTCACATAGGTGCCTCATCCTCAATCAAAGAAATTTGAACATATAAGGCCTTATTTTAAGAATTCTGCAACATTTTTCCCTGGTCCTATGAGGAAATTCCAGGAATTTACCCAAGCATTGTAATACATGAAATTAAGACTTGCCCAGATGCTAAGCCTGTCAGACAATGATTACGTCTGGTGCGTTCGCAAAAAGATGTTGCGATTAAAGATGAAGTTGAGAAACTGCTCAAAGCAGGTTTCATCTACCTGATTCCCTTAACTGATTGGGTATCCAATATCATGCCTATTAGCAAGAAACATGGAACCATTATAGTATGTGTGGACTATAGGGACATCAATAAGGCTTGTCCAAAAGATAATTATCCTACTCCCTATATCGATCAAACTATCGATGAATGTGCTAGAAATGAAATATTCTCATTTAAGGATGGATTTTCTAGCTACAACAAAATCAACATACTCCCAGCTGATCAACATAAAAACACATTAATTTTCCCATGGGGAACATTTTCTTATCAAAAATTCCCATTCGGTTTGAAGAATGTAAGTGAAAATTTTCAACGGACCATGTCTTATGAATTTCACGATATCAAGCATATTGTGCAACCTTATTTGGATGACTTTCCAGCTTATTCACTGAGATGGAAAGACCATACAGTGCATTTGAGAGAAATTTCATTAGATGTCCTGATTACAATATTCACTTGAATCCTCATAAGTGTGTTTTCTGTGTGCAATCTAGTTGATTTTTAGGATTTATTGTTTCAAAGGAGGGAATTCGTGTCGATCCATTGAAGGTTGAGGCTATCTCTAATTTGCCTCCTCCTTCAAATATTCGCTAACTCCAAAGTTTGCAAGGGAAAGCAAACTTTCTATGTCGATTTATCTAGAAATATGGTGAGATGACTAAAGGTTTTACTCGACTTTTGAAAAAGGAAATCCCATTTATCTGGGATGAAATGGCTCAAAAATCCTTTGATGCACTTAAATATGCATTGACCCATACACCGTTGTTGCATCCTCCCAATTATCATTGATATTACCTTTTTATATTTAGCAGCGTCTAATGACACCATTGGTATAGTTCTAGTTCAGGAAGACAAGTCCAATGAGGAGCATGTGATATATTAATTAAGTTGTAATTTGACAAAAATTTAAGAAAAATATGAACATGTGGAGAAATTGGCACTGGAAGCTGTTCAAGCTATCAAATGTTTCTGTCACTATATTTTATTGTGCAAAACTACTATGATTTCTGATTACAACCCCATGTTTTACATTCTTACTAGACAATTGCTAGGGGGGAGTATTCCAAATGGATAGTCATCCTACAGGAATTTGATTTGGAATTCATCAAATCCAAATTTAAGAAATCCTTGGTGTTTGTTGAGGTATTGTGTGACTTTCCCCATACTGAAGCTGAAGACATGGTAGAAGATTCTCTTCCAGATGAATCTCTCTTTCTAATCATTAATGTAGATCCTTGGTACAAATATATCATCATTTATCTCCAAACCCAGACACTTCAGCCAGAACTGAGTCGAACTGATCCTCATTGAATGCAGTATCAATACTAACAATAAAATATTGTTAGTGGCACACTTTATCATTGTGGTGCCGATTAACTCATGTAGAAGCCGAAAAGGCATTAAACAATTGTCATTCGGGACCTTGTGGCAGTCATATGTTAGGGTTTTCCACTGCTCAAAAGATCCTGCACGCAAGGTATTTCTGGCCTTCTATGTTTAAATATTGTATGATTGTGGTCTACAAATGCCATTATGGTCAAATTTATGATTGAAAAATGCGTGCACATCTAGCTCCTCTTCACCCAATCATTGTTGTTAGTCCTTTAGCTAAATGGGTCATTGAATTTCTTACATGTAACCCTCACTCAGTAGGGGGGCATGGGTATATTATCCTTGCGGTATATTATTTTACGAAATGGACCAAGGCAATTCCTACATATAAGTAGGACAGTGAAACAACATCCATTTTGTGTTCAATCACGTAATTTCTTGGTTCATAGTACCACAATAAATCATCATACATCCTCATATCCATTTTTGAAACTATATGATGACCGATCTTACCATGAAGCTAGGCCTATATCATGATAGTTCTATGCCTTATTACCTGTAAGAAAATGACCAAGTGGAAGTCATTAAGAAATTTTTAACTGCCACGATTAAACAGATTATTAGAACTCATAAACAAGAATGGTACCTAATGTTGTATCTAGCCTTGTGGGCATACCACACTACAACAAAAAATTCAACTACTTTTACTCCTTTCCAGATTGTCTACGATATGGAATCAGTTCTATCAATTGAATACGAGATACCTTCTTTGAAACTAGAAATTGAATTATTACCAGCTACTTCTGCTGGAGAGGAACGCTTTTTGTACTTAGCACATCTCGATGAGACTTGTCGTGATGCTACATTAGCAAGCGAGGCCCAAAAGAAACAAGTTGAAGCACAATATGATCAACATGTAAAACATCGTTTGTATGTAAAGGGTGAACTAGTCTTGGTCTATGATCAAGAGCATGATAAGTTAGGCATTGGTAAATTTGAGCCTATGTGGCTTGACCCTTACAATGTAAAATGTTCATTGGAAAAAGGGGCCTATGAACTAGTGGATTATGATGGAATTCCTTTGGGAAAACCCATAAATGGTCTTTACCTAAATAAATATTATGCTTAGATTGTTTGGTGAAAAAATTGTATATTATTGTACCATAGTTCACATGTGAGATTTTTTAGTATTTTTGCAATTTTTCGCTACTTCTCCTACTCATATTGTGTTACACTTGATTTTCAGATGTCGACATTCCCTCATACTTACATTGGCTTCACTAATGGCGCTAGTCGTAGTACTCGGATTTGTCTTCTGTAGCTTGGGTTGTCTATTCACCCACAAAACAAATATTTTCTGTTCATGGGATATGCCTTGGTTGAACAACGAACAATATTGCAAAATATAGTGCAGTGATTGAGTTATTATATCATGTCATTGCATTTGGCATTCTCCGATTGATTGTTAGGTTATATTCGCAACTCGTGGTATTACATTTGAATGGAATTTATTCAGTTAGAAGCGCTTCCATGTTAAGGATGTTTTTGTGGGTTCATCTCTTGGAACAAGAATTTGATTATATTGAGTATCAACATATTCCGAGAATTTAAACATATTAATAGATGCATTAGCCAATTATGTGTTAAATTGGCACTTGTAAAACATTTGTTAGGAAACCAATGCAATATTCATTCACATATTGTACGAGATAATCATAAAAAGAGTAGTAGGTTTTTCATTAGATAAAGGTTTGTAAATAAGAGTGGATTTTACAAAAAATGGCATCCAATGACATGAGGCCCTATGGCCTTTATTTTCTAAACATGCTGATACATCATAAAAAATATAAAATGTAGCCCTTGGACTAGTCACTACACATGATGATGATCATGGTAGCATACAATAGCATGTGCTACTCGTTGTAGAAAATGACTAATAGGACAAAAAATTCTTGCATTATGCCTCTAGTAGCAAAGAGGAAAATCACCTATAGCAGCATCTGGAATATCTAGAGTCAACCTCTCAACGTTGTGCTCTATCTCTATCAGTCCCTCCACCGTATATGGGTTCTATACTATGGGAGAAATTGGTTGCTCACCACGTCAGTCATATCTACGTAATCTAGCTGGTCTCACTGAGGCCACATCTGCATGATCATTTCAAATAATTAGTTGGATGCCAAAAAAAAAAAAAATGAAAATATTAAAATCAACCAAAATGTGAAGTTTTACCTATAGCACCCCACTGCATCCCAGGAGGCAGTGGCATGTCTGGATCTCCTGTGTAGTCCATCCCTGCATACAGAAATTCCTTGATCATGATGATCTGGCTTTCTATCCACTCGAAGAAGTCATGAGTAAATCTGACTGTTGGTCCCTCACCACCTCCATGCCGTGCCACAAGTGTACCCCATTTTAGGGATCATGAGGCCCTCCTTTCTCTACATATACTTATGAAGCTAGAATAGGAATCTTCTCCAAATCAAATGAAACAACGAAGGAACCATACCCAAAGTTTTTGAGTTTTCTCATTCTAACCCTGGTTAGTTTCCCCTTCAAGTTTGCAACTACATCCTCAGTCTAGTTAAAAATGCTACTGTGAAAAAAATCCACAACAGTTTGCATATGAGCCTTAGTGAGAAAATTTAAAGCTACGCTACCACACAACCATGCAGTAGTAAACCTAATGGCTTTCAAAGGAATCTGAGTTATGGTCTTGTTACGAATCTAACCACCTTTGAGAGCAGCCCCATCAGTACAATATTGTATCAAATAGGTAGCATATTTTTCGCCACCGTGCCTATGTCCATACAAGTTAATTTCCTCGCTAAAATGTGGAAGCCCACTCAAGAAGTAAATGTCATCAACATTGATGACAAGTATATGGTCTTTGAATATGAAACATTCTTCCTATACGCTCCACTTGGCCACCATCAATTCAAGCAAGTATAATTGGGCCCTCAGGCCCGTGATGGTGCAAAACTTGTATAACCAATAAATTTTTAGGGTTTGTATGGTTGGTGGGTCATTGAGAACAAGCATATCTTACTCTTCATGCTCATGCTCTCTCCATTCCATTTTTATGGTTCAAAAGCCTCTAATTAAACATTAAAGATCATTAGAATAAATTATGGAGAAATTTAGCAAAAGATTTGGGGAATTTTTATTTTATTTTTCTTTCCCTCTACACTATGCACAACTGACCTTGATAGACAATGTGCATGGGTGTAGTTTATTTCCTTGAAACTGCACACATAGCTTTACAATTAATGTTGTTGTGTGTGTTATAGACATTTTTGGGCACTGCAACCCCAAGCATAAAATGTCCATAAACCAAGGGATCCTAAGTCCCTAAAAGTGTTGTTCCAACCCCTAAAGGAACAAGGTCAACTGATTACATCTTCTCCCAGAAGTTCTCCATGAAAAACTACTCAGAACTGGTCAAAACAGGATCATTTCACCTGCTCCATAGGCAAAGTGTGTTGCATCTCACCTAAGTACACTCAGTGGGTGCGTTGCATTTCAAAAAGCCCTTCTATGGGGTGCGATGGGCGAGAAGAGACAAATGGCAGTGTCAATCCGCGAGGTGGAAAAGCATGGAATCTTCCAAAAACTTCTCCTGTGACACTTGCCTCTCTGAGTTCGACCAGGGATGAGTAAGAGATCATCAATCTCCAAGTGGAAGCAAGAACTATCAGAGGGAAGACACTAATCAGATTACAAGTTGACTCATCTCCCTTACAGATATCTATATATGGATCCCTCATCTCAGAGATCCGGAGGCTGGAATTTTGCATCTTGTAAGGAATTTCTGTTGGTTTCTTGAGGCAATATCATAGTGTTGGGTGATCTAAGCTTTGTATGAGGTGAAGAAGGGCTTACTTGCTGAGAGGACGTTAACTGGTCCGGCAGCAAAATGGTATATCGAATTTCCCAGAGCTTCATTTGACAACTTCAGTACCCTAGCCACAACCTTTTTAACCCATTTTCAGTTACCGATAAGGTATGAAACGGGAACAAAACTTCTTACCAATTTCAAACAAACAACGGCCACTCACATATCTGATCATATTCATGAGTGGCGACGTCGTCGTAGAATGGTAAAAATGTATGTTCCTGATCAGCTTTTAGCTGAATGGTTTATTAAGTCTTTGTTACCTTCCATTACAGAAGATGTGGCAAAAGGGGGAGTCATCACTGAAGAGCAGGTTATTGCTCGTGCACAATATTTAGACTTGATTTACACTCAGTCTGGCATGCTCTACGATAAAATACCTAACGCTCCCAGACCAGAATTCTCGATCCCTCCTCCTCCTAAATCAAACAATGACTCTCATGCTGGAGATGGCGTGATTGGCACAATAGACACGAAATCGATAAAGGCTACATCTAAAAAGGCCCGTAAGATTTCCAGTCAAAATGCAAAAGAAGAACTTCTTTCCTCGGAAGTAAATGCCGTCTCGATAGATAAAGGCAAAGAAACCAAGCAACCAGGAGGCAAGAAGAAAAACAAAGGACTATCAGAAGAGAGAGGAATCGAACAAGGAACCAAGCGCAAGATAGAGGTTGGTCCCCTTTATTCTTCTCTCATCTATATTTCATAAAGGAAAATGAAAGTAGTTTTACTTTGTTTGTTTCTAAGGTAGCTACCACACCTTAGTGGGATTAGCAGTTCTGCATAGACACTTTTCCCTGTAACAAAATGGCGACTCTGGTGGGGGGCGACTAGGTTGTTTGTCTATCTACATTTGTTTACTTTATAAACTTATAGACAGAGCCTGAAGTCAAGCCAGGTAGCTTTCGAACTGCATTTGCTATGCAAATGCAAAGTAGATAAATGCCGCTTCAGTCAATCTCCGGGTTTTGTTTATGAATTAAACAACTGATTTACAAACTCTCTAATTGCCCTTGTGGTGGCTCTAGTAACCTCCTTAGATCTACCCCTGTTGTTGATTTACTGATTACCACTTGCTCGGCCAAAATCCCTGAACTGAACTGCAAACTATGACCCGGAACCTAATCAAAGTCTCGTCCCTGGTCCAGTGCAGTGTCTGTTCTGTGAATCTAAAATTTAGCGCACTTCCCGAGTGTAGCAGGTGCGTTGCATTTCAGTTTCATTGTGTTACAGGTGCGCTGAATAGACAAGGCCTTGTTCCTAAATTTTGGTTTGTGTGTTCATTATTTTCAGTTCTATTCATGAGTTTTGCTGCCTGTAGCCAGTACACCTCTGTTTGAAACCCCTTTCCTTGCTGTTATTCCGCCTCCATTGTGCAAAGAGCTGTAAATGTTTTTGTGTATTTGTTGAGTCATTTTCAGTTCTTCTTTGCAAAGAAGTAACGTAATTGTACGATCATTTCTTGATTTGAAAGTGTCGCAAGTGTTGTTTTCAGTCATAGAAGAGAGCCTGATTGCTCTTGATAGTCAATTACCCTGTTACTATTGTATTTGATCTGAATTAGTAGTTTTCCTAGTGTCGAAAGCAAGTTTTCATTTCCAAATCGCAAAGCGTTGTCATTGTCTTCGTTTTGATTTTCAAAAGAAACCTGTTAGTAATTGTCGTTTTGAAAATAATTTAGATTTGCGCATTAGCTTTCTTTTTATCATTCACATATTAAGAAGGCTGAAAAAAAATACATGCATGTGCATTTGCATTTAGACTGTTTGATTGGTTTGATTTAGGACAGTGCATATAGTGTGTGCTCTTTGCTCTTTGTTGAAAGAATATTGTCTTTCTTTCCTTAGTAACTAGGATTTTCATTGCACAAAGAAGATAAAAAGACTGTTTATCATCTTAGATTGCATTTTAGGAATTGTACATCTACATCATGCGGTGAACCTGAAAGGAAAATTTCTTAAGCAAGATCAACTATAAAATAAATTTAATGAATCTAACAACGCTTTGGAACCTAATGCACAACATCTAGAAGTCTAGGCTAGAGACGTATTCCAGCGTCGTAAAGCCTGGTAACTGTTGTTCTCACTGTTGGTTGGGTGATTCCTCCACTTTGAGACGATAAGTGCCAGTACGGACTTGTGCTCCCACGTACCGTCCAGTATATTTTGGGAGACCACAATAGGCTTAATCCTTTATCCATAGGAAGCCGTGTTTGCCACCCTATCGATCGCAATGCACTGAACACAGCATTCGGCAAGATTGACTGCCGTACCGTAAAAAGTATTCTGCAGTTTTGCGATTGGTTTGGTAATCCCTCTGTCTAGATTTCCAGAGCAGTCCCTTTCGTTCCTTTTCAAACTCCTTAACGGAAAAGGTCCATCTGAGCACTTGTCACATCAGGCTCATTAAAAATCGAAGGCGACTAGAGTCATCTTTTGTTTTTTCTCGACTCTTAAAAATTGAAAAAACAAGTTGTGTCAAAGCGTCTAAAATTCATCTAATTCAGAAACATAATTCCCCTTGATTTTTAGTTGATTGAGTAACCCGCAATCGTGGAAGAAAGTCAATTGAAACCCCGTCGTTCACGGAGGCTTACAAGTCAACCGCCTTTGTCTCCGGAATCGAAACTATTACGGACAAAGCGAACTCGTTTAACCGGTTCCAAATCTCCTGGTAAAGTTAGAACAAGTGTTCCAACGACATGAGAGACTCCGGTTACTCCAAACATTTCTGGTATCCCTGCCTTTACAGAAGAAGTTCAACAGCCACCGAAGGATAGTAGTACTGATCCTAGTCTGAGGGTAAACACTTGTGTTACTGAACTAGTTTCATCTACAACCGGTTCAGAGAGTGTTGTTCCCCAAACATCTGTCACTGCAGATTCCATACCTTCTTCGGCACCAGAAATATTTTACAGACCTGACGGTCTACCTCTTCCACCTGGTCTGATTGCTATTGAAGAGATTGTGGAGGATCCTCCATCTACTACTCCATCGCAATTTGGAGTCGGGATCACTCTGTATCCTTCTTCATCAGAAATTAGTCTATCGCCATCGGAAGCTCCTGTAGAATCGCTAGGTAATCTTTTGGATAGACTAGAAATGTCTGAACAACCGTCGACATCTAGGACTGTGTCATCTAACACAGCGACGATAGAACTTCCTGTTGTCACTCCAACAATGTTCGCCGGCATACCATCTGTCCCAACTAGCTCTCAATCGCTAGAAGGGGCCCACTCAGGGGTTGTTTCGACAGTATGGTCTGTTCCTATTTGTTCATCCGGAATAGTATCTGAAAACTCTTATGTTGGGTCTCAACAAATTGATCCTTCAGGATGTCAATTTGGGCAGTCCGGTCCTCAAGGGCAAACCATTCCTTTAAGTACCGGATTACTACCGTATGGGGGGCAGTATACCCTTTGATTGTGTCCTCTGGGAGGACAGTCATACGGGAGTTCACAACAAAATTCAGGTTATGCTGGAATTACATCTAGCGGTTGGGTACCGATACTACCTCAACAACCAAGAGTTGTATATTCGATGCAACAATGTTTACCTATGTCAAATATACCAACTACGCTAGCTATTGTGACGGTATCGCAAGTACAAGTGCTCCCTGTTGTATGCCAACTTCAGGTTTCTCAGGTTGTAATGCAACAGCCTCCTGACCCTACGACTCAACCACAATCGCCGACTGGCAGAATGACACAGGCCCAAACGGGTATAATTACCCCTCATCTTGGTCAAACAGTTAGTATCGGGCAACAACACATGGCTTCATAACCATGGCTGGTGCAATACCAACAACCGCAATTCCAACAAGTATACCAAGGATCTGAGCAACAAATCTTTGCAAATAGTGGGCAGCTGTATATTCAAAACGGTCAAAATCAACCATTCCACAATGGTTATGCCCACCAACCTTACCAAAGTTACCAGCATCAAATGCATTATGCTGGTATGCAAAGAGCAACTGCTCCGGCGATTCCATCTTATCCTGGGTATTCTTCGCCTAACTTGAATCAGCAGTTACCCTTCGTGGCGACTTTAGAGTTACCGGATCTAAATCAGTTAACAAACGATCCAATCGCTTACGCCCCTTGGTGGCCCGCGATTCCGCATAAACTTCCGTGAGATATTTCTAAATTTAATGGAAATCTGGGTGAAGATCCATCGAATCATGTGATGACCTTTCATCTGTGGTGTTCATCAAACACCCTAAACGATGATTCGATTAGGCTTCGCCTTTTTCAGAGGACGTTAACTGGTTCGGCAGCAAAATGGTATATCGAATTACCGAGAGCTTCGTTTGACAACTTCAGTACCCTAGCCACAACCTTTTTAACCCATTTTCAGTTACCGATAAGGTACGAAATGGGAACAAAACTTCTTACCAATTTCAAACAAACAACGGCCACTCACATATCTGATCATATTCATGAGTGGCGACATCGTCGTAGAATGGTAAAAACGTATGTTCCTGATCAGCTTTTAGCTGAATGGCTTATTAAGTCTTTGTTACCTTCCATTACAGAAGATGTGGCAAAAGGGGGAGTCATCACTGAAGAGCAGGTTATTGCTCGTGCACAATATTTAGACTTGATTTACACTCAGTCTCGCACGCTCTACGATAAAATACCTGATGCTCCCAGACCGGAATTCTCGGTCCCTCCTCCTCCTAAACCAAAAAATGACTCTCATGCCGGAGATGGCGTGATTGGCGCAACAGACACGAAATCGATAAAGGCTACATCTAAAAAGGCCCATAAGATTTCCAGTCAAAATGCAAAAAAAGAACTTCTTGCCTCGGAAGTAAATGCCGTCTCGACAGATAAAGGCAAAGAAACCAAGCAACCAGGAGGCAAGAAGAAAAGCAAAGGACTATCAGAAGAGAGAGGAATCGAACAAGGGACCAAGCACAAGACAGAGGTTGGTCCCCTTTATTCTTCTCTCATCTATCTTTCATAAAGGAAAACGAAAGTAGTTTTACTTTGTTTGTTTCTAAGGTAGCTACCACACCTTAGTGGGATTAGCAGTTCTGCATAGACACTTTTTCCTATAACAGTGTGCAGTTCCAATAAGGGGTCCTGTGCACACCGAGGGTGAAAAACAATTTAAAAACCTTTACCAAAAATGAAAATATGTGATGAAAAGATAAATGATTGGCATGAAAATGAAGAGCTTGGATAGACCATTTACCTGGAGAAAACAGTTCGCGATTTCGTCCAACAGTTTTCTTGGAATTAGCTTTGGAAATTTATGGTTAAATTGACTTCTATCTCTCTCAAAAGGGTAAAAGTGAAAATGGTGAAAACTTTTTAATTATTTGGACTTTTTTTTTTATGTTTTTAGGGTTACTTAAGTATTATTTTGTACTTATTAACTTTTTTAATTTCGATTTTATAAATGTTTTCATTTTATTTATTTTCGAGTAGAGATAATTATTTCGAGTTTAAGTGTGCACGTTACAAGATAATGACGGAAATAGATCATTTTGGTATTGAGTACATTTTATCACTTTTTCAAACTCATTAAAAGCCGCAGAAAAAGTAATAGCATGGAGTTCTCTTTACGCCCTTTCCCGACTCCTTAAAAACGAAAGGATCATCAAGTACTTGATTGTTCAAACTCATAAAAGTAAATGAACAACCGTCCATTTAGTATAAGTTTACCCCTTTTACAGACTGAACCAGACTATTTACGAAAAATGTATACGTTGACTAATCATGGTCAATAGAGATCTCTCCTGCATTATTTTATCCTTTTACGGGCTTGATGGACTAAATTTACGAAAAAGAACACTGTGAAGTTTACTTACATTTTTTTTCTAACTCCCTAAAACTAAAAAACACTGAGATTTACTTTCTCCAATCTCATTAAAATTTTACGGTAAAAGAACTGAATGAGTTTTCTTTTTGTGTCTTTTCAAACTCTTTAAACATGAAAACGACATCGAGATACTCCTTTACTAGGCTCGTAATAATTAAACAGTACAGGACTTGTAAGAATGACGAGACCAAGCCACTCCTTCTTAGCGTTTGTTGAAAATACTTTGGAGGACTCGTTTGAAGTATGAGCTTACAAGACAAGAAAATGTTATCCTACTCAATCTTGTAAAAAGTAAAGAGGTACTTGTGAGTAATGGTGGGGGAAAAGTGACAAATAATGTTTATTTTTCCTTTGTAAAAGGTAATAGTCGCTCTTGAATATGACACTCCGTCACTTTTGTGTCTGGGTTCGGAAATCCATTTGTTACTCAGTTGACCATACCTCATTTGAAAATCTTCAATTGGTTTGGATTTTAATTTTTGAGTCAAAAGCTGCCAAGTAATTATCTCATGTCTCTAATATGTTCAAGAGAAGTTCAATCTTAGTCAAAATTATTTTGTCAGTCTTAGCCTTCAGTTGTGTCAACCCTCCCTGAATTAGTCCTAGATTGCTCTAAATTTCTATTCTTCAAAACTTGACATAAGTTTCGTGTCGTAGGCCCTCCTCTGATGGATCACTTCCTATCGACTTTAGCTCTCTATATAGGAAGTTGATCTAGAAAACTTTAGTACCTTGAGGTCTGCATGCCTTAATGGTAGGTTTTTCACCTTCGACGAGAATTTCTCATCATTGGCCTTTGATTGAATGATTCTATGAGTGTTCGACATCAAATCATCTATTGACACTTCATAGATTGTACTGAAAGTACCTTGATAACCATTTTCGCTATTGGTGGTTTCTCTCACACTTGTTAATGGTTCACATCATTGACCTGTAATCAAGTGGTTTCTACCATGTTTGACTATGAGACATTCAGTGGCATGGATAGATTCATACTATAGATCGAGAGATGAAGATCAAGACCCTCAATCTAGTTTCATCCATCCCGGCTGTGTGGAGTTAGTAAATATTCATGATTTTAAACATAGATCCATTGATGGCTACATCCATACTGTATCTTCTATTGACATGGATCTTCTGATGTATTTTCATACTGTGCTATTAAGACATTTATGTTCTGAGTATGGGAATGCCTCCCCTAGTAATGATATTATATATTGCATTGTGACATTTTTATTATTATTTAAGGTCTCCAACTGCAGCCTCTAACCCAAACCTTCACATGTTAAAGAACTTCAGTCATAAAAATATTTCTTTTGACTTTGCGCTTTAGGGGGGAATTTGTTACACGTCATTTTGTTGCATTAGGCAAATGACTATCAGTTTGGATCTTTTTATATCCATAAATATGTCCTAACAACATTCCCCTGCAAAGTTAGAATCTAAATCAATCTAGAGAAAGTGGAATTTCTAGATCCTATGGTACAAAACCCTGATTTTGGCTATATTCACAGTTTCCTAGTTAATTTCTATGCATACACAGAGAAGACCGTAATGCATGTGCATAAGTAAGCATTGTCTTCCACTATAACCTACGAACATCACTTAAAGTACATAAAAATGAAAACTAAAGTCTAGAAGCATTGTTGGTAGCATCTATCCCAACCAACAAGCTTTGAATGAGTGCCTATCCAGTACTGATCCCTCCTATCATGGAGTAACTCCCCTTCCTTTGTGGTATCTCTATCCAACTAATAGTGGGTCTCATCCCTTGGAGAATGGGTCCATAACTTCTCATCCTTGGCCTATAAAGATACTACAGGTCTGAAGATTGAGAGAGGATTTCTGGAAGTAGGTTTATGATGTTGAGATTAGATTGGAACACTTTTCTTGTAAGGGAGAGGGTTGGAGATTGCAAAAGGGGCTTGCAACATCAAGGCTACATGGTTGTAAGGATTTTCTCCAGTTTTATGAATATAAGAAATTGTTCTTTCTTAGTTACATCTCCATTTATTTAATTTGTAGGATTACTTCATCCCCTACATAAGTTTTGGTTGCATAATTGATCAGTTCACGGGTATAATTGGTTAATTAGTTCATTTATCTCGTTGATTATATGTTGTATGCTTTGATCTCTTGTTTGTATCTATCTTTGTAGATCTCTTTCAAGAAATTGTAGCGAAGCTAGTGAGAGTGACGAGAGAATATTTGGAGCATCAAAGAGTGAGTGATTGAAAGCTTTAAGGGACTTCATTAATTAGTTCGCTAAAATGGTAAGAGACCTCTTTCATTCTATTTGATTTCAAATGATCAGAATTTAGAGAAAGGTAGCAGTTACTGTGTGTTTGTTACTAGGGTTCTTTGAAGCCTTGGGAGATCGCTCTTGTGTGCAAGAGGGATTTGTCCACATAACATTCTTCCAGCCTTGCAACACCCATTGTTTCTCTACACCAAGAAAAATTTTCAGTGTTCACTGATTTCATCAATGCATCTGCATCATTCTTCAAAGTGTCCACCTTTACCAACAACACTATTTCATCCTCAACCATATCCCTCACAATGTGATATTGAACATCAATGTGCTTTGCCTTTGAATGATAAGAAGGGTTCATTTCCAAGAAAATTGCACTTTGGCTATCAAAGTCTATCCTTATAGCTCACTGTATGATTTGTTTATGAAACTTGCAGGTGATATATAAATTGCAAGTAAAATTTTATGTATTGTGGGTAATGGATCAAGTTAAGAAAACACATAAAGGAAATAATTTTAAACTTAGTTAACATCCAAAAGAATGAAAATATATCATATTATAAACACATAACAACAAACATGATAAAGGAGTTCACCCCTCTCTTGGGCTACATCTTCCAGTCCAGCTTCCAGTGTAGGGCCACTTTTATTAAGTGCTCAATTTTTTTCTTTCCATGGCTTTATAATGCTCATAATTCAAAAAATATGTCTCCAGTGAATCCATAACTATAAAAAAACCCCCACCTAGGTTCTTTCTGCACCTCATTTGGCCAAAAACTAAGAAATTTATGCTTGTTGCAAGTTTTTCCTAATTTCCATAGCTAACCATCCTTTAATTTGACCTAAACCTGGCTTGAGTGCCCCAAACCCAAAACTCGTTCCCAAACATAGCCTACAATCCCGCCATATGGGTGAAATTTTTGAAGAATTAAGATGTCCATTAACCCCCACTTTTCAAAAAACATGGTTGCAGGGGGCCACATGTCTAGGGGATGGGGCAAACCGCCCTTCCCCGTCAGTCGGATCCCTAACTATATTGGCACCTCAGGGCATTCGTGGTGCATATGAATGTGTCAAGTGCCTAAAAATTCACCTACCAAATCATAGACTAAGATCATATTATAGGCCATAAGCCCTGGGGCTGGCCCCCACTGCAAATGCTTAAGGGTTGGCCCCCTCCACTCCCTCCTGTGGTTGTGAAGTGTTTATGGTGATGGGGTTGTGACCATGGGGCTAGGGCTAAGCTCTGGCACAAGGCCTCACCCCTTGGTTTTGAGGGCATGGGGACCAGGGCTGGGGCTTAGCCCTGGCCCTTAACTCCAATTTGAAATGCGCTCCAATTTAATTAGAAGCCTGTTATCACTGAGATTTTCCCAGAAGTTGTAAGAAGAGGAAAGGGGTTTGAGGTAACCACAAACCAACTTTTAGGTATAGAATCTAGCCAATCTGTATCCAGAGAGGGCTCTCTCTTTAAGGTTTAGCTTTGTTTTGGAAGATATTAGGCTAGTTATAAAAGCTTGGGGGTTTTGATTGTGTTTGGGTGGTGGAATTCAGGAGCAAATGGATAAAAATGAGTATTTCAGGCCATTGGGCTATGGAGTCAATCTAAAGATGGCTTAACTGGACTTAGCTTTTCAACAAAAGGATGGCTTCACAGGGCAAGATAGCTAAATAGGGAACAAATGGCAACTTGAAAGGATGGAATGGACTTAAAAGGGATGAAGGGAAATTAAGAATCCTTCAACATGTTTTAAGAGAGGGAAAATGATTGATCACCAATAAAAATCAATTAAGGATTTTTTACTAAATGATCAAAATGAGTAAACTAGGAAACAGGAGCAATTAAGAATTCACTGCTTATGCTAGTTTAGAAGAAAACATTTAGAATAAAAACGCTTTTAAACACAGATTGCACTTAAGCACTTTCTGAATTACACTTTTTTTTTAATATTCAGATTTGGAATACAATTGAAATATTTAAACAAGAAAACAATAACACATGAGATGTTGGGTCCCTATAATACTAGTGATTACCCCATTACTATTGTAGTTATACCCCTTATTTATATTGTTGTGCCCCTATTACCCCCATATTGTTATTTTTGTGCCCCATAGAATCCCTCTATTGTTATTTTTGTGGCTTTATATTATTATTGTTAGGTCGGCTGGATTATATTGTGACTCCTTAGACTCCTATATATAGAAAGGAGGTTTTGTCATTTGTATCATCCAAGAATTTTTCATTTATGTAATGTAAAGGAGGTTTCCCCCTCGAAGAGGCTGAATTCTAAGGCGTGGATCTATCTTTTCTATCTTTTCTTGAGCTGGTTTCATAACATTTGGTATCAGAGCTTTGGATTCTAGGGTTTCGCTGCTCCAAACAGGTCATCGTGGAATTTTCGCTATAACGTTTTTTTTGTGACGTTTCAGAAGTTGCAAAAAAAACCCATTTGAGAAGAAATCGCGCTGAACCTTGGGTCCGAATTTCAGAGCTTTTCGAGCGATATTTACGGAGATATGATCTGAGGAAGTTGGTCTTTTTGCAGACTCCTGAATTACATTCAAAACAGGTGACCTAGGGAAAATCGTCATAACTTTCTCTCTAGGGATCAGATTGAAATTTCGTAAGAAGGTACAGAAAGAGGACGGACTGTAGTTTCTTGTATATCTGTTTTAGAACCAAAGGTTGAAAATTGTACACGTGGCACTTCATACAAGTTCGCTCTACTGAAAGGTCTATAATCAAGTCACTTGGGAGATTGTGCATAACTCTTTCTTGGAGAATCCAATTTGGATCAGACTGGTGGCATTGGAAAGAGGACACAGAGAGCTACTACAGGTCACAATTTCAGAACTAGATGATTGGAAAGTACAGAGATACATCAGAGGCAATATCAAGCTCTTACAAAGTGAAAAAAGGTGTGTAGATTTTTTTAAATTTTTGCTTAAGCTTGGTTTGAAAATTTATTTTGAAGGAATTCAAAGGGCATAGTAGAGCATTATTATCGGTAACTGATGCCCCGAGGAAAGAAAATGCAAACACCTAGTAAGGAACCTGAAAGCTCTAGCATGACTCATGAAGAAGAGGAAGAAATGCAACATGATATATCAAAATTACAAGAACAAGTGCAACAAATGTCCGTTGCACAAAAGGAACAGAATCTAAGATGGATGGTTTAAAGAAAGATGTAGAAGATAAGATGGATGGTTTAAAGAAAGGTGTAGAAGCTAAGATGGATGTTTAAAGAAAGGCGTAGAAGCTAAGATGGATGGCATGGAAGCTAAGGTGAATGGCATGGACGCTAAAATTGATGGCATGGATGATAAGATGGAAGAATTGAAGATAAATATGAATAAGTTGCTACAAGAAATGGTCACTAAGGTGAAAGAGTAGTAAAGGAAACTCATGATGAGAACAAAAGAAATGTTAATCATGATTCCATAGACTCTAATGTTGGATCGAAGACTCACCATGTTCCAAAAATCGATATGAGGAAGTTTGATGGCAAGGATCCCGCCACATGGATATTACAGATGGAGCAATTCTTCGATCTCAATAATGTGCAAAACACACAAAAGGTACGTATGGCAACTTTATATTTGGAACCAAATCAGTTTGTATGGTATCAATGGCTTTGTTCTCGTAAACAATTTATCACTTGGGCAATTTTTACGGAAGAATTGATAGCACATTATGAGGATACAAAAAGCAACACTTTTTTTAGCCAATTGATAAGTCTCAAACAAAAGGGTTCAATAATGGAGCACATTGAGGAGTTCCAAAAATTGAACATAAGGGTAAAAGATATTCCAGAGGAGCATAGGATTGATGTGTTCATAGGGTCTTTAAAGGATAATATCCAACATGATGTGCGCCTTTGGGAACCTGATTCATTAGAGAAGGCATTCAGGTTAGCAAGAAAAATGGAAAGCAAAATTATGGCAACTAGGAAGCATACCATTCACAACTATAAAGACGGAAGTGTTGTTGCCCATAGTCTTCCACAACCTACAAGGTTGACACCACAACAATTGGAAGAAAAAAGAGCAAAAGGGCTTTGTTACAATTGTGATAGCAAATACACAAAAGGTCATAAGTGTGCTGAGAAGAAATTATTCTACATAGATTGTGAAGAGGAAGAAGAAAAGGAGCAAGAAAGGTCAAAAGAAGAGGATATATTCCAGGAACAAAGCCTAGATGAAGAACAAATAAATCCGACCATATCTTGTAATGCATTGGCGGGAATTACCACTCCTCAAACCATCAAGATAGAAGGACAAATCAAGAAGAAAAAGGTAATAGTGTTGATTGATTCAGGAAGCACCCACAATTTTATTCATTGTAGGGTAGCAAAAGAATTGAATTGCTTCCTATATCCAGCACCAGAGTGTCAAGTGATGATTGCAAATGGAGGAACAATAAATTGTTCTGGAAAGTGCCATAATATCAAGCTATCCATGGGAGAATATGTATTGACTAGCCCAATGCTTTCCATTCCAATGGGAGGTGCTGATGTTGTACTAGGAGTCCAATGGCTACAATCCTTGGGTACAATAGCTTTTAATTTTCAAGAACTTTTCATGAAATTTTCTGTGGAAGGAAAGGAAGTTGAATTAAGGGGTATTGCAGGGAAACCAGGAAAGATAATCAGCTCTAATGGCATGACAAAGCTTCTAAAAAAGGAGCAAAGAGGTGTAATTGCACAATTATGTTCGCTAGATGTTTCCACATTGGAATCATCTATTTCTCCAGATCTCCAAAAAGTCCTGGACAATCATTCCAAGGTATTTGAGACTCCCAAAGGTCTCCCACCTATGCGTGATCATGATCATGCTATTCATCTGATTCCAGGAAGTGTTCCTCCAAACATCAGGCCGTACAGATATCCCTATGTCCAAAAAAGTGAAATTGAACGTATGGTTGCAGAAATGCTAGAGGCTGGTATAATTCAACCGAGTCAAAGTTCTTTCTCAGCTCCAGTAGTATTGGTGCACAAGAAGGATGGATCATGGCGCATGTGTCCAGATTATAGGGAGCTCAACAAGCTCACTATTAAAGATAAGTTCCCCATTCCTGTCATTGATGAATTACTGGATGAATTGCATGGATCAATTTACTTCACCAAGTTGGATCTTCGTTCGGGATATCATCAAATCAGAATGAAGATTGAAGACATTCCGAAAACAGCATTTAGAACTCATGAGGGTCATTATGAATTTTTGGTCATGCCTTTTGGCCTTACCAATGCACCTTCAACATTTCAAGGTTTGATGAATTCAATTTTCAAACCATTCCTTAGAAAATTTGTGTTAGTATTTTTTGATGATATACTAATCTACAGCAAGTCTTGGAAGGATCATGTTGAACATGTTGACAGGGTGCTACAACTATTGGAGGAGAAACAATTATATGCAAAAAGATCCAAATGTTTCTTTGGAGTCCAGGAGGTGGAATATTTGGGTCATATTGTATCTCATGAAGGAGTTAAGGTAGACCCTAGCAAAATTAAAGCCATTAAGGAATGGAAAATCCCCACATCCATAAAGCATCTGCGAGGATTTCTTGGGTTGACAGGGTATTATCGCAAGTTTGTTAAGAATTATGGGAGAATAGCAGCACCTCTAACAACATTATTGAAGAAAGATTCATTTTCATGGACTCCGGAAGCAACAAAGGCCTTTGAACATCTTAAAGAGGCAATGTGCCAAGCACCGGTCTTAGCTACACCGGACTTCACAAAAACCTTTATTGTGGAATGTGATGCTTCAGGAAATGGAATTGGTGCTGTTCTAATGCAAGATGAAAGACCCATTGCTTTTGAAAGTCGTCCAATCAAGGGAAAGTTTTTAAGCAAAGCTATTTATGAGAAGGAAATGTTGGCAATACTCCATGCACTTAAGAAATGGCGACCCTACCTAATGGGAAGACACTTCAAGGTAAAAACGGATCATGATAGCCTTAAATACTTTTTAGAACAAAGATTATCCTCTGAAGAGCAACAAAAGTGGGTCACAAAGATGTTGGGTTATGACTTTGAAATCATCTACAAAAAAGGGAAGCAAAATGTGGTGGCAGATGCACTCTCAAGAAAGGATGAGGATGTGGAAGCATTGTTGTGTGCCATTTCTATTATCCAACCAGATTGGATAAACGAAGCAAGGGAGGAATGGAAGAATGACGAAGAAGTGTGGGCACTTATTCGAAAGCTACAACAAGATTCCAGTACTTCTGATACATTTAGCTGGCAAAATGATTCGTTATGGTACAAAGATCGCTTATACCTCTGTAAGAATTCCCAGCTAAAACAAAAGATTCTTATGGAATTGCACACTTCTCCCTTAGGAGGGCACTCAGGATTTTTAAAAACTTACCACAGGGTTAAGAAGGAATTTTTTTGGGATGGCCTTAAATCAGATATTCAAAAGTTTGTGGCGGAATGTTTGGTTTGCCAACAAAATAAAGTTGAAACAATTAAGACACCGGGTCTATTACAACCTTTATCCATTCCAAGCCAACGTTGGGAGGAGGTTTCAATGGATTTTATCACAGGTTTACCCAAGTCTGAGGGAAAGAGTGTCATCATGGTGGTAGTTGACAGACTTACCAAGTATGCACACTTTTGTGCATTATCACATCCATTTAAAGCCAGTACAGTTTCTACTGCATTTATGGAAACAGTTCAAAAGCTACATGGAAACCCAAAGATTATTGTAAGTGACAGAGATCCCATTTTCACTGGAAATTTTTGGACAAATTATTTTCTTGTCTTGGTACTCAGTTAGCTCATAGCTCATCTTATCATCCTCAATCTGATGGGCAAACTGAGATAGTAAACAAATGTTTGGAAGGATATCTTCGTTGCTTTGTATCTGATAAACAGACACAATGGGTCAAATGGTTGCCTCTGGCTGAATGGTGGTATAACACTTCCTTCCATACAGCAACAAAAATGACCCCATTTATGGCACTTTATGGGTATCAACCACCATCCATCACATCATATTTAAGAGAAAATTCTAAGGTTCAGGCAGTGGAACATCACATCGAACATCAACAACAAGTCCTCCAACTCTTAAAGGATAACCTCGTGTTGGCACAAAATAGAATGAAACAACAGGCAGATCAACATCGCAGTGAAAGAAGTTTTGATGTAGGTGATTGGGTATTCCTACGGCTACAACCATATAAGCAAATGTCCCTAAAGCAAGCTAAGAAGGATAATAAATTATCACCAAAGTATTATGGTCCGTACAAGGTGTTGCAAAAGATTGGTACTATGGCATACAAATTGGAGCTTCCTGCAGCTTCTCGATTGCACCCAGTTTTCCATGTTTCATGTTTAAAGAAGGTTATAGGTGACAAGCTCCCAATTCAAACAATATTGCCAGAACTTGACGAGGAAGGAAAAATTATATTGGAACCGGAAGCAGTCACAGAAACAAGAACTCGACAGCTACGAAATCGATCAATTTCAGAGTATCTTATCAAGTGGAAGAACTTATCCGCTGAAGATTCCACATGGGAGGATGAGAATTTTATGCAGAAGTATCCAGAACTACTCAAGCGTTGAGGACAACACTTTTTTGAAGGAGAGGGGCATGTTGGGTCCCTATAATACTAGTGATTACCCCATTACTATTGTAGTTATACCCCTTATTTATATTGTTGTGCCCCTATTACCCCCATATTGTTATTTCTGTGCCCCATAGAATCCCTCTATTGTTATTTTTGTGGCTTTATATTATTATTGTTAGGTCGGCTGGATTATATTGTGACTCCTTAGACTCCTATATATAGAAAGGAGGTTTTGTCATTTGTATCATCCAAGAATTGTTCATTTATGTAATGTAAAGGAGGTTGCCCCCTCGAAGAGGCTGAATTCTAAGGCGTGGATCTATCTTTTATATCTTTTCTTGAGCTGGTTTCATAACATGAGATATAGATACTTATTTGTCCAGTGCTTGACACATGAACCCTGTGAAAAGTCCTATGTATTATTCCTTCATCCAACTAGCCATACAAAAAATTGTCCAACAATACTTCTTTTCCAAAATAATCAGTCTTACAGAAATGTCTAAGAATCCACCCTCAATACTCCGAATGAGGGAGTATTTATAAAAAAATTTACAATAAAATATCTCATAACAAAGTGAGATATATTCTAGGATGACTAACTACATGTTACATAAAAATAGAGACAGATGGTCTCGTAGATAGAAGATAAAGTAAATTGATGGCTTGCTGTCCCTGTTTTTTGTGAATGAGCTGGAGGCAGGCCCTATGATAAGGCATCTTGTTGTCTTCCTCGTAAATTAGTGCTGGCTATTCTGCTTTTCACTTTCTTACTGATACACTTTGACCTGCTCTGATACTCTTTACCTGTTTGATCCTTTTTCATCCTCTTTTACCATCATTGACTGTAATAAATAATGAAAATTTACTTTTTTACCAAGGATAAATTACAAAATGTCTAGCATTTTTGTCCACCATTTTTCCTGTGGTATTCTGGTCCTTTGAAGTTTTCTGAGGATTTCATCAGTCTCAGTGTACTTGAAAAAAGTAGGCTGAACTGGAAACAAATGCTTTAACTCATGTTCAACATAAAAAAGGTTCTCTAGACTGTCATAGAGAACTCTGCCTGTAGGCAGTGCCTTTGGTGCAGATGAACTAGCTGATGAGCTGGCCTAGTTATCTGCATATTGGGCCAATTTATCAACATAGTCTATATGTCTCATAAGTTTATCATTAATAACTAAAGGACTGGGGAGTCCTTTGCTCTGCAAAATGCCAAATTTCTCCATAAAAACATTAATTTCCTCTTGCATGTTTAGGCATCTCCTTTCCAAATTCTGCATTAGAGACCTTTTAGTTAATACCTTCTTGATTTCCAGAATAGTCCCTGTTCTATCTTCAATGCCCAGTTCTTCAAGCTGGTACTTATTCTTGCTATTCAAAAAATTTATTAGCCTGGTAGCTTCCTCAGGCATCCTTCCTAATTCTTCCTTAGTTCTCTGGACTTCTTCAAGAGCTACCTTTACCAAATCAATCTGCTCAAAAATTATTTGTATGGATGGCCAAACATCATTTATTGACTGAGTGATGTTGGTCCAAAGAATCTTCCTAATATCTGCTAAGGGTTTATCAAATGTGAGGTCTTTTTCTAATGATTTCACCTTTTGTTCTAACCCTTTATTTTCCCTCACCTTTTCTGCAAAATTTATTTTTGAAAGATCATATTTTTGTTCTAAGGTAACAAATTTCTCTTTTACCTTCTGCAATTCTGAAACTTGGAGCTTCATCTCCTCCATTGATTTTATCAGTTCTTCTATGCTTAGACTTGAAATACCTACTTGTGCTATTCCTACTGTTGTTGTTCCTGCTATTACTTCTGTTGTGACCACTGGGACATTTGGTGCCAGAGCTGTTCCAAGTGTTGAGGGGACTGCAGTGGAAACTACTGGAATCACATTGGGAGGCTGAGAGGTCGACTCTCCCTGCTTGTTCTTCAATGATTTTTCTAACTCTTTCTCAGTTTCCTTCAACTGCTCATTAAGCTTTAGGACTAAGTCCATAAGCTCTTCTTCAACTTTCTTTTGGACAACTTCTGCAGTTTGTGGATGTCTTAATGGTGGCAACTTTAGCTGCTTTCTCAAGGCAGCTATGTCTTCATCTTTCTTTTTAATTAAGGCCTCTGCTGCCTTCACATCCTTTGGGTTATGACCCAACCCAATCACCAGTTCCTCCAAAGATTTAATTCTGTTATCTTTAGCTTGTGAGGAGGCTTTATCCAACTGTAATTGGGCACTTGTATTATTCAAAGAATTTTCTAGTCTTTGGGCCATCATGGCCTTACCAGTCAATGTAGAATATATCATTTCCCCTGTTTGTCTGTGTAACTCAATTTGATCCAGGGGATGAATGTCTTTTGCCATGACCTCAAAATCTGTTTGAAGATAATCTGCCCTTGTTTGAGGATGCTGCACTTTGGGCTTGAAGAAGCTCATTTGCATTTTTCCTTCCTTGATGTCATAAGTTGACATCAACCTGTTCTGATTGGTGGGTGGCATTTTTAAGCATTGGTTGTAGAATTGAATCCTCAATGGCTCATTCATAGCCTTTATTTCCTTGAATTTCTTTTTGATATCTAGGTTTTCATTTCCTGGGGGCCTGAAGGATGACACTTTAGCACTTTGTTGTTTCTCTAGCTCTTGTCTCTGTGAGCTAGAAGGTGTCCCACCTACTAGGAAAGTTTGATGACTATCTACACCTTCTTTTCTTTGACTATCAGTGGTCTCTTCAAAAAATTCCTCTTCTGAATGAGGATTTAGCCTGTGCCTCTTAGCACTAGGAAAACTCAAATAGCTTTATAGATAGAAGTAGTAGAAGAGAGGATTACAACCAAGATGTCTGATCCAACATCATCCTCCCAGCATGAAAGCCCTCTTCACCTCATACAAAGTAATATCACCCAACAATGTCTTCAAAGAGAAACCAACAACACTTCCTTGCAAATTCCAAAATTCCAGCCTCTGGATCTCTAGGATGAGGGATCCATATATAGATGTTTACAGAAGAGTGAGTCAGCTTCTGGGATTTTTATTAGTGTCATTTTAGTGAGTGTTCTTGGTTCCACCTGGAGATTTCAGATCTATTACTCATCCCTGGGCGAATTTAGAGAGGCAAGTGTCATATGAGCAGTTTCTAGAAGATTCTCTAGGCTTCCACCTAGCAAACTGCTTCTTCCATTTGTCTGCTCTCGCTCATCACATCCTACAGAAGGGCTTTCTAGTATGCATCACACCCCCTGTGTGTAATATGTGAGATGCATCACACCCTATGCATGGAGCAGTCTGTATGGTCCAGCTTTGACTAGTTCTGAGTAGTTTTTGATGGAGAACTTCTGGGAGATGATGTAATCAGTTGACCTTGTTCCTTTAGGGTATGAAAAAAAACTTTTAGGGGTTTAGAAGCCCTTGGTTTATGGACATATGTGATTGGGGTTGCAGTGCCCAAATATGTCTATAATAGTTGCCCCCTAAAGCATGAGGTCGTAAATCTTTTGATGTCGGGTGAAATGCTTTATAATAAGGATCCGAGGTTTTTCAAACTAGAAGGTGACCTATAATAAGATACAATACAATACATTATCTTCACAATATTTTCATGATTTGGCTGAGGCAGGCATTCCCATGCTCAGCTTTATAAATTCATATTCATGTACATAAGACAGACAATTGTCTGTGTCGCAGATTGATGATTCTGGTAGAGCCATCATCCTTTAGTTTGGATGATTATCTATGCAGTTGTGAAATACATTTGATGTCTTTATTTTCCTGAATATATCGTAGCCAGGATGGATGAAAGTAGATCCAGGGTCTTCAAACTCATTCAATCTTCACCCGAAGTACAAGTCGATCCATGTGAAAAGATGTTCTGATGTCGAACATGGAAAGACATCGCTTGATTACTAGCCAATGATGTAAGCTATTAACAGGTGCGAGAGGAATCACTGATAATCATGATGACCCTCAAGGTACTGTAGTACAATTCACATGGTGTGAATACGTGAGTTGATGTTGAACACCACGTAAAATCTTTCGATCGAAGGCCATAGATGTAAACCTGTCGCTGGAAGTGAGAAACTTGCCATTGAGGCATGCAAGCTTCAAAGTACTGAAAGGGTTGTTCCTAAGTCAACTTCTTGGATAATGAGATGATGTAGACAAGAAGTGACCTGTTGTAGGAGGGCCTTAATGAATCCCACATCTACGACACATAATGGAGCAAATTATTTTGTGGAGGTGAAAACGATCTGATGATATAAGGTTCAGGGTGGCAGTCATAAAAAATGGAGAGTGAAGGTATTGTAGCAGATGAGGCGTTAGCTAGGTTGGTGAATTCTCTGAGCGACTTCTCTTGAACATACCGGCGACATTGAAATGGATTGGTAGCGTTAACCCGAAGGTGGATGGTACAGCGGACCAATGGTGATATGACCGGTGAATAGAATAACCCAACCTGACTCAATCATGGTGACGGAGTGAAAGTGTCATGTTCAAGAGCGACCTACTACCAATGAAGCTATTCAAGTTTTCTTCCCTTTTTCCCCAGTCATTGCTGACCAGTACCTCTTTATTTTTGTCAAGCCTGAGGAGGATAACATATGCTTGTTCTATAATTTTCCCTTCGAGCAAACCTGTCACTATGTTTTAACGAGCCTAGCGATAGTGAATCTCTCTATTTTTTAACAAGTTTAACGACAAAGATAACTCGATCCTTTTCAATTTTAGAGAGTCTAAAAGGGACGGAAAGGAAAGTCCAGCGGTCATTTTCGTAATGTAATACATTAAGTCCGAAAAAAGTATAAAATAATACGAAAGGGATGACTTTTCGATAGTTTTAACGAGCCGAGCAAGACAAGCGCTCGATCTTTTTGTGTAATAATCCCTTAAGTCCAAAAAGATTAAAATATAGAGGAGGGATGACACTTTCGATTGCTTTAACGAGCTGTAGAGGCCAATTGCTCGGAAATATTTTCATATTTTACGAGTTAGATGAAAAGAGATTAAAGGAGACTCGTTTTTTGAGGAACAAGTGATGTTTTTGGACAACAACTGGTTCCAGGTAAGGTTTGGAACTTTTCAATCACGGCAGTGTAAAGAAGGTGGCTAATAGAATCACTCATCGTAGCTGTTCCTCAAAAGGGTAAACAATCAAATGGAGGCGTATGATCGGCTAAAAAGTAGTGGAGGTGATGGTAAGAACACGACCAAGGTTCAAAAGCTGATAATTATGCGATCACAATGAACACATATTTCATTAAATTTGGAATTAAATAGTGGATATAGAATTCAAAAATAACCAAAACAATCAATTCTAGGAATGTTCTTGTAATATTTTTTTCTAGTTTTAATGAAATAAGTGTTAATGGTTATTTATCGAAGGTGGGGTTCGTTTTTTGATGAGCTTGAACTTCGCGTAAAACTGCTCATGCCATTTGTATAATAAGGATGTCTCATCAGTAGCTTCATTTTTTAGGGAGCTTGCCCCATGCATAACTTTGCTCCTGGAGCCTTTCATTACGCAAGCTAGGAACGACAAACCTACGAGTTTAAAGGGTTAAGAGTCTACAAAGTAAGAAAATAAATGGTCACTTTTTACTTGCATGCCAAAAGGTTTGCATGCCCCTAGGCATAACGAAGTAGAGTTTCCAGGTTACCATACGGAAGTTCTTCCATTAGCAAGATTGTTTCATCTGCATTTGCAGACAAAACAATTCCCTAGATCTGTCCATCAAAATGGAAGAAGGTGATTCCAGTTCCAATCACCTAACCTTTGATGGAGGAATGCTTTTCCAGACTGATCCATTATCCTAAATGGACGAGATTGTCAACCTAGTCATATTCCTACGCGGAAACCTACTTTATATCTGGGGTTTTTCTACCGAAGTAGACCAGTGCGCATGCCTCCTGGGTTTCAGTCACAATCATTGAATCACTCGCAATCATCAGGTGGACGGATTGGAGATTGATGAGACATTCCTTGTGCAAAAATACTAGTTAGGGGTGGCATTTGACTAATACTTGTGTTTGAACTAGGGAATGAAAGCTGGTCAACTAGGTGGACCACACCACCTTCATGTGGAAAACAAATCACTTGGAAGAGTGAGGAAACGATAGCTCCCATTCTATAAATGTAGTCACGCCCAAGGAGTAGATTGTAATCTAGAGGTCCTTGGACTACCATCACGTTTAAATGAACGGTTTTCCTTCTCAAAGTTATAGGCAAATTTGGAAGGATCCCTAACGGTCGACTGGTTCCCTTGTTGAAGCCTGTCGGATTTCGGATCTCAGGCAGAAGAGATGGAGAACCAAGCACTTTCCAAGAAGTTGAGGAAATGATATTCACAAAAGCCCCTTCATCTATAATAGTACCAACCATGATCATTCTGTAAGCTTCTACTATGATTCAGAATGGTATATTAGATGGTAGGTGGGGTCTGCCTAGTAGATTCCAATCGAAGGAAACGACTAGATTGCTTAGAGGTGGGACCGAATAAATGATGGAATAAATCTCTGATGAACTTCCTTCCCGTGGTAAAGGAATGGGTAGATTTCCCCCATGTTCATCGGAGTTTGTGTTTACGAAAAGAATTTGGACAGTGTCATTCTCATTCTCTTTGGTGACAGTATCATCTGAAGGTGGACCCTTCGGAGACAAGATTGGGTAAACTGTCATCTCGACCTGTTGACTTTCATCCAGTGTGGACTCAGAGGGTTTATCTTCAATGATAGGTGCTTCGACCGACAACAACGGTGTGTCAGTTGGGTTTTCAACTAGCGATGGACTTTGTAAGAGTTTCTTGTATCCAGGAGGAAGTCGCTGTGGTGAGGCAGGACGTTATCCAAGACTCTCTTAGCTTCATCTAGGAAGGGACAACGGTGGAGGGCATGATCGCCTTCACACAGTCTACAAGGAAATTTGGATCTTCCTTTTTGTCCATTGACTTCGTTTTCACTAGTTGATGGTGTGCTCTCAACATGATCGTCAGCGGTTGAAGACACCGGATTGTGCAAGTGGGGAGACCAGTCCCTCAAGATCCGTGGGATGCAGGGACAATCTCAATGATAGTGGTCTCCCTTGAAAATGACACATGGAGATTTAGGTTTGGAAGGTGCAGTGTGTGGATTTTTGCCAGATGATGTATAGTTGCCCCCTTTTACTGTTGGATTCTTCTTCTTCTTCTCCTTCCCTTTCTTCTTCTTCTCAGTTACTTGGTTTTTAGTGTGACTAGCTTCACCAAGCGAAGTGGAAGAAGGAGAGGGAGAAACAAATGAAGTAAAAGGTTTGGGAGAAGCTTCATCTAGTTGCTGATTGGATTGCTGAGGAATTGCAGTGTTTTGAATGACAGAGGTCGAGAAAAGTCATACTGGCAGGCCAATTGTGAGTCCTGGAAGCAACGATGTGGCCATGTGTGGAGCACCAACATCCCTCGAAGAGGAGAAGGGACTAGGATTTCCCCCAAGGGGAAATCCTTGATTGGTAGACTCCATTTTCTCAACCTAAGACCAATTAGGGAATAGTGACGTTATTTCGATTAAAATAAATTTTATGACACTTTGACACAACTTGCCTTTTCAATTTTTAAGAGTTGAGAAAAATCTAAAGATGACTCTAGTCGCTTTTGATTTTTAATGAGCCTAAAGTGACAAGTGCTCAGATGGACTTTTTCTTTTAAGGAGTCTGAAAAGGAATGAAAGTGACTACTCTAGAGATCTAGATAGAGGGATTACCAAACCAATCATAAAACTGCAGAATAATTTTTACAGTACGGCAATGAATCTTCCCGAATGCTGGGTTCAATGCATTACGATCGATAGGGCGGCAGACACCGTGTCCTAAGGATAAAGGATGTAGCCTATTGTGGTCTCACAATATATACTCGACGGTACGTGGGAGCACAAGTCCGTACTGGCACTTATCATCTCAAAGAGGAGGAATCACCCAACCTACAATGAAAGCAATATTTACCAGGCTTTACAACACCGGAATAGGTCTCTAGCCTAAACTTCTAAATGTTGTGCATTAGGTTCCAAAGCGTTTTTATGTTCATTGAGGTTTATTTTATAGTTGATCTTTCTTAAGAAGTTTTCCTTTAAGGTTCACTGCATGATGTAGATATACAATTCCTAAATATGCAATCTAAGATGATAAACAATCATTTACTTTCTTTTTACAATGAAAATCCTGGCTACTAAGGAAAGAGAGATGAAATTCTTTCAACATAGAGCAGACAGTGCACACTAGATGCACTTTTCCTAAATCAACTTCAGCATGCAGTCTTAATGCAAATGCACATGCATGTATTGTTTTTCAATTTCCTTAATGTGAGAATGACAAAAAGAAAACAAAGTATAGATTTTAAATATCTTCTTTCAAAGTGACAGTACTAACAATTTTCTTTTCAAAAAACGAAAGTAAGGTCAAGTTGACACTTTGCGATTTTGAATTTAAAACTACTTTTGACACTTTAAATACTAATGATTCAAATCAAATACAATGGAAAAAGTGTAATCAACTATCTAAAAGAGGAATGCTTGATGACACTCTTTTTCTTGACTGAAAACGACACTTGCAACACTTTCAAATCAAAGGACGACCGTTTGATTAAGCTACTATTTGCAAAGGAGAACTGTAAATGATGAAAAATACATAAAAAAAACATTCACAATTCCTTCTAATGGAGGCTGAATAATGTAGAGGAAGATGGTTTCAATAGAGATATACTGATTACAGACAACAAAACTACTGAATAAAGCTGAAGACAATGAAGAAAAACCAAAATCTAGAGGCAGAAACAATCTTAGTCAATCATCGCACCTGTAACACAAGGAAACAGGGATGCATCTCATCTGCAACACACGGGAGGTGCGATGCAACCAGGTTGCCAAGAAGAGACAGTACGATGGACCAGGGATGAGACTAAGCATGGTTTTCACTCACAATTTGCAGCTGAGTTCAGGGATTTAGGCTGAGCTAATGATTGTCAGTAAACACAAAGTATAGGGGCTGATCTAATGAGGTTATTTGAGCTACCAATGGGGCACATAGGATTTTTGGAAGCGAGATGTTCAGTTCATAAACCAACCTGGAGATTGATTGAAGCAACGTTGATCTACTTTGCAGTTGCATAGCAAAATTAGTTCGAAGGCTAGCTGGCTTAACTTCAGGCTCAGTTTATGGTTTATAAAGCAAACAATAGTAACAAAACAAACAAACTATTTTCTCCCCAGTGGAGTCGCCATTTTGTTATCAGGAAAACTAGTGTCCATTCAGAGCTGCTAGTCCCACTAAGACGGGTAGCTATCTTAGAAACAATCAAACTAAAGTTACTTGTGTTTTCCTTTATGAGAGATAGATGAGAGAGAAGCAGAGAATACCAACCGCAGTCTTTCGTTAGTCTCCTTGCTCATTTCCTCTCTCCTTTGATAGAGCTTTCGCCACTCCTTTTTCACTTGTCCCACTTCAAAGAACACCTGTAGAGTCAAGGCAGCAAAATACCATCAAAGAATAGAGATCTATAACCATAAACAATGTAGGATAAGATGTACATTAACCATATAAATGCATATACAAATACAAGATTCAAAGATATACAAGCATACAGAGGAAAACTCAAATAGCTTTATTGATAGAGGTAGTAGAAGAGAGAATTACAACCAAGCTGTCTGATCCACCATCATCCTCCCAGCATGAAAGCCCTCTTCACCTCATACAAAGTAAGATCAGCCAACAATTTCTTCAAAGAGAACCCAACAACACTTCCTTGCAAATTCCAAAATTCCAGCCTCTGGATCTCTAGGATAAGGGATCCATATATAGATGTTTGCAGGAGAGTGAGTTAGCTTCTGGGATTTTGATTAGTGTCATTTCAGTGATAGTTCTTGGTTCCACTTGGAGATTTCAGATCTCTTACTCATCCCTAGGTGAATTCAGAGAGGCAAGTGTCATATGAGCAGTTTCTAGAAGATTCTCTGGGTTTCCACCTAGCAAACTACTTCTGCCATTTGTCTGCTCTCACTCATCACACCCTACAAAAGGGCTTTCTAGTATGCATCGCACCCCCCGTGTGTAATAGGTGAGATGCATCGCACCCTATGCATGGAGTAGTCTGTATGGTCTAGCTTTAACCGGTACTGAGTAGTTTTTCATGGAGAACTTCTGGGAGATGATGTAATCAGCTGACCTTGTTCCTTTAGGGGTTTAGAATCCCTTGGTTTATGGACATATGTGATTGGGGTTGCAGTGCCCAAATATGTCTATAACAGCAAGTCTGATGGGCCACTGACAGGGGTAGCTACTTCCCTATCTCTCTTTTTGTTCTTTTCCTCATTCAGAGGAGTCTGCAAAATTGGGGGCTCTCCCACATCGACTTGAGTTGGAAGAGTGTGTGTGTGGGCTTGCTCCTTAGAAGTTTCAGGCTGTTTAGACATTGTTGACTGTTCTGTAGCCTGAGTGCTTGCCTCTTTTCCTCTTCCCTGTGATATTTCTGCTGGTGGTGTACCTGTCTCTTGTGAGTGCCTTTGTGAGGTATTAGCTGTTGAGGCACTGATTCCTGATGCTGACTTTTGAGAAGTTTCAAAATGTACCTGTCCAAAAGAATCCAGGTCAAGTGTTTTTTCAAGATCTTTCATTACATTTTCTATATCAACCTGTTCACTATCTGTTTCTACTAATGTTCCTTCCCTCCATTCATCCATATTGGCAAATTTCTCAATCTCTGGTATTCTGTGATGCAAGTATGGTGATAGTCTGTTTTTCATCCTTCTATCACAGATAAAACTATGAGGATCATATGGAATCCATTTAAAACTTTTGTTTAATTTCATATCATCTTCTAGAATTCGTTCTGCCTCTCTCCATGCTTCTCTAGAGTTGCAGACAATTGGTCCTAAGTGATCCCTGATTCTGAGTTGGGCTTTCTTCTTGGCCTTAGTGAAATGTGTCACATCTGAGTGTGTCATCTACCTATAGTATTCCAATGCAAACAGTCTCATTGGAACATATTTGGGTAGTTTGAATGGGGAAAGCTCACACCCATATATCCTGAATTCTGTGTGATTTTGGTATAGATACCAATCACCCACTTTGTACTGTTTGGAAAGCTGAAGAATCCTTTTGATGTCATCACTAATTCTGGGAGGGGAGCTCCCTGTGAGCAAGGTGGCCACTGGGTGGACAAACTGATCAATGAACTGATTAAAGGAATAAGGGCAATCAAAAGCTTTATGGAAGATGGAAGACCAAAAGATGACAGACCTTGGATTACCCTTGGTATCAAGTTTCATGACAAGGAATGGGAAATTATCTGACTGATAATAGAGCATGAGGTGATATATGAAGGTGGTATACTTGAAAACCCTTTCATTCTCCAGTCTCATAAACTAGTCATGAATTTTATCAGCAATAAAGGAGGCATAATCATACTTGACAGGAGGGAGCTATCCAGGAGTAAAGATAGACATCATCACTAGGGTCAATTCATCTACATATTATCTAGTGTTGAGCCCCATGACTTCTGATATCATATCAATTATGAGCTTTCCTGTATCTGTGAAGAAAATTGACATATAAGGTGGGGGATTTTTATTTTGATACTGTGGTGATATGAAAGTTTGGCAAAGGCGAGTGAGCTCAGCTTGGGATAATTGAGTTGATTTTTCAAGTAAATTCCCAATGGAAATGGGGGTAAGAGCCTGGCTGGGGTGAAATTGTAGCATCTCATTAATTGATTCAACAGTTATTGTAAAAATGACTGTTTGGTTGGGAGACATGACTGCTTTGCGAATGGGATCATAGTTTGCATGGCATTGATGAATTATATAAGGGAAAACATGGACAGAGGGGAGAAAGTATATTGGGAGATTGGATTCCCAGAGTCCCATGGCATCATAGCCATTCAAATGGTTATCTCGACATTGGCAGAAGACTTTGAGGTGGTCTTTATCAGTGGTTAGGTATTTTATTTGGAAGTCCTTATCTGCCTAAGGCAGATAGTCTAAATCTCGATGAGGGGAATTAATGGGTGCAACATTCAAAGCCACCGGGGTTTCCATTTCTAATTCTTGTGGATTCAGAAGGAAACTGTGGTTTTCTTTGTGAAATGGGAAACACAGAGGCTATGGGGGACTTAAATGATGAAAATAATAACTAAATTATAATGAATTTGGGCCCTTTTCATCAATTTACAGTGGAAAACAAGTATTTGCAAGGTTTTGTTGGGAATTTGATAAATACCTTTTTTGGGGGATAAGCAATGAAATGCAGGTACTAGGTGTGGCTGGAGGGTTCTAGGCGATGTTGGCTGCAAGGTTTGGAGCAGGTTGGCGACTGAAAGCTCGAACTAGTTGACCTCGATGTTCATTTGCATGGGTGCACAGGTTTACCGAATAAAACAGTGAAAATGATTTGTTTTTGTTTTATTTACAAAGTCAAAGATTGGTGGGTTTTTGGATTTAGACGGGTGATGTCAGTGGAAAACAACATGATGTTTTGTCGTTTGTGGGAAGGCAGTAAGCAGTTTTATATCGCACCGCTTATGGGGAAGGGTGGTATTTAGCATTGGGCTAGCGATTCCATAGAGCGGTTGACGCGTGGCGGGGTACTGTATGTGAAACCGCTTTGTGATCGCACGCTAATGTGCGGTCACAAAGGGCCGTGCGATATGTATTATAGCCGTCAGATATGGAAGGAGTGATCGGACGGTTGTCGAGGAGTATGAAGTGACAGGGTTTTAACAATGGCGGGCCCGATATATTTAAGAATTATTTAATCACATCGGGGGCAGCGGGATTGGCTGGTGAGGTTATTAATTAACCATGAGGGTTAATTAATCCCGTTTAATGTAGCGAAGGGTCGAGGTTCTTAATGGGTTACTGATTAACTCATTAATCCTATTTTAAAATAGATTATGGTTATATTTAACTAGGGGCGGGATATATAATATTTTGAGATTATTACATAATCACAATAATACAGGAGAGGCTAAACTTTATAAGGGATTTATAAATTAATACAAGTTAATAGCTAATATGTCATAATGATTGAAAAATGCTAAGTATAAAAACATTTGATATGTGTATTTAAACTTAGGCTTTAAAGTAAAAAAGGGTTTTTATGAAAAATATTGTAATTTTCCTAAGTAAAATAGAATTTTACTTAGGAAAAAACTTATGAAGGGGAATGAATGATTTATGAATGGTTTTAAGTACTTATGCTTTAGAAATTATTGGGCCAAGGGTCCGGTCCCTCCAGAAGTGAGAGAAATGCTTTAAGCCCCTCTAATTTAGTAAATACCTTAGAACTTAGAGGAAATTAGTGAAGCTTTTAGGGAAAATGAGTAGGGGAGTTAATTATTTGACTTTTATTTGCTTGAGATATCTCCAATATAATACATGCCTTTGCCTTGTGATGGAAGTAAAAGATTAACACGTTTAGAATCATCATTAACCACATGTAATTCTGCAACCATCATCTACCTACCCTACCTACTTTAACCTAGCATTTTTACTTCTTTATTTGGGTGCACTTAGACTAGCAAACCCTTATCAAACTTTCTTTTCTTTTACATGGTAATGCCTATCTAAGTCTACACTTATTACATCCAAGGGCTCAGATTAAACTATTGAGCTCCTTTTATTCACTCTACCTATCTACTTATCTGCCAAGATTACACTGTTTGGTCAGATCTTTATTCTCTATATCTAAGACATGAAATTGAAATATGAACTAGCCAAGTTTAAACTGTTTGACTATTCATAAATTGTGGCATAGGTGACAAGTTGCACACAATTGTTTATTATACAAAAGTAAAAAGCAGTGGCATTTAGACTTGCACACTTTCCTTGGTCTTTCTTTTTGTTGGGGTTCATTTTCTTTCATTTTTTGACCATCTTTTTATTCTTTTCACCCTTTGATTTTTCTTTTAGGGTATACCCTCTTTACATTTTTTAAATTTTTTGATTTTTTACAAATATGGAAAACCTTTGCAACAAGTAAAGGTATGAACATATTACATAGCTCATCAAGTCAATCATGATATATGACACCTATTGGTATAGGGGCATAACAAAGCCGACCCCTCATATTGTTAATAAACAATGTAATGGCACGTTGGTAGATGGTTTTTGTTTCTTGGTGCTTTCTCACTCGTTAGAATATCATTAGGCCCAGTTTGACCCATAACAAATTTTACACCAACATCGGGAGGCCACATGCCAGCCACCCATTGGCCTACATGGCCTCTTCAAATTTGACCACTTCAACAAGCCATAAACCAATAGAATTGCACCATCCATGAACCAATAAAAAGGAGACACTTGTTAAAAAACCATTGGCCAATAAAAATTCAATTACCCTACCCAGTGACATGCCTAGTCAGTGTATAGACTGCTAACAGGGCATACCTACAACCCAACTTTAAAATTTTGAGTATTTCAGAATTCGATCAGAATGCGATATTAGTAGCATATAATATTAATTTTGAATGATTCAAATTGTGTTGGATTCAGAACACCGAGATCTACACAATGGTATAGATTTCAAGCTATGTAGCACACTTGGAGGTTTGAGCACTAAATTGATCCCTTAGATCACTCCTCCCCATTAGAAGCTTTTGGACCTCCAAAAGACTACTTTCAGTTAACAAATAGATGAGGGTACAATTTCTTCACCCTTCCAACCTCAATCCATTTAGTGCTTCTTGGTTTTGTTCCTTTGAGACCAACGTGAAGGTACTCCATAATCCATCGTTTTGAAGTTCTTGTCATTCTATCATGGATAGTATCCTGTTGCAATTCTTCAAGAAATTCTAGAGAGAAATCTTCTATTGAAGGACTCGGAACATGCTCTCCTTGATCATCAATCAAAGGAGGCTCATATAATTTCAAATTCTCAACATTAACAACTGCATACATTTTCATATATGGAGGCAAATCCAACTGGAAGAAATTGTTACCAATATTTTCTAAAATCTTAAAAGGTCCATACTTTATTGGTTTAAGTTTTTTACCTTCTCCTTTAAGCCTCTCCTTGCTAATGTAAAGCCAAACTTCATCTCCAACCTGAAAATTGTGGTCTACACTATGCTTATCATGTCTTATCTTATACTTGGCTTGGATCTTTTCCAACTATTATTGAACCATTTGATGCACCAATTGAACTTGTTCAATGAAGAGCTTTCCCTTATCAATGTCACTGTGACTGTCAATAGAAACATCTTTCCTAAAGATAAAATCTAAAGGAGATTTTGGTAATTAACCAAAGCATGCCTCAAATGGAGATCTTTGAGTCGATGAATGCTATGCCCAGTTATAAGCATGCTGAATGTAGTGTAAGTGTTCATCCCAAAGCTTGGGATTTTTACTACAATAACCATGAAGAATATGTACTACTGTTCTATTCACCACTCCTGTCAGACCATCGGTTTGTGGATGGAATGTTGTACATGTTTTCAACTTGGTGTCCATGATTCCCCATAATCTTGACCAAAAGTTCCCAACAAATCTAGAATCTTGATAAGAAATAATGGATTTGGGAAACCCAAAATGTACCCATTGTTGGGCCGTTAATATGCCATTATTATTATCACTTTTGAACACTTATTCCACCCATTTCTATTATTCTTCATCATGTCATTTATTATAATTTATTATTTAAATCCATTTCATAATGATTTATGCTCTTATGAATGAATATTATTTCTTCTCCTTTATTTCTAATAAATTGATGGTTATGCATGATTTTATCAATGATAGTTTTAATAAATCAGTTGTAACATTATTCACCATTTTTAGCCTTCAAGATAATTTCCAGATTGAAGATTTGATCATTAAAAGTGGCAACTCAGAAATTCGCTGGAATAAGAAGTGACAGTTTTGTGGTTGAGATTCTGAGCAAATGAAGATGAATCTGGAAAATCCGGAACATGGGTTTTGTCCAGAACGTACCCAATTAACTTTATTATAGAACGGTTTGCCCAAATTCGGCTTGTACTGAGAGAAACACAGGGTTCTTTGAGCATGTTTTTCTCAGATTTATTGTTACGGCCGTCCTCCAAATCTTAGCTACAAAGCCAAATTCACCTTGTTCTTGTTGATCAAATGGTTAGAAGCAAACCAATTTTGTAATGTAAATCCTGTTGTACTTATCCTTATTGTAACTTCTCTCTGATCTCTCTCTATTTAAATGAAAACAGAGATCAGAGATGGGGATTTATGGGATGATTTGGGGATGGCTAAGAGAATGGAGAATTGATGATTTGAATTAGAGATTCAGAAGCAAGGCTTCATGATAGGATAGGAAGAAGAAGGGATTGTTGCATGTGGTAATCTTAAAGCTTTTGCTATTGTAATGATTTCATAATTTGATGATTAATACATGATTTGGGAGTTGTTGTTCATTCCGTTCATCTGAAGTAACCCAGCAGCATCCGCTGGCGGCTAAGGGCCTAGCCTCTGGTGGAGTACGCTGCTGCTGTTACTGTATATTATATTCTTTTGTTTTATGCATGGTTTGCTTATCAGTTTTACTTGGTAATCTGGTATGTTCTATTAATTTACATCACAGCTCTGTCACGTAATCTCATTTTCTGAGGTAGAAATATCATATTGATTTTGCAACGCATTGCTGTTTCTTTAAGTGCTGATATAAATGGTTTTTACAAGATACCGTTGCTATTCAATTATGGAATGTCTGTGTTGTAACATTTGACCATTGGTATTATTGAATTCATCTTAGAAATTATATTTCCTTGTGATTGTTGAATCTATGAACATTGTTGTTCCATTCTAAAAGACAATCGCATTATTTATAACTAAGACTAACAGGTGGATTACCAAGATCAGATTGCTATTGAGGTGTGCCGTGTGTTAAGTTGTTATGCATTTGTATTTGACTTTCCATCGTTGTTTCATATTCATTATTAGTTAATGGTGTTCTATTTCTGCGTGTTGTTTGATTTCAATAGCTGTTCGGTTCCATTTAAGATTGTTGATTTGTTGTTTCATTTACTTGCCATTTCTTAAGGACAAACTCAGGCTGTAGTGAATGTCAGCTTCTGCTATTTGGCTCCCAGACCTCTGATCTGCTCCCATCAGTTATGAAAGGGATAGGTTATTGCCACCAAACCCTTGGCTGATGTGTTGTTCTATTTCATTGTTATTTCCTTTACTTGCCATTTCATTTATATTCATCAAGGACGATCTCAGGCTGTAGTGAGCCCCAACATCTGCTACCTAGCTCCCAGGCCTCAGATTTGTTCTCATCAGTTATGAAAAGGATGGGTTATTGCTACTGAACCTTCGACTGATGCAATGCTTGGTGTGATTTAGCCTTTTGAAGTAGTTAAGTTGTAGACATGCAACCATTTACTTTGTTGTTCATTTCTATTGATTAATTGCACTAGTTTGCTTTTAAAGAGTTTTCCTAGTTTACTTTCAATGGCAGCTTTAGTTCAAGTTCGATTTCCTTTTGATTGCTTTAAAGCAGGACTGTCAACTGTAAAGAACATTGGTTATTGCTTCCTCGTTCCCAGATTGATTGTCTTGTTCCGATTTGATTTCAATTGCATCAATCTCTAGAGGAATGAGTTATTGCTACTGTATCCTCAATTGATGTTTGTTGAGTGAATAGTTGGATTTCAGAGCATTTGAGTTTATGTTATTGTTAGATTTCTTTTTCAAGCATTCATTTACTTTTGTAGCTTTTAAGCATTATACTACAAAACATTACTCTTGAGTAAATAGCCACCTCAGACTGAGTACACTCTTGAAATAAAAAGTCGTCCCTGGGTTGATAATTAATGTGAAGGTAATTAGAGGTGAAAAAGACCCTTTTTATCGCTCCACATTTTGGCACCGTTGCCGGGGAGAGTGTAGCCATTTTTAAAGAGTAGTGTGCATCTGATGAGTGCCTGTTAGGAGAGAATTGGGTATTAAAAATGGAAGGTAAGAACCTGTGTACGGAGCATGTAAAAGCCCTGCTCCCCCGCCCGCTTTCCAGCAGGACTGTTAAAGAACCTAGGGTAGAAATAGATGTTTGAATTTTTGTGTGAATGACTTAAAAGAAAAAAAAAATAGAAATTTTGAAAAACAAATCTCATGATTTCTTTCAAGTGGTGATGTAAGCACCACCCATTTCATTAACTGATTGACAGGAACATTTGAAGAAGGAACCTCGAAGAAATACATGAAGAACATCTTCTATTATGGTAAGAAATGGCTCACATTTTTATTTTTGAATTTCCTATCAAAGATCTAGGAGGAGCGACAAAAATGCACATAATTTCCCCATCTTTACCAAATTTTCATGGTTTAGCAAATGAAGATCTAGATACATTCTTATTTGAGTTCGAAATACTTTGTAGAGGATATGATTATTGTACTAATGATCAAAGATTGGAAGTGTTCCCTCTTACTCTAAAAGGAGCAGCTCTCCGATGGTTCATGAGCCTAGGTGGGAATTGCATCCAATCATGGGAGGACATGAAGAACATATTCTTGAAGAAGTACCAAGACTATTGCAAATCCAATGAAGATATTTTCGGTATGATACAAGGGGAAGATGAAAGTTTGGAGGACTATGTAGATCGATTTCAATACAACCTTCAAAAATCAAAATATAAGCATTTGGAAAAAAAGATCTTAAAAACACTCCTTCTTAAAGGAATCAAAGATAAATTTTTAGAACTCTTAAATCTGATAGGAAAAGGTGATGTTTTTCAGTTGTCATATGATGATGTTTGTGAATTGTGCATAAGGTATTCAAGAGGAATCTCCAAGGCTGGTAAGAATTCTAGAGATGTTTGTTCTTTCTTTTCCAAATCTGCTACAAGAATAGGAGATATAAGAGCTGAAATCAATACTTTACTTGAACATTTTAAAGTTGATTTTATTACCTCTCTAAACTCAAAATTGGATGCTTTGCAGGTTCATAAAAATCAAGAATTTGATGAAGTGTTTTTCACTCATGACCGAAAGGAGCATACCATAGATGGTTACTCTTCCTTATCTAGGATGGAAGTATCATATCAAAGAGGTGAGGAAGCTGCAACAAGGTCAAAACCATGGAAATCATGGCCTACAGGTATGGTTCAAAACACTTCTTCTCCATTCTTTTACTTGCATAATCCATTATGGAATATTAATGTGTTAGGGCAGCCATGTCAATCTCAATATAACCACCACCAATCTTGTCTACAAGTTGGGCATGGTTCACCTTATGATTGCATGACTACTCTCCCTCATCTTGTAGCACAACCACATTCTCTATATTCTCCACCGGCTCTTTTGCAACATCCTGCTTGTATATCAAATTTATCCACTCAACCCAACCAACCACATCATCACAATGCTCCATTCCTTACACATTTTCCTGCTCAACTAATTCCACACCCTCACCACAATAAACCAGTACAACATGCTTACAATGTTGAACTGCCAAATTTACCCACCCTTCCCACCCATTCTATCTCACATGCGCCATTAGAGAAAATTTACAATGAGATTCAGAATGTTCCAAATTCAAAAATTGTAGAAGCTATGGAAGAAAATGAGGTTTCTTATAGCATGTATCAACAAGCTATTTTAAAAGCTCAAGAACTTCATGATCTGATGGATATGAGAAATCAAGAAAGTACGGATACATTGAAGATTGGTTTCACTCCATCATTGTTTGCAACATCACTCTATGCTTCAACAATTTTTGATATCATTTTTTCAAGGGAAGTTGGCTTCTCATACCCTAATTTTCATTAATATGCATTTTTCAAATTTGGGTATGTACATACATGAAGCCCTATTTCGAAGATGGCTCCATTGGAAGTACTCATATACGTAGTCATATTCATTTTTCAAATCAAAATAGGTTAGTGTAGAAAATAAAATAAATAAGGGAATAAATAAATGCATTTTGTTTTTCCATGTAAAACTAGTGTTTTTGTTGCAACATGCTATGCAAATCAACATTGGTGATAATTTTTTAATTCATTTGTGTATGTAGATGACTTATAATGGAAATAATAGCTCGAAAAACACTCATATTCACTTTTATCACCAATTTGAAAAAAAAAAAAATGCTTGAATATCATATTTTTTTGGCTTGTGGGCTTGATGGAATTTCTGCAAAAACAGTCGGGACAGTCATGTTTTGAGGGACCAAAAGGGAATATTTTTAAAACCTGTTTCTACCCTAGGTAGCCCTTGATGTCTACTTTCTAATCCAATTTGAACCACTCAATTTGGATTTGAAACGAAAAAGTTAGAGCCAAAACATTGACCGGATGTCTAGCGGGCAGCTCAGGAACAGAGTTGGGACAGCCAATTTTTGGAGGCCTAAATGACCATATTTTTAAAACCTGTTTCTACCCTAAGTATACCTTGATGTCTACTTTCTAACCCAATTTGAACCACTCAATTTGGATTTGAAACGAAAACGTTAGAACCAAAACATTGACAGGGTGTCTAGCGGGCAGCTCAGGAACAGAGTTGGGACAGTCAGTTTTTGGAGGCCTAAATGACCATATTTTTAAAACCTGTTTCTATGGTAGATTTCCTTATGAATCTAGTTTACAATGCATTTAGAATCACTCATTTTAAATATTGTATGGGGAAGTTATGATCACAATACTGACTGTCTATCATAAATCAACACTCTTAAAACTCTGTCTTTCCCGCTGTTCCTTACAATATTTGACCTATCAATTCTTCTTGTCTTCAAAACCTGTTTCTATTGGAGATAAATAAATGAATCTATTTTCATTTCCAATTTGAATCATTTGAATCTGACATCAAACGAAAAAGTTACGCTTGAAATATCAACTGTTGGTCTAAGCCGGGTAATCGACAATGACTCTATTATGCAGGTTGTTCTAACTAAAATTGACATATCATATCATTGAATATTTAAAATATGTTTCTACTGGAGATAAACCTTTGAATTAGCTCTCATTTGGCTTTGGAATCACTCAAATTCGACAAAAAACAAAGAAGTTGTGATTAAAACACTGCAGGTTAGCATGATTGGCCACTGCTCTCCCGCAGGTAACAAATAAATTTTACTTTGTTATTTTCTTCGTGGATTTGTTCTAAAGAGTAACTACTTGTTAGTTTTTTGCATAATTCTTGGATTAGGGGAGCCCGCGCACCTCTCTTTCTCCATGATTTAATGTTTTATTGCAGGTAGATACTCGTTTTTTTGCAGGTCTTGGGAAAATAAAGAAGGTCAATTTATGGACGAGTGATTTTTGAAAGAAATTTTAATGAAACAAAGGAATTTCATCCAAGTCATTACCCAACAGATTCATAATAAAAGAAATGAAGAATTGATTTCGATTTGAAGATTCATATCTTGTCACTGCTGCCAAAACATTTTTCAAAAAGATCATTTTTTTTACATAATATCATAGTTGTTGTAACTTAATTTACATATTGTTTTTAAATAAAATGTTGTTTCTTTTCTAATTTCTCTTATATTTTGTGTTTCAGGTATTGCTTCATTCAAAGTGTAACTCATCCTCAACATCAATGCCGTGAACAGCTAATTTGTTTTTTGCATGTTTGCATTTTATGATTGTCCATTTTGATGTTCCTTTCTGAATGGAACAACACTTCTGCACTTTCATGTTTTGTTGTTCCTTTCTGAATGGAACAACACTTTTGCACTTTCACGTTTCACTGTTCCTTTTCGAATGGAACATCACTTCTGCACTTTTACGTTTTGCTGTTCCTTTTCGAATGGAACAACACTTCTGCACTTTTCATTTTTGCTGTTCCTTTTCTAAAGGAATGGCACTTGCGTTTTTGCTGTTCCTTTTCCAAAGGAACGACACTTTTCATTTTTGTTGTTCCTTTTCCAAAGGAACGGCACTTGCGTTTTTGCTGTTCCTTTTCCAAAGGAACAACACTTTTCATTTTTGTTGTTCCTTTTCCAAAGGAACGACACTTGCGTTTTTGCTATTCCTTTTCCAAAGGAACGACACTTTTCATTTTTGCTGTTCCTTTTCCAAAGGAACGACACTTGCGTTTTTGCTGTTCCTTTTCCAAAGGAACGACATTTTTCATTTTTGTTGTTCCTTTTTCACGTTTTGCTGTTCATTTTCGAAATAGAGCAGCATGTTTTGCTGTTCCTTTTCGAAATGGAACAACACTTCTGCACTTTTCCTGTTCCTTTTCCAAAGGAACGGCACTTGCGTTTTTGCTGTTCCTTTTCCAAAGGAATGACATTTTTCATTTTTGTTGTTCCTTTTTCACGTTTTGTTGTTCATTTTCAAAATAGAGTAGCATGTTTTGCTGTTCCTTTTCGAAATGGAATAGCACTTCTGCACTTTTCATTTTTGCTGTTCCTTTTCCAAAGGAACGACACTTGCGTTTTTGCTATTCCTTTAGAACAACACTTTTCATTTTTGTTGTTTCTTTTCCAAAGGAACGGCACTTGCGTTTTTGCTGTTCCTTTTCCAAAGGAACGACACTTTTCATTTTTTGCTATTCCTTTTCCAAAGGAATGACACTTGCGTTTTTGCTGTTCCTTTTCGAAAGGAACGACATTTTTCATTTTTGTTGTTCCTCTTTCACGTTTTGCTGTTCATTTTCGAAATAGAGCAGCATGTTTTGTTGTTCCTTTTCGAAATGGAACAACACTTCTACACTTTTCGTTTTTGCTGTTCCTTTTCCAAAGGAACGACACTTGCGTTTTTGCTATTCCTTTTCCAAAGGAACGACACTTTTCATTTTTGCCGTTCCTTTTCCAAAGGAACGACACTTGCGTTTTTGCTGTTCCTTTGGACACTTTTCATTTTTGTTGTTCATTTTCCAAAGGAACGGCACTTGCGTTTTTGCTGTTCCTTTTCCAAAGGAACAACACTTTTCATTTTTGTTGTTCCTTTTCCAAAGGAACGGCACTTGCGTTTTTGCTGTTCCTTTTCCAAAGGAACGACACTTTTCATTTTTGCTGTTCCTTTTCCAAAGGAACGACACTTGCGTTTTTGCTGTTCCTTTTCCAAAGGAACAATACTTTTCATTTTTGCGGTTCCTTTTCCAAAGTAACGGCACTTGCGTTTTTGCTGTTCCTTTTCCAAAGGAACGACACTTTTCATTTTTGCTGTTCCTTTTCCAAAGGAACGACACTTGCATTTTTGCTGTTCTTTTTCCAAAGGAACGACACTTTTGATTTTTGTTGTTCATTTTCCAAAGGAATGGCACTTGCGCTTTTGTTGTTCCTTTTCTAAAGGAACGACACTTTTAGTTTTTGTTGTTCCTTTTTCCAAAGGAACGACATTTTCATTTTCACACTTTTTTGTGTGTATTTTTGCTTTTTTTTGTGTACATTTCCTTTGTTGTTCCCTACAAGGAACACCACTTTTTGACTGTTTTTGCTGTTCATTCAAAAGAGCAACACTTTGGGATTATTTTCGAGAGCAACCCTTCCTTCCTCTTGTGGGATTATTCCTAATTCATCTCAACCACATTTTACTGATTCCATTTTATGGCATGAAGTACACTATTTTTATAAGGACAAGAATTATGGATTCTTTTGAAGCGAGTTAATATCATTCACGTTATGATCTTTAACAGGACAGCTCCTTGATGATAGATTTTTTTTTCAAAAGGGACACAATTATTTATATACTACTTTACTGCATTGTTTTCTGTTGAACATGATGTTGATTGATCATCTTAATACCATGCTGGTTCCATCCTCCCTGGTTATAATCTTCTCTGTCTGCAATAAATGAGATTATGGGTATATTTTTTTCTATTGACATGTTCAACTTCTTCCACCATCCCTGCTCTTAAGGAGTACTAAGCCTCCCTCTTTTTATCATAAAAATATGTAATAACAACAAAATTTTGTTCGCAGATGGAGGATAGGGGGTCTCATTACGAGCCAGCCTACCATGTTCATAAGGTTGTAAGAAAGTGACATTCCCATTATGGCCACCACACCAGGGTTATGATCCATTGGATAACTAAATTATCCTTGGAACAGGAGGTCTCATCACGAGCCGGCCTGATCACTTTTGCTACATCCTAGTGAATGGCAGTGTGGTTATCTGGTTACCACGCCAGCACACTGATCTCTTATGTAGAACAGCACTGTAACTCTCCATTTATAAATTGAGGATCCTGGCTCATATGGGTTAAAAAGCAACCCTGCCGAGGCTATGGACGCCTGCTGGCAGCAGCGGCTCTGCTTATGGTATTGAAGTTATATCTTATCGTCAATTATTATTATAATACCGTTTTCTTATTTTTCTTTTTATCAGAGAAGTTATTTCCTTAACTTTTTCCCTGTTTTGAACCTTTATGCATGAGAAATTGTTTTATGATCAATCACATCATTTTCAGCTAGAATACCGTCAGCAAAGCATCTTTTTAGCATATTGTTGTCCTTTTTCGTTTTGCATAAACTATCATCAATCCAAAGCATCCTATCTCTTATTCATAACTATCTTTATACACTTTGCTCTCAATATAACCATAACTTTCACCGTCCTATCATTGATATGTGTACTCTGCTTCATTTACTGTTGTATTGTTCATTCCCTTTTCTTCCATTGAATTGTCATCAACACAACACCTTTCATATGCTTTATGGTCATGGGATCCCTTTTCCAATTGGAGGGGGGAATGTATGCATTACGGGATTGCATGCGATATGATTACTGCACTTTGCCATTACTTCTTGATTTGACAACATCTTAGTTTTGCATGTATACATAAGTTTTTCTAATTGAAATTTTGCATGCATCTTATCTGTTACTATTCAACACTAACACTATGGATTCAAGCACATTTTATGCAAAATAGTGCTTTGTTTACAGGAGAACAACAAGTATGGGCAGAATTCTATTCGTAGCATGACCACACTATTGCACTTCACAGTAGAGGCTCGTGAACGTGAACAATTCTTCAGACATGATGTGCTTACCTGGATTCCACCTTTTGCATCACTTTCAGCACCAACTCTGCCTACATCAGCTTCACCAACTGCCAGGAGAATTTAATGAAAATCCATTTTGAGCATTATTTGTCATCCTTCATTCCACATCTTTACCACTTCCCCTTTTTCAGCAGCATATCATTTTCGAGTGTGGGGGAGTGTTCCTTTCATTCATTTCTTTCTTATGACCACGTCATTCATATTCTTTATCATCCATTACTATTCTTATTCCTTCTCAACACCTCCCTTCTTCCATATTGTTTTACACCAAGCATAGAATTCAACAGATATTAGCAACCACCTCTATTTGTTTTCTAGCATCGCATGAGGGCATGCTAATTTTTCAGAGAGGGGAAGGAATTGCTACGCATGATGGATGTTTTCTATTTTCTTTCTCATTTAAGGCATACAATTTCAGTGTAGAAATTGATTTCCATAATATGAACTCAATTCTTGTGATTTTTGGAAAACACAGACGTATCATCAATACAAACCCAAATAATTTCAAGATAAATTGGTTCATAAAATTTCGGAAATCATGCACTCTCACCTACAACCATTTTGTTTATATCTCATTATCCGTGCATCAAAACGATTTGATTTTTGGATCATAGAGACATTCATATATTATAAATTTACTTGCAACATTTCAACAAAATCTGGTTTGTAGTTTTGAGAAAATGCTTAATGAAGTTTGTTGTTATCTATATCATATTTTGCTGCAACTTCATACATATAGTTGAATGTCAATGTAAAAATTGTTATGCCTTCATCAAGTTTACTAAAAGTGAATATTCATTAATTAAGGAAGAATTCATTTGTTCTATCCATTTCATGAGCTGAGATGAACAAATTTTTTATCGCTTGGTTAACACATGGGTTTTTGTCTTTGGGTTGCATGAGGACATGCAATATATTCAGTTTTCGTTGCATGAGGACATGCAACATATTGAGTGTGCGGGTATGTTGGGCCGTTAATATGCCATTATTATTATCACTTTTGAACACTTATTCCACCCATTTCTATTATTCTTCATCATGTCATTTATTATAATTTATTATCTAAATCCATTTCATAATGATTTATGCTCTTATGAATGAATATTATTTCTTCTCCTTTATTTCTAATAAATTGATGATTATACATGATTTTATCAATGATAGTTTTAATAAATCAGTTGTAACATTATTCACCATTTTTAGCCTTCAAGATAATTTCCAGATTGAAAATTTGATCATTAAAAGTGCCAACTCAGAAATTCACTGGAATAAGAAGTGACAATTTTTCAGTTGAGATTCTGAGCAAATGAAGATGAATCTAGAAAATCCGGAACATGGGTTTTGTCCAGAACGGACCCAATTAACTCTATTGGAGAACGGTTTGCCCAAATTTGGCTTGTATTGAGAGAAACGCAGGGTTCTTTGAGCACGATTTTCTCAGATTTATTGTTACGGTCGTCTTCCAAATCTCAGCTACAAAGCCAAATTCGCCTTGTTCTTGTTGATCAAATGGTTAGAAGCAAACCAATTTTGTAATGTAAATCATGTTGTACTTATCCTTATTGTAACTTCTCTCTAATCTCTCTCTATTTAAATGAAAACAGAGATCAGAGATGGGGATTTATGGGATGATTTGGGGATGGCTAAGAGAATGGAGAATTGATGATTTGAATTAGAGATTCAGAAGCAAGGCTTCATGATAGGATAAGAATAAGAAGGGATTGTTGCATGTGGTAATCCTCAAGCTTTTTCTATTGTAATGATTTCATAATTTGATGATTAATACATGATTTGGGAGTTGTTGTTCATTCTGTTCATCTGAAGTAACCCAGCAGCATCCGCTGGCGGCTAAGGGCCCAACCTTTGGTGGAGTACACTGTTGCTGTTACTGTATATTATATTCTTTTGTTTTATGCGTGGTTTGCTTATCAGTTTTACTTGGTAATCTGGTATGTTCTATTATTTTACATCACAGCTCTGTCACATAATCTCATTTTCTGAGACAGAAATATCATATTGATTTTACAACGCATTGATGTTTCTTTAAGTGCTGATATAAATGGTTTTTACAGGATACCGTTGCTATTCAATTATGGAATGTCTGTGTTGTAACATTTGACCATTGGTATTATTGAATTCATCTTAGAAATTATATTTCCTTGTGATTGTTGAATCTATCAACGTTGTTGTTCCATTCTAAAAGACAATCGTATTATTTATAACTAAGACTAACAGGTGGATTACCAAGATCAGATTGCTATTGAGGTGTGCCGTGTGTTAAGTTGTTATGCATTTGTATTTGACTTTCCATCGTTGTTTCATATTCATTATTAGTTAATGGTATTCTATTTCTGCGTGTTGTTTGATTTCAATTGCTGTTCGGTTCCATTTAAGATTGCTGATTTGTTGTTTCATTTACTTGCCATTTCTTAAGGACAGACTTAGGCTGTAGTGAGTGTCAGCTTCTGCTATTTGGCTCCCAGACCTCTGATCTGCTCCCATCAGTTATGAAAGGGATAGGTTATTGCCACCAAACCCTTGGCTGATGTGCTGTTCTATTTCATTGTTATTTCCTTTACTTGCCGTTTCATTTATATTCATCAAGGACGATCTCAGGCTGTAGTGAGCCCCAGCATCTGCTACCTAGATCCCAGACCTCGGATTTGTTCTCATCAGTTACGAAAAGGATGGGTTATTGCTACCGAACCTTCGACTGATGCAATGCTTGGTGTGATTTAGCCTTTTGAAGTAGTTAAGTTGTAGACATGCACCCATTTACTTTGTTGTTCATTTCTATTGATTAATTGCACTAGTTTGCTTTTAAAGAGTTTTCCTAGTTTACTTTCAATGGCAGCTCTAGTTCAAGTTCGATTTCCTTTTGATTGCTTTAAAGCAGGACTGTCAACTGTAGAGAACATTGGTTATTGCTTCCTCGTTCCCAGATTGATTGTCTTGTTCCGGTTTGATTTCAATTGCATCAATCTCTAGAGGAATGAGTTATTGCTACTATATCCTCAATTGATGTTTGCTGAGTGAATAGTTGGATTTCAGAGCATTTGAGTTTATGTTATTGTTAGATTTCTTTTTCAAGAATTCATTTACTTTTGTAGCTTTTAAGCATTATACTACAAAACATTACTCTTGAGTAAATAGCCACCTCAGACTGAGTACACTCTTGAAATAAAAAGTCGTCCCTGGGTTGATAATTAATGTGAAGGTAATTAGAGGTGAAAAAGACCCTTTTTATTGCTCCACACCCATACATGTTAAAAGAACATTTGTGCAGTCTATTTAGTTGTAACCTGCTTCTTACAAGGCATAAAAATACACAACTTGCTAAAATGATCTACCACAAAATAAATACAATCATGATTCCTTTTAGACATAGGCAGTCCTCCAAAAAAGTCCATAGAAACACTTTCCCAAAGATGGGAATGGGATGGAAGTGGAGTATACAATCCTAAATTTCTATTGCTAGGCTTAGTTGTAGCACATAAAGAACATCCTCTTACATATCATGACACACTTTCATTCATTCTAGGCCAATAACAATGCCTTTGTAATTGTGCCACCATCTTGCCTACACCAAAATGGCGACCAATAAGAGAAGTATGTGCTTCCCTTATGATGTTGACTCTTTCACCTTGTGGAATGCATATCTTGCCAAGATGACACAAAAGCTTATCATGCACATGGTAATCCAATTCATCTACTTGGTTTCCTTGACACAAAGTTGCATATACATCTTTAAAGCCATCATCTAAATCATATTCTTCAAGATAGCTCTCACGCATGATATAATTATGCATGAGAATAACTGAAGCACTAAAAATTGGTCTAGAAAGCATGTTAGCAACCTTGTTATAGATACCTTTCTTATACCCTATAACCAAGTGGAGTTTCTACAAGAAACCCATCCATCTGAAATGCCTCGCTTGTTGTAGCTTGGTTTGTGATGGCAAGTATTACAATGGTTGAAGATTAGTGTGAATGACAATTTCCTTTCCCATGAAATAGACTTTCGACTTTTTCATACTTTGCACTAGTCCATATAGTTCCTTGTCATATGTAGGGCATTAAAATACTACACCATTAAAAGTTCCAGAATATAACATATGGGCTTACCATGTTGCATCAAGACCACTCCCATGGAATATTCACTTGCCTATTTTTGTATCTCAAATGGTTATCTTAAATCAGGAAGTGCAAGAATTGGAGTTGTGTTAATTATCCCCTTCAATGCATTGAAGGCTTTTTGTTGATTGCCTCCCCACTGAAAAACCTGCTTTATGCTTGTCAAGGCATGTAATGGAGTTGTAATTGAAGAAAAGTTAGAAATGAACTTTCTCCAATATTGGGTTGCTCCCAAAAAGATTCTAACCTCAGTTACATTATTGGGCTTAGGCCAATCTACAATGACTTTTACCTTTGAGGGATCTATCTTCAATTCACCCGCTCCGAATATATGTCCCAAGTCTTTCCAAACTGACATTTAGACATCTTTAAAAACAAATTTTCGTTATTCAAGACATATAAGACTTGCCTAAAATGCATGATATGTTCTTCACATGTTTTACTGAATATCAATATGTCATCTAAGTACACAATTACAAAATCATCAAAAAAATGCCTTAAGACATCATTCATAACTCTCATGAATGTTGCAAGAGCATTACAAAGACCAAAAGGCATATCTAACCATTCAAACAAACCTTGGTTTGGTTTGAAGGTTCTCTTCCATATGTCTCCTTCAATAATAGTAATATGATGATAGCCACTTCTCAATTCCAACTTAGTGAAATACACAACATCTTTCAACTGATCAAGAAAATCATCAATTTGAGGAAGAGGGTAACGATTCTTTACCGTAATCTTGTTTAAGGCTCTGAAATCTACACACATGTGCCATGTACCATATTTCTTTGGTACTAAAACAATTTTTGGCCCACATGGCAATGTGCTTGGTTTGATGACCCATTTGTCAAGAAACTCTTGGATTTGTCTTTTGATTTATGGATTCTCCATGACTGACATCGTGTACATGCCAATGTTTGGAAGAGTAAAATCTTGCTGCAATTGGATCTCATGTTGGATTCCTCTTTTAGGAGGAAATCATTTGGGTTCCTGAAACATCTCATCATAAGTGTTAACAACCTCATACAAATTAGATTTTAACTTTGCATCACTGTTGGGTAGTAAAGAGCTCGCGTAACAATTTTGGGGTTCAAAGTCCGAAATTTTGGGAAAGATATGGTAAAGACTCCATGAAGTGTGTGGAGTGCGAGTTGTAAATAAGTCGAGTCAAAGGGTTGTCTGCCCAAGAAATAATATAGAATAATAGGAAGTAAGTTGGTTCATGGACCATAGGAAGGTATAAATAGAGCGAGGCTCTATGGGTAGAAGGTAGCTTTTTGGTATGTAATCTTGAATCTGATATGTAATGAGGTTTTGAGAAGAAAAGTCTTGAAGCGTCTATAAGTCTGAGTCAAGGGTAGTGGGTAGTAGATAGAGGCTTTGTAGTTGTGTGCGTAGAGGCCTAGAAGAGTCCGCAGCTGTGTGCGCAGACCCCTGCAGCTGAGTGCGCAGGACGGATCTGGATGTATTGGTGAAGAAATTGAATAAAGATAAGTTGATTCTGAAATTCTGTGTTAAATCTGAATTATCATGGATCTGGCTAATGTATGGTTAATATAACTATTTGATCTATGCACGTATGCTTATGTTATGAATATATGTGAATCTGTATCTATTTTAAGTGTGCGAACTGGTTAATTCTGATAAATGTTTGCTTAAAGACCATAAAAAGTAGATTGAATCTATAAAAAATGCATTAATAAGTATTAAGGAGTATTTTGGGACTGAATCTGCATGAATCAAAGTGGTGCAAAGCCACAGAACAGTGCGCGAAACCTCCAAACCACATCAAGCAATCCCAAGGGTTTGGAAACTTGGTTCCAACACCCTCCCCTGCTACCTCGGGTGAGACCTCAATCCGCGCTCCACTGCTACGGTATTTGTTGGGCTAAATAACTCTTCTGAACTTGGGTCAAGCCCCTATAAACCAACAATCACATCCTTGGAAGGATTCATTTTCAACATTCTCTTTTGGTTTAATCATCAAGAGTACACATTTCTTACTAGCATTAACAAGCCTTTTCATTTGTCCAACATTCATAAGTGATAAATTCATTTTCTTTCTATTTTCTCTAACAATGTACTCAACCCCATCTTTAAACAAGTTATATTTGTTCTCATGGAAATGAAAGGTGTCTCTCCTATCATATAGATATGGGATTTCCAAAACAATACCGCAAATGTCAACTGGAATGACATCAAGATCTACCTCATCTATGAAATTTGCAGTCATGGAAAATCTCAATTTACACCTTTTTGTCACATGCAATTTTGGATTGTCACATATCCAACCTAAAGGATATGTTTTAGGATGAGGATTTGTTTCCAAATTCAATTTATTAACAATGCCTTTAGAAATAAGGTTTGCTTGTGATACACCATCAAATAATGTATCTATCTTGGTTTGTTTTGAAATGACTCTAATGTGGAGAATCTCTATTCTTTCTTTTTCATGTTGATCTTCATTAAGGCTACTTGAAGAACTAGTACTTGCAATAGAGTCCTTACCTTTGAATCCCATGGCTGCGATATTTGTTTCATCCCTGGAATCAAATCCTAAATCATGTTGTGTAGTTGCAACAATATTTTGTTTCCCTTTGTTGTTAAAATTTTTGGGTCTCATTTTAGGATGAGTTTTCCAACAATGGTATTTATCATGGCCTTCTTTTGAACAATGTTTACATGTGAGTTTTTCTCCCTCTTTCTTAACTAAAGCATTCTTCTTTCATTTTCCTTTGAATTTTCCCCTTCCTTTGTCTACACTCTTATATGGCTTTTTTCTACCCTCTTTAGGAACATTCTTCCCTCTTTCTTCTAAATGAGTTTCATGTACACAAACTTCATCTAGTTTTCTAGGGTTAAACATGAGAATTGTGTGTCTCAAATAACTATGCAATCCTCCATCATATTTCAGTAGAGTGTCTTGAGAGGATAAATCTATACCCAAAATCAAAGCTCTTTTTCTAAATTCTTGAGTATATCTTTGCACATTTTGACCTTTATCTTGTCTAAAGTTTTTCTAATCTATAATAGCTTTTTTCATGTATGCTAATGGATAAAATTACCTTCTTATTTTAACAATAAAAACATTCTAAGAGGATAAAACCTTACCATGTTTCTTCATGTCCCCTTGAGTTTTCACTTCCCACCAAATAAGTGCTACACCTTCCAATCTAAGAGAATCAAGATGAATTCTGGTCTCATCATCCTTGATTCTTTGTATCCTATAATACACTTCAATCTGGTGAACCCAATTATCCAATTTCTCAGCATTTACCTCCCCATTTTACATAGACAATTTAAAATTTATATCAAGCTTAAGAAAAGGAGTTTTACCATGAACCTTTGGAAATTTTGGAGGTGTTTGTGAAAGAGTTGAAGAAGTAGGAGAGTATGAAGATGAATATGAGGTGGAGGATAGAGGTGAAGGTGGTGATGTGTCACCATTCCCTCCATTCCCTTTTGGAGTCTTGTCTCCTTTTCCTCCAACTCCTTTTGGAGGTATTGAGATCTCTCCATATAACCTTGAATTCCTCTCTTCATAGAGAACCTTTACCATTCCAGACATCTCAAAAAAATATTTTATGAAAGTTCCCGCATCTTCAGACATCCTTTCAGGACCTTCTTCATGTGTCATTACTATTGAAGCTCGAGGTGTGTTTGTTCTCCTTGAAACAATTTTAGATCCTGGTTCCACAAATTCTTCTTCTCCTTTTTAATCTTCAACCTTGTAAGCATTAGAAAAACACTTGCAAACGAAATCAAACCTTCACAATAACCTAATGCCCTGATACCAAAATGATCTGTTTATGAAACTTGAAGGTGATACGCAAATTGCAAGTGAAATTTTATGTACTTTGGGTAATGGATCAAGTTACAAAACACATAAACAAAATCTTTTTAAACTTAATTAACAACCAAAACAAAGATAAAATAGCATATCAGAAACACATAACAAAAAACATGATAAAGGAGTTCACCTCTCTCCTAGGCTACATATCCTTGTCTAGCTTCCAATGTAGGGCCTGTTATGAAACCAGCTCAAGAAAAGATAGAAAAGAAAGATCAACGCCTTAGAATTCAGCCTCTTCGAGGGGGCAACCTCCTTTACATTACATAAATGAACAATTCTTGGATGATACAAATGAAAAGACCTCCTTTCTATATATAGGAGTCCAAGGGGTTATAACATAATCAGAGTCGACGTAACAATAATAATGTAAGGGCACAATAATAACAATAGTGGGCTTCTATGGGGCACAATAGTAACAATATGGGCACTACATGGGTACATCAATATAATAAGTGGGTTATACTAATAACAATAAGGGGTTACACTAGTAGTATAGGGGCCTAACATGTTCCTCTCCTTCAGAAAGCGTTGTCCTCAACGCTTGAGTAGTTCTTGATGCTTCTGTATAAAATTCTTGTCCTCCCATGTGGAATATTTAGCGGGTAAGTTCTTCCACTTGATGAGATACTCTGAAATTGATCGATTTCGTAGTTGTCGAGTTCTTATTTCTGTGACTGCTCCAGGTTCCAATATGATTTTTCCTTCCTCTTCAATTTCTGGCAATATTGCTTGAATTGGGATCTTTTGCAACTTTTGAATAAGTGGCCATACTTCTTCGTCCTTCTTCCATTCATCCCTTGCTTCATTTATCCAATCTAGTTGGATAATATAAATAGCACAAAGCAATGCTTCCACATCCTCATCCTTGAAGAGTCTTCCCATTCGGTAAGGTCGCCATTTTTTAAGTGCATGTAGTATTACCAACATTTCCTTCTCATAAATAGCTTGCTTGAGATGTAGCAATAAAAATACCCAATCACCTACATCAAAACATTTTTCACTACGATGTTGATCTACCTGTTGTTTTGTTTGATTTTGCACCGAAGTGGCGTTATCCTTTAAAAGTTGGAGAACTTGTTGTTGATGCTCGATGTGATCTTCCTCTGCTTGAACCTTTTTCTTCTTGATATGTCCTTCTATCTTTTGAGGAGTGGTAATTTCTTCCAGTCCTTTACAAGATATGGTCAGATTCATTTCTTGATGCTCGATGTGATCTTTTACTTCTTGAACATTTTTCTTCTTGATGTGTCCTTCTATCTTAATAGTTTGAGGAGTGGTAATTTCTTCCATTGAATTACAAGATATGGTTGGATTCATTTCTTCTTTCTCGATGTGATCTTTCACTTCTTGCACCTTTTTCTTCTTGATATGTCCTTCTATCTTGAGAGTTTGAGGAGTGGTAATTCTTGCCAATGCTTTACAAGATATGGTCTGATTCATTTCTTCTTTCTCTGGGGTCGTGTCTTGGCGTATATCCTCTTCTTTTGATGTTTCTTGATCCTTTTCTTCATCCTCTTCATATTCTATGTAAAATAATTTCTTCTCAGCACACTTATGACCTTTAGTGCATTTTCTATCACAATTGTAACAAAGCCCTTTTTCTCTTTTTTCTTCCAATTGTTGTGGTGTAACCCTTGTAGGTTGTGGAAGGCTGGGAGAAACAACACTTCCATCTTTATAGTTGTGAGGGGTATGCTTCCTGGTTTCCATAATTTTGCTTTCCATTATGTCACAAAGCCCTTTTACTCTTTCCAATTTTTGTGGTGTTGCTCTAAAGAAGGTGTTGCTCTTTGTATCCTCATAATGTGCTATCATTTCCTTCGTGAAAATTGACCACGTAACAAGTTTTTTACGAGAACAAAGCCCTTCATACCATAAAAATTGATCTGGTTCTAAATATGAAGATGCAATACATACCTTTTGTAACAGTTGTACACCATGTAGATCAAAATATTGCTCCATCTGAAGTATCCAATTTACCGGATCCTTGCCATCAAACTTTCTCATCTTGCTTTTTCTTGATTTTAGGAGCTCGACCTTGAAACGACTGTAACTCTGTACTTTCAGATCTTTAAGTTCTGAAATTGTGAACTATAGTAGCCCTCTGTGTCCTCTTTCCAATGCCACTAGTCTGATCCAAATTGGATTCTCTAAGAAAGAGTTATGCACAATCTCCCAAGATGACCTGATTATAGACCTTTCCAGAAGAGCAAAATTTTATGAAGTGCCACGTGTCACTGTTTCAACCTTTGGATCTGAAAAATGCATACAAGAAACTACAGTCCGTCCTCTTTCTGTACCTTCTTACGAAATTTCAATCCGATCCCCAGAGAGAAAGTTATGATGATTTTCCCCAGGTCACCTGTTTTGAATGTAATTCAGGAGTCTGCCAAAAGACCAACTTCCTCAGATCATATCTCCGCAAATATTGTGTGAAAATCTCTTAAATTCGGACCAAAGGTTCAGCGCGATTTCTTCTCAAATGGGTTTTTTTTTCGACTTCTGAAACGTCATAGAAACAAAGTTATAGCGAAAATTCCACAATGACCTGTTTGGAGCAGCGAAACCCTAGAATCCAAAGCTCTGATACCAAATGTTATGAAACCAGCTCAAGAAAAGATAGAAAAGAAAGATCAACGCCTTAGAATTCAGCCTCTTCGAGGGGGCAACCTCCTTTACATTACATAAATGAACAATTCTTGGATGATACAAATGAAAAGACCTCCTTTCTATATATAGGAGTCCAAGGGGTTATAACATAATCAGAGCCGACGTAACAATAATAATGTAAGGGCACAATAATAACAATAGTGGGCTTCTATGGGGCACAATAGTAACAATATGGGCACTACATGGGTACATCAATATAATAAGTGGGTTATACTAATAACAATAAGGGGTTACACTAGTAGTATAGGGGCCTAACAGGGCCTCTTTCATTAAGTGCTAAAATTTATGTTTTCATGGCTTTACAATGCTCAGTCCAATCCTTGTCTTCCTTAGTAGCAGAGACCATAATCACTAGTACCACGCAAATACCTGGAAGCCCACTTCAGTTTTGTCCAATGCTCCTTCCTTGGTTTTGACATAAACCTGCTCAATACTCGCACTACATGTGCAATGTCTGGTGTAGTACAAAGCATTGCATACATCACACAACCAAATACACTTTTTTATGGAACATGGGACATGTCCTCTTCCTCTCCTTGTGCCTTGGGACATTTTTCAATAGATAAATTTACACCTACAAGAATAGGAACCTTCACCTGTTTATTATCCTGCCTATTAAACCTTAGTAGTATTGTCTTGACACAATTCCTTTGGTTTAACCAGAGCTTACTTTTTGACTGATCTCATTTAATTTACACACCCAAAATATAGTTTGTAGCACCAAGATCCTTCATGTCGAATTTGGAGGACAATTGGGTCTTCAAATCATGGATCATTTCTTTTTCATTTCCAATCAGCAACATATCATCGACATACAAGACTAGATAAGTAACATAGTCACCAATTAATTTAAAATACACAGTGATGCACTTTTCTTTTGGTGAAACCAGGTCCCCATATATATGTATCAATTTTTTGATACTGCATCCTTGGTGTTTGTTTTCACCCATACGAAGAAATTTTCAACTTATGTACAAGTTCTATATTTCCCTTCATCGCAAAGACTTCAGGTTGATTCATGTAGATCTCTTCTTCTAGATGCCCATGAAAAAATTTTGTCTTCACATCCATCTATTCTACCTCAAAATCAAAAGCAGTAGCAACAGATAAAAGTAATCTAATAGAATCTACCTTAGCAACAGGAGAAAAAATATCACCAAAATCAATTCCCGACACCTGGGAATAACCTTTTGGTACCAATTGAGCTTTGTATTTCTCCACCTTTCCTTATGCATTCATCTTCTTCTTAAAAAACCATTTGCTTCCAATGGGATTCCTTCCAGCTGACAACTCAACCAGATCACAAGCCTCATTTTTGTCCAAAGATTTCATTTCATCAACCATGACCTCTTTCTAGAGTTTCCATCCTTTGAATTACTTCCTCCTCAAAAGTTCTGGGATCATAATCAGTGATAGATAAAGAAAAATTTAAACAGAATGAAAATGGACCATACCTTTCTAGTTGTCTTCTTTCTCGAACTGATCTTCTTACAACTGGAGTTTGTGTCTCTTCATATTTTGATTCTTGTTCTGCTGTAGAGTTTGATTCTTCCTCCATTAGCTCAACCTCTATCTTCTTAGGTTCCTTTGATAGGACTTGTTGTTTAATAACATATTTAACCTCTCTAAACACCACATCTTAGTTGTACACAACCTTCCTTGTTTCTGGGTTCCAAATCTTATAAACTTTTAAGCCATCCTTATACCCAATAAAGATACAACTTTCAAATTTACTATCTAACTTGACTCTTTTCTCCTTTTGAACATGTACATATGCATCACAACCAAATACCTATAGATGTGAAAGAGAGGGTTTCTTAAAATTCCATACCTCATGTGGACTCTTATTTGCCAATGCTGATGAAGGTGTTCTATTAACCCAGTAACGTTTAGTCTCCACCGCCTCTTCCCAAAATTCCTGTCCTAAACCAACACCACTGAGCATGCTTCTTGCCTTTTCCATCAACATCTTGTTCTTTATTTCTACAACTCCATTTTGCTGAGGTGTGTATGAAGTAGTCCTCTATCATGCTATACGACACTTGTTATAGAATTCCTCCAATTCCTTCTTGCAGAACTCTCCACCATTATCTGTCCCCAACATATTTATCTTCATATCTATCTAGTTTTTCATGAGATCCTTAAGTTCTTTAAACTTTTCAAAGAATTTAGATTTCTTCCTAAGGAAATATATCCCTGTATTTGTTGGGTCCCTATAATACTAGTGATTACCCCATTACTATTGTAGTTATACCCCCTATTTATATTGTTGTGCCCCTATTACCCCCATATTGTTATTTCTGTGCCCCATAGAATCCCTCTATTGTTATTTTTGTGGCTTTATATTATTATTGTTAGGTCGGCTGGATTATATTGTGACTCCTTAGACTCCTATATATAGAAAGGAGGTTTTGTCATTTGTATCATCCAAGAATTGTTCATTTATGTAATGTAAAGGAGGTTGCCCCCTCGAAGAGGCTGAATTCTAAGGCGTGGATCTCTCTTTTCTATCTTTTTGTGAGCTGGTTTCATAACATTTGGTATCAGAGCTTTGGATTCTAGGGTTTCGCTGCTCCAAACAGGTCATCGTGGCATTTTCGCTATAACTTTTTTTCTGTGACGTTTCAGAAGTCGCAAAAAAAACCCATTTGAGAAGAAATCGCGCTGAACCTTGGGTCCGAATTTCAGAGCTTTTCGCGCGATATTTGCGGAGATATGATCTGAGGAAGTTGGTCTTTTTGCAGACTCCTGAATTACATTCAAAACAGGTGACCTGGGGAAAATCGTCATAACTTTCTCTCTGGGGATCGGATTGAAATTTCGTAAGAAGGTACAGAAAGAGGACGGACTGTAGTTTCTTGTATGTGTGTTTTAGATTCAAAGGTTGAAACAGTGACTCGTGGCACGTCGTACAAGTTCGCTCTACTGAACTAGTCTAAAAGCAAGTCACTGTGGGAGATTTCACATAACTCTTCCTTGGAGAATCCAATTTGGCTCAGACTTGTGGCATTGGAAAGAGGACGCAGAAGGCTACTACAGGTAGAAATTTCAGAATTGGATGATCCGAAATTACAGAGATACATCAGATTCAATATCAGGCTTCTATAAAGTGAAAAAAGGTGTGTAGTTTTTTTTTTAAATTTTTGTGTAAGCTTGGTTTAACGGAATTCAAAGGGCATAGTAAAGCATTATTATCGGTAACTGATGCCCCGAGGAAAGAAAATGCAAACACCTAGTAAGGAACCTGAAAGCTCTAGCATGACTCATGAAGAAGAGGAAGAAATGCTACATGATATATCAAAATTACAAGAACAAGTGCAACAAATGTCACGCTCACAAAAGCTAACAGAAGCTAAGATAAATGGCGTGGAATCTAAGATAAAGGGCATGGAAGCTAAGATGGAGAATTCGATGGCAAATTTGAAGATAGATTTGAAGACAGACATGGAAGAATTGAAGAAGTTGCTACAAGAAAGGGTCACTAATGGTGAAAAGGTAGTAAAGGAAACTCATGATGAGAACAAAAGAAATGTTAATCATGATTCCATAGACTCTAATGTTGGATCGAAGACTCACCATGTTCCAAAAATCGATATGAGGAAGTTTGATGGCAAGGATCCCGCCACATGGATATTACAGATGGAGCAATTCTTCGATCTCAATAATGTGCAAAACACACAAAAGGTACGTATGGCAACTTTATATTTGGAACCAAATCAGTTTGTATGGTATCAATGGCTTTGTTCTCGTAAACAATTTATCACTTGGGCAATTTTTACGGAAGAATTGATAGCACATTATGAGGATACAAAAAGCAACACTTTTTTTAGCCAATTGATAAGTCTCAAACAAAAGGGTTCAATAATGGAGCACATTGAGGAGTTCCAAAAATTGAACATAAGGGTAAAAGATATTCCAGAGGAGCATAGGATTGATGTGTTCATAGGGTCTTTAAAGGATAATATCCAACATGATGTGCGCCTTTGGGAACCTGATTCATTAGAGAAGGCATTCAGGTTAGCAAGAAAAATGGAAAGCAAAATTATGGCAACTAGGAAGCATACCATTCACAACTATAAAGACGGAAGTGTTGTTGCCCATAGTCTTCCACAACCTACAAGGTTGACACCACAACAATTGGAAGAAAAAAGAGCAAAAGGGCTTTGTTACAATTGTGATAGCAAATACACAAAAGGTCATAAGTGTGCTGAGAAGAAATTATTCTACATAGATTGTGAAGAGGAAGAAGAAAAGGAGCAAGAAAGGTCAAAAGAAGAGGATATATTCCAGGAACAAAGCCTAGATGAAGAACAAATAAATCCGACCATATCTTGTAATGCATTGGCGGGAATTACCACTCCTCAAACCATCAAGATAGAAGGACAAATCAAGAAGAAAAAGGTAATAGTGTTGATTGATTCAGGAAGCACCCACAATTTTATTCATTGTAGGGTAGCAAAAGAATTGAATTGCTTCCTATATCCAGCACCAGAGTGTCAAGTGATGATTGCAAATGGAGGAACAATAAATTGTTCTGGAAAGTGCCATAATATCAAGCTATCCATGGGAGAATATGTATTGACTAGCCCAATGCTTTCCATTCCAATGGGAGGTGCTGATGTTGTACTAGGAGTCCAATGGCTACAATCCTTGGGTACAATAGCTTTTAATTTTCAAGAACTTTTCATGAAATTTTCTGTGGAAGGAAAGGAAGTTGAATTAAGGGGTATTGCAGGGAAACCAGGAAAGATAATCAGCTCTAATGGCATGACAAAGCTTCTAAAAAAGGAGCAAAGAGGTGTAATTGCACAATTATGTTCGCTAGATGTTTCCACATTGGAATCATCTATTTCTCCAGATCTCCAAAAAGTCCTGGACAATCATTCCAAGGTATTTGAGACTCCCAAAGGTCTCCCACCTATGCGTGATCATGATCATGCTATTCATCTGATTCCAGGAAGTGTTCCTCCAAACATCAGGCCGTACAGATATCCATATGTCCAAAAAAGTGAAATTGAACGTATGGTTGCAGAAATGCTAGAGGCTGGTATAATTCAACCGAGTCAAAGTTCTTTCTCAGCTCCAGTAGTATTGGTGCACAAGAAGGATGGATCATGGCGCATGTGTCCAGATTATAGGGAGCTCAACAAGCTCACTATTAAAGATAAGTTCCCCATTCCTGTTATTGATGAATTACTGGATGAATTGCATGGATCAATTTACTTCACCAAGTTGGATCTTCGTTCGGGATATCATCAAATCAGAATGAAGATTGAAGACATTCCGAAAACGGCATTTAGAACTCATGAGGGTCATTATGAATTTTTGGTCATGCCTTTTGGCCTTACCAATGCACCTTCAACATTTCAAGGTTTGATGAATTCAATTTTCAAACCATTCCTTAGAAAATTTGTGTTAGTATTTTTTGATGATATACTAATCTACAGCAAGTCTTGGAAGGATCATGTTGAACATGTTGACAGGGTGCTACAACTATTGGAGGAGAAACAATTATATGCAAAAAGATCCAAATGTTTCTTTGGAGTCCAGGAGGTGGAATATTTGGGTCATATTGTATCTCATGAAGGAGTTAAGGTAGACCCTAGCAAAATTAAAGCCATTAAGGAATGGAAAATCCCCACATCCATAAAGCATCTGCGAGGATTTCTTGGGTTGACAGGGTATTATCGCAAGTTTGTTAAGAATTATGGGAGAATAGCAGCACCTCTAACAACATTATTGAAGAAAGATTCATTTTCATGGACTTCGGAAGCAACAAAGGCCTTTGAACATCTTAAAGAGGCAATGTGCCAAGCACCGGTCTTAGCTACACCGGACTTCACAAAAACCTTTATTGTGGAATGTGATGCTTCAGGAAATGGAATTGGTGCTGTTCTAATGCAAGATGAAAGACCCATTGCTTTTGAAAGTCGTCCAATCAAGGGAAAGTTTTTAAGCAAAGCTATTTATGAGAAGGAAATGTTGGCAATACTCCATGCACTTAAGAAATGGCGACCCTACCTAATGGGAAGACACTTCAAGGTAAAAACGGATCATGATAGCCTTAAATACTTTTTAGAACAAAGATTATCCTCTGAAGAGCAACAAAAGTGGGTCACAAAGATGTTGGGTTATGACTTTGAAATCATCTACAAAAAAGGGAAGCAAAATGTGGTGGCAGATGCACTCTCAAGAAAGGATGAGGATGTGGAAGCATTGTTGTGTGCCATTTCTATTATCCAACCAGATTGGATAAACGAAGCAAGGGAGGAATGGAAGAATGACGAAGAAGTGTGGGCACTTATTCGAAAGCTACAACAAGATTCCAGTACTTCTGATACATTTAGCTGGCAAAATGATTCGTTATGGTACAAAGATCGCTTATACCTCTGTAAGAATTCCCAGCTAAAACAAAAGATTCTTATGGAATTGCACACTTCTCCCTTAGGAGGGCACTCAGGATTTTTAAAAACTTACCACAGGGTTAAGAAGGAATTTTTTTGGGATGGCCTTAAATCAGATATTCAAAAGTTTGTGGCGGAATGTTTGGTTTGCCAGCAAAATAAAGTTGAAACAATTAAGACACCAGGTCTATTACAACCTTTATCCATTCCAAGCCAACGTTGGGAGGAGGTTTCAATGGATTTTATCACAGGTTTACCCAAGTCTGAGGGAAAGAGTGTCATCATGGTGGTAGTTGACAGACTTACCAAGTATGCACACTTTTGTGCATTATCACATCCATTTAAAGCCAGTACAGTTTCTACTGCATTTATGGAAACAGTTCAAAAGCTACATGGAAACCCAAAGATTATTGTAAGTGACAGAGATCCCATTTTCACTGGAAATTTTTGGACAGAATTATTTTCTTGTCTTGGTACTCAGTTAGCTCATAGCTCATCTTATCATCCTCAATCTGATGGGCAAACTGAGATAGTAAACAAATGTTTGGAAGGATATCTTCGTTGCTTTGTATCTGATAAACAGACACAATGGGTCAAATGGTTGCCTCTGGCTGAATGGTGGTATAACACTTCCTTCCATACAGCAACAAAAATGACCCCATTTATGGCACTTTATGGGTATCAACCACCATCCATCACATCATATTTAAGAGAAAATTCTAAGGTTCAGGCAGTGGAACATCACATCGAACATCAACAACAAGTCCTCCAACTCTTAAAGGATAACCTCGTGTTGGCACAAAATAGAATGAAACAACAGGCAGATCAACATCGCAGTGAAAGAAGTTTTGATGTAGGTGATTGGGTATTCCTACGGCTACAACCATATAAGCAAATGTCCCTAAAGCAAGCTAAGAAGGATAATAAATTATCACCAAAGTATTATGGTCCGTACAAGGTGTTGGAAAAGATTGGTACTATGGCATACAAATTGGAGCTTCCTGCAGCTTCTCGATTGCACCCAGTTTTCCATGTTTCATGTTTAAAGAAGGTTATAGGTGACAAGCTCCCAATTCAAACAATATTGCCAGAACTTGACGAGGAAGGAAAAATTATATTGGAACCGGAAGCAGTCACAGAAACAAGAACTCGACAGCTACGAAATCGATCAATTTCAGAGTATCTTATCAAGTGGAAGAACTTATCCGCTGAAGATTCCACATGGGAGGATGAGAATTTTATGCAGAAGTATCCAGAACTACTCAAGCGTTGAGGACAACACTTTTTTGAAGGAGAGGGGCATGTTGGGTCCCTATAATACTAGTGATTACCCCATTACTATTGTAGTTATACCCCCTATTTATATTGTTGTGCCCCTATTACCCCCATATTGTTATTTCTGTGCCCCATAGAATCCCTCTATTGTTATTTTTGTGGCTTTATATTATTATTGTTAGGTCGGCTGGATTATATTGTGACTCCTTAGACTCCTATATATAGAAAGGAGGTTTTGTCATTTGTATCATCCAAGAATTGTTCATTTATGTAATGTAAAGGAGGTTGCCCCCTCGAAGAGGCTGAATTCTAAGGCGTGGATCTCTCTTTTCTATCTTTTTGTGAGCTGGTTTCATAAAAGTATTCCTTTAGAAGTCATCTATAAATGATACATAGTACACATAATTACCCAGTGATGGAACCAACATAGGTCCAAACACATCACTATGCACAAGCTCTAATATCCCTTTCGCCCTCTTAGCATCAAAGGGGAAACTCACCCGATTTTTCTACCCATATACACAATGTTCAGAGAAATCAAAATCTAGAGAGAAAGTAGACACACCTTCTACCATACCATTACCATGCAGTATTTGAAAGCCCTTCTCTCCAATATGTCTAAGCCTTTGATGCCATAACATGGTCTTTTCTCCAGAGACCACTATATTTTATGCTCCACTTTTAGGAACCACGAGAATTTTTCACCCATCAATAACACTGCTACCCAGAAGCTTGTGTAGAGTTCCAATTTGAACTCCCCATGTCAATACTAGTGTTGCTCGAACCATCTTATAGGTATCTTTCTGAAACACTACTTTTACACCTGCATCATCCATCTTGCTTACAGAAATCAGATTCCTGGCCAATGCAAGTGTTAGGGTCCTATAATATAGGGATCAAGGTATGTTTGTCTAGCTATTTATCATGAGAGATGTTGGAACTTATTTTTTAATTTAGTTGTTTTTTATCTTTTTGAACAAAAAAATAGAAAAAAAATAAGAAATCAAATTAAAAAAATAAATAAAAATAGAAAAATAATATAAAAAAGGCACAAAAGAAAAGTATATGCAAAAAATTAAATAATGCATCCCAAATAATGTGCGCTAGTTTAAATGTCACACCAAACATTTTATTTATTTCAAATAAACCAATGATTCAATGTTTTAGATTTTTCAATAAAGAAATTTCCTGAATCAATGGATTGCATTGTCCCTACCTGGATCAGTAGCAGAGGACAATTTTGCGACCCTCCTGCACATTCGGATGTTAATGGAGGCGGGGAGGGGGAGGGGGGTGGGGCGGGTCAGTGTTCGGAATTCGGATTTTGGGAAACCACCAAACCATACAAGGTAGCTCCATGATGAGTTCAGGGCAGCTTGCTCCAAAACAACTTACCACCTACACCCCCTCCCCCCTCTCCAAAAAGAAGCTTCCCACTCTCGCTCCCACTCCTACTCCATTCGCATTCCGCCATTTGTCATTCTCCCCTTTTCCCCACCATATAATCGTTTAAAATATTTAATTCCCCACCAACATTCATATGACCATTTAAATGGTTAATGCTTCCTGCCAACGTCTAATTTCCATCATGAGGTGTTCCAAAATGGTTATTTTCCCATTTAACCATTCACTCTTCCATTTTAAAAGCTACACATCACATGGCATTCATTTCTTTTTCCATTCTGTTTCTTCCTAGTGCAAGTTCAGTCCTGAAATTCACAAGCACATCGTCATCCTCCTATGCTAGTGATCATTGTAATCTGGTAATTCGTTCCCCTAACTTCTAATTTTCTGTTAGAAATATCTTCCCATAAAGGAAAATCGAAGTTAGTTGTAGAAATCCATACATTTCCCCTTGTTGTAAACCTTGATGAGCTTCCCTTGGTCGACACACAATATAAGATATTAGGGACCAAGCGTGAGTTCAATCTTTATGAACTCCACAACTGGGCAAACCAAATTCTCTTAGATGTCAACGATGAATTGAGCATTTGGGAATCATTTTTACCTCAATTGAATTCTCCCCAGACTCATGTTTTTCCATAATTTGTGACATGGTGTTATGTCTGATATCTCCCTAGCCAGAGGGTTGTAATTGCCCAAAAAAATGAAACTCTATTTGCAATTAAACCTAAAGCTATCTATCAATGATATGAAATGTTGGGAAAACTTGTTAATGCTGTGAAAGCTCCCTCATCAGTATTAAAAATGTGTTTAGGATCGTCTCAATTTAACCAAAATGTGAGGATTTATGTGTCAAGTATTAAGTGAATTTTATGAGTAATTTATGAGGTTAATTGGCTATTTAAAACATATATACAAAAATTAAATTGTATAGAAGTAAAACACATAAACTCATAACACAAAAAGCTGATAAAGGAGTTCACCCCTCCTGGGCTACATCTCCTTGGACCTGATTGAATGGATATGCCCTCTTTGGATTAATGGTCAATTATCTGATTACATGCACCTACAGTACTCCAATGTCTTTGCAACCTTCTCCATTGGATTCAAAAGACCCGAAAACCCTAAAAATGACTATCCAAGCTCTACAATTGGACTTCAACTAATCTAGGCTTGACCTCCTCTCCCGGTGGCCCTAGCCTTCCTTAAACTTCAACGTAGAAAGATAATGTACAAAAGTGCCTTTCTACCTCTGCAACCTATTCCATTGTGTTCATAGCATCCAATTCATCTAGCACTGACTCATTCTAGGCCAAAATTAGTTGAAAATTGAATAATTTATGGTCTCTTCATTTTTCCCTAGGAAAACTCCACCAAATCTGGAGAAACTCCAATTAACCCCGCCAAATTTTGGGCAAATGATGAATTTATCAGATGTGCCAAACTTCTACCAAGTTAAAACACCATTAATTAATGGTAAGCATGGTATAACTAACATAAAACTCTACTTACTGCTGGCACTAGCTCTTGGTTACGGGGTATGGTCACATGTGGAGAGGGCTGGCCCTCTCTTTCCCCAAGCATAAAAGTTTAACACCTTAATTACAATGTGCGCCCCATGACTATTAAGACACATGGTTATGGTATAGCGGAAAGGTATTGTGCTTGTGTGGGTGAGGTCACGAGTTTGATTCTCGGGTCTGTAGAGACAATTTTACCCAACCTTTGAGAGGGCACATGGTAGCCTCCGACCTTGCCACGTGTCAGCCTCTCATTGGGCCACCTAAATGCCTTTTAACAATCCGATGCCGACACTTGTCACATCCCAATTGAGCCACCTATGGGAATATTCCTTGAAATATTATTTTTGCTGACTAGGAATTACAGATGCCTAGTCAGCATCCTAGTCAAATTGTACCCAAAATTTGCCTATTTGACAAAGCATCTAGAAGGCTCTATCTTTCTCATACAAACTCAGTTTTGAGTGAAATGAGTTGTGTTGGGATTGTATCACCAATACAGATGTGGTCATTTAGGTTTTGAGCAATTCTAGGCACTTTGATTTTTGAGCAAATTTTTGCCCCTAATCCAGATTCTGATCACTCCTTCCCACTGACAAGCTTTTGGACCCACAAAAGATGGTTATCTAATGATAGCTTAATTCTATTCTCCTTCCAAAGTTCTATCAATTGATTCTACTTGGAAAAATCCCCATGACAACCACTTGGGTTCACTAACATGCCTTGCCTTGTAAATGGCTTGGCACTTCAACCAATTTTCTCCTTTTTTTGCTGACGCAATCCAACACTTGTTGGCTACTTGCTGATTAAACACCCTTCTACACCAAAGTGATACCTCAGTACTTGCAAGCTAACTGATGTCCTTCCCACTGAGAATCATGTTCCTCATTTGCAACACATGCATTCGATGCAAGCTTCTCCTTAGAAACCACTTTTCCAAGTTAAGCCCATCTGAGTGAATTATAATAATGAGTTCCAATATGAGTAATAGCAAGAAAATAAATGACAATTATTTTACCTCCATGGTTCCAAATTATACATCTAGAAGAATGCATTCACCATCTCTTTTGCTTCTTGGCGTCAACACATCAAATGGTCAATAATGGCTGCAATTGTTTTTGTCATTTTTGTCCACTTTCACTTCTTGATTCCATCATCCTCTAGTATTAACATGCTTCTCATGTCATGATTTGAGAATGAAGGCTAATCATGAGCCTCTTTCTCAAGCATGGGCCTTCCAAAATCCCGCGGCATCTTGTCACAAGAAACATCATTAACCTTGAAAAACACTCATGCAAGAATATAACTTGACGACCTCTTCCATTTGCTTCTTCAAAGCAAGAAATGTCACATCATGTGAACATTGCCATGTAATCTAACATCTTGGTGTATAAACCATCGACTAAACACAAGTTGAAAAAACATGCTTCTTCAAACAACTGACTTTCAATTCAAGCAAAAGGATGTACAACAACTTGACGATTTATAACAAGAATTCCACATTATCATGAAACAATTCGTCACATCTCCCTTTCATCTTTGGAGACAAAATCAACTCTTCCATGTCAATATAACATACATGTAACAATCAATCAACCACACAAAATGGACACTCATGTATGTGCAAATGATCAACATTCTCAAGTTTACAACATACATGTTAACAAAGAAATCAACCAACACAAGTCAATCACTCATTCATGTTTAAGCACAATGAAACTATTAAAAAATCCACTGTTCACACACACAAACTCTCATGCATGTATAACAATTCTCAACTCTCTCACAAGTACAATCACAAGTACAAGAATCCCATTGGTATGTATGAGTACTTAAAGAGCTGAAATGGCCAAATTTGCTGCAATAAAGTGAGTCAACATACTCCACTTTCGAACATCTTATTAATGTAAACATGCAAGTTCAAGAATGCAACATGCATAAAAATGTGTAGTTGAAAATTGCCATCTTTGATGCATCTAAGTGAGTCAACATAACTCTACTTTTCCAACATCTTTCTTCAAGCAATATGCAACATACTTTTAGGAGAAAAGAAATGCATCCAAATAACATGGAAATGCATCAAAAAGGCAAGATATGCATCAATTATGAAAAGAAATGCAAGGCCTTAATTGGTTAAGAAATCTAACCATCTCTTTCCAAACCATTTCAATGGTGCTTCTTTCAGTTGCACTTCATCATGTGTATCATCCTGACCCACATCAATTATGGAATCCTCTTTACCATTCTTTCCAAAATATCTCCCCACCTTCTTCAAATGTCGTGGATGACTTGTTGGATGCAAAGTCCAACACTTGTCTACAAGATGACCCTGCTTATGGCAATGAGTGCAAAATAATTGCATCTTCTATTCAACATGGTTTCCATTTTCTAATGGACTTTTGGCTTTCTGTCTCTTTTTTTTTGTAAGTTTCCTGTGTATGGCTATCTTCTTCCAACACCTCGAAACAATATGGTTATTCAAACCACAAAAGGAACATTTAAATTTTCTCCAAATCGTATGTGAAGATTTACCATGTTTATCATAATCAGCAGAAACTTGATTAAAGGTACATTTATACCTTGCACATTCACCTTTTTCGCCTTCTTGAAGAGGTGAATTTGATGAGGTAGTGGCTCTCCTCAGAATACCAACAATGGTTTCAATGACCTTAGATATTTCAACATCCTCTTGTTTTCCATTTCCGCTAGTTTCATGCTTATGAGCATCTTCTTGCAAAGTGGGTATAAAACTTGTGCATTCCTCATGAACACAAACTTCACAAGCTGGAGGCAATGAGCATGTAATGAAAGTCCCTCTTGGAACACCTTCATGTGTTTCCTTGGCTTTGGAGCATTCTCCATCATGTTGTCCATAACCAAGACCCAATTACCTAGGCCTTTCCTCAACACCAATTGGCTCAACTATGCCTTGTGCATGTTTTCCTAACCCTTTACCTTGATAACCCATTTTCATCAATAATTTGGACCCTATCCCTCTAGTGTGTCTTTCCAAAGCACCAAAACATTCATTTTGAGAGGAAATTGAAGATAAAATTGAATTGCATACCTCATTTTCATGCACATAATTGGATAGGGTTTCCTTGGCATCATGGAGTTGAATATCCATCTCGTGCATATTTTCAAGAAGCTCTTGCATCTCCTCCTTCATGGCCATCAACTCCTCTTGAAGTATAGTGTTCTCCTTCCTATCTTCATTCTTCTCTTGCACCATACCTCTCATGATGATAAGCTCTCGCAACATCTCTAAATCAAAGATTCTTGCTAAGGAAGATGGCTTAGAAACATCACTTGTTGAAGCTGCCATCACACTTGTATTGCATGAAAAGGATTCACAAAGCTTCAAAAAGTTTCTCAACAAAGAAGAATTTCCCTTCTTCAGCTTACACACATAAACTTTCACATAGTTAAATTCTCCTTGCACAAATAAAAAACCAATAGCTAATTTTCTAGCTAACCTTGACAAACCATCTTAGGGTTAAAATGATCTAACAATGTTCTCACACCAACTTGATCTTAAATGTTGGGAAAACTTGTTAATGTTATGCAAGCTCCCTCATCGGTATTAAAAATGTGTTTAGGATCATCTCAATTTAACCAAAATGTGAGGATATATGTGTCAAGTATTGAGTGTATTTATGAGCAATTTATGAGATTAATTAGATGTTTAAAACACATATACAACAAGTAAATTGAAGAGAAGTAAAACACGGCAATTCATAACACAAAAAGCTGATAAAGGATTTCACCCCTATTGGGCTGCATCTCCTTGGACCTGCTTCAATGGCTAGACCCTCTTTGGATTAATGGTCAATTATGTGATTACATGCATCCTTAGTGCTCCAATGGCTTCACAACCTACTCCATTGGATTCAGAAGACCCGAAAACCCCAAAAATGACTATCCAAGATCTGCAATTGGACTTTAGCTGATCTAGGCTTGACCTCCTCTCCTAGTGGCCCTAGGCTTCCTTAAACTTCAATGTAAAAAAATCGCGTACAGAAGTGTCTTTCTACCTCTGCAACCTATCCATTGTGTTCAAAGCATCCAAATCATCTAGGAATGACTCTTTCTCAGCTAAAATTGGTCAAAAATTGAAGAATTTATGGTCTCTTCAGTTTTTCCTAGGAAAACTCCACAAAATTTGGAGAAACTCCAGTTAACCCTGCCAAATTTGGGGCAAATGCCAAATTTATTGAACCTAACAAACATCCACCAAGAAAGAATGCCATTAATTAATGATAAGCATGGATTAATTGACATAAAACTCCACTTAGCGTTGGTGTTGGCTCTTGGTTACGGGGTATGATCACATGTGGAGAGGGCTGGCCCTCTCTTTCCCCAATTGCAAAAGTTTAACACTTTGATTACAATGTGTTCCCCATGATTATTAAGACACATGGTTATGGTATAGCGGTAAGGTATTGCACTTGTGTGGGTGAGATCGTGAGTTCGATTCCCTCGCTTGCCAAAACAATTTTACCCAACCTTTGAGAGGGCACGCGATGGCCTCTGGGCTTGCCACGTGTTAGCCTCTCATTGATCCACCTAAATGCCTTTGACCAATCTGATTCCGATACTTGTCACATCCCAATTGGGCCACCTGTAGGAATATTTTGGGAATATTCGTTGGAATATTATTTTTGCTAATTGGTCTATACGGATGGCTAGTCAGCATCCAAGTTAGCATGTACCCAAAATTTGCCTATTTGACGAAGTGGATAGAATTCTCTATCTTTCTCATACAAAATCTATTTTGAGTGAAACAAGTTGTGTTGGGATCCTATCGCCAAGATGGACGCGGTCGTTCAAGTTTTGAGTGATTCTAAGCACTTTGATTTTCGAGCAAATTTTTTGCCCCTAATCTAGATTCTGATCAGTCAAAGCACTCTAGATTTATCCTCAAACTCCCTTGTATCCTTTTTCCAATAATTCACTCATCGATATATATCATAAACTCACTTTCCCTCAAAGAGCCTATATTTTTGAGTCATTTTTTCTTGAGAATTCTGAGCTACCCAGAACTAACCCCCCATATTATGCTTCTATCTTTCTAGAAATATCAAGGAAAGTTATTTCTATGGTGGATTGATTATTAGGTTATCCTACATACCAATGGGTAGATGAGGTAATATTAGAATTCTTATCAGTGTTCTCTATTGGTCAAAATCCCTCAATCATTTTCAATTACATTAAGTTTCTGTCAGATGTTATTCATGATCAATTGTTGAAGTTTTCTACTAAAGTTGCATTCAAACACCAATCGATTCTTGTATACTTGTTGTTGTTTCATCAAGAAGAGAGGTTCAAGTTTCAATTCCAGAATTTGGATGCACAGGGAAGACCACAGTCAATTATTCACTAGACTTCCTTGGTGAGGAAGAATTTAGAAGAACACTCCTTCAATGATTTTGTAAATCAATTCTTGCATGTGCCCTTATCTCTTATTAGAAGTGATTTTATATCACGTATTTGACCATAAATCAAGAGAGTTTACATCTTACTAATAAATCCAAGGTTGGATACTGATATCTTTACTAGAAGTACACATAAATTAGGATATATGGATGTGAAATCCCTCCTTATAGGTTGCCAGTTTTTGTGCCAATAAGAATATTTTCCTTAGAATATATCAGGAAAATGATGAATATGGATGACTTACATTTTGTATCAAGAAAGAAGAAGGAACACATTGACCCTTTCATCATCAATACCACAACAACAACAAAGGAGGCAGATGTTTTACTGAAGCAAATGAAATTCAAATTGAGTTTCACATGGTCTTATGATCCTTTAGGGATAATTTCAAAATTAAGAGTGGAGCAGAGGACCACACCTTATGTACATACACCTAGACTATAAATAGAGAAATATGCAAATCAATATGAGTGGATAGAGAATACACTACATGAAGCTGAAGAACAAATTGTTAGTGAGACATCCCTACAAACTCCTATCAAGAAAAAGAAACTAAGAGGTCAAGGGAAAGTATGTCTCCTACAGACTTAGAATATCAAGATATGAAATTTCTAGTTTTCAATAGAAGAAAGAAAATAAATACACCAGAGGAATCCTCAGAAGAGAAGAGCTCACAGGAGAAAACTACAGTTGTTCTAATAGGGTTTCCCAGTACTTATTTTTCACATATTGAATAAACAATTAATTCTTCTGAGGCTTCGGCTTCTCATATTGCAACACCATAACAATATTTTTTCTAGATACAAAGAGATTAAGAAGAAGAATGAAGCATTAAAGGTCACAACTTATGTAGAATTCTGGAAGCAGTCTTCTACTTCCCAGCACATATTGTTGGTTGCATTTGACACAGAGAAGGGAAAATTCCAATTAGATTTCTTGAAACCTATAGTTCTAGTCCCTAAAAGTGTAGAAGACTACAAAATATTTGTCTTTTCTTTTGACACGAAGAAGATTCATGCAATTGATCAGATTGACTTGCATAAATAGGGTGGTGAGATGATATAGTCAACATTAACAAGTTCATCCATGGAAACCTCTAAACTGCAAGCCTCTCTGAAAAATATTCATTCACAGCTGAATATCGAAAGAATGCCATCCTTGGCCAAAGACACCAAAATTAAAGCTCTTGAAGATTTGGTGATTAAATTAGGATATGATCCTAGTGACATTAAAGCACCAAAGGAAATGATAAAAAAGAAAAATTTGGATATTCAAGCCTTGTGAAAGTAGCTCAAGATTCCAACTACAAAGCACCCATAGGTAAAAGATATTACTCAGCTGGAAGTAGAGAAATAAAATTTGTTCAAATTGATAGTTGAACAAAATGTTCAAATTCAGAAGATGGAGACATATATGGAGATTCTTTTGAGAGAAAACGAACAGTTAGCATCCACATGTATATCAACACAACAAACACTGGCAACAACTTTGATAGCAATAACAAATTCAACCACTACAAATTCCTCAGAAAAATTAGTGAAAGAACTAGGAGATTTATCATTGACCAACAAAGAAAATGAAAGATTGTTAGCAACATTGAAAAGAATAGAAGAGAATAAAATTAAAGTTGACAATGCATATTTAACTGAAGTGAAAAATAACTTCAAGCTTAATCAACAACTTGAAAAGCATGAATACCAATCATTAATGTCACAAATATTGGCAGAAGCTAAGAAAAACATATGGTATAATATTAATCCCAATATCACGGAGTTGTGGTCATCTTTTAAAATTATATTTGAGTAAGAAGAGTTGGTACATAATGTCAAAGCAGCAGTTGAACAAATAAAAGTTTATATTAAATACAGGCCAACAAAAGCACACAAAATTATCAAGGTGTTGAACTCAAATACCAAGGATGAGCTCGAATAACTACAAATTTAGGACAAAAAAGCACAATAATGGAGGTAAAAAGAGTTATAACAAAGAAAAATCTTATGATACATATAGAAAAAAGTATAAAGAGTTAGAGCTATAGGTAAGAAGATTCAGTAGAAAATTCAATCTATTGCTGAAGAAAGGGATTTGACCTTTGAGATCTTCTAATGGCTAATTGATTCAATTAGAAGCCTACTAGGACCAGTTGTGCAGCATAACTATAGATAGATCTAAGTTTTCCAAAGTAAGAGAGATAATAAATGGACAAGTTTTTATTGAAGGTTTACAATTTGACTTGTTTATCTAGCATGAAATTCATCACCTATTTCTTAATAAACTAAATTTTGAAACATATACAGAAGTGGATGAAAGATTTAGAAACATGGTAAACATCCCTATTCTGAGTGAAAACAGATGGGATAAATTATTGGAGCTCATCAAGTAAATCAAACAGAATTTCAGTGAGAAAAAAGGGTAACAAAATCCTAAATATCAAAAGTAGTCAACAAAAGGGAAAACTTATAGCTACAACCATCAATAACAATCCTCGAAGTGTGTGCAAAACATCTAAATCAATCCATAAATTACTACTACTCAGTTCTATTTTTTAAATATCTACATCATTTTAGCAGATTTTTTTTTTGTAATAAATTTGGTTTCAAGTCCGAATATTTTTGAGACTGAATCTATAAATATTTTGTAAAAATAAATAGAAAGGGTTGATTGTGGAGAAAATAGAAGATTCTTATTTTGATTGTAAACCGTGGAATTTTATTTGAAGTAATCAATTTATAAATACAAAGGAAATATTGTTTCAGGATTCTTATGTCAGATAAATGGTGATGTTTCTCTCTTTGTACAATTGTCTTTCCTTATAATTTTGACATGAATTCTCTTTCTTGATTGTTTACAAGACGATTATGAGTATAATTTACTCATAATACTCTTCTGTGGCTTGTTAAGCAGCCTAAATGTTTTCCTTCTAAAATTAAATATAGAATTCATTTATGTATGATTTATATTTAATTGATCCTCACTCTTATTCATCTCATCCATACCACAAATATTTTGTAATAACTAGGAGTTTGCCTACTTCGCCATGTTTTAGCAATTCTATTTATTTGTGATTGATTACTAAACATTCTTAGGACTCCATGCCTAATGGAATTTTCATTCCCCTACAAGCAAAAAATTAAAACCAATTTTGATCTTCTTATGTAGCCTACAACCTAAGACTATGATTGATTGTAATCCATATAGAGAGAGCCCTTTCTGGAATTGGAAGGGCTAGTTTCCAATTCTATAAGTGGTTTGTGGTTACCTCTATAGTTTCATTTTTAACCTAGGAAAACTATGGAGTGCTAGCAGTAGGAATATGTGAGACACCAGGAAGTGTTCTAATCCATCCACCTTGCAACTTCAACTTCACTTTTCCACATCTGATGATTCTAGCCTTCATGTCATCCTTAATAAGACATCACCACCATCATATTTCTCATATTCATAGAACCACTCCCTATGGGAAATGAAGTGAAAGGATGTACCTGATTCAATCAACCATGCCTCATGATCTACATGTGTACTTGAAGAAGACACCAATTACATATCCCCACCTTCATATGAGGTGGCTTTCACCTCTACAGAGGGAGAATCATCAGATCCCTTTCCTTTCTTAGGAGCTTTAGATCTATAGTCCTTTTTGAAGTGTCCTTCCTTTCAGCATTTCCTACATACCTTTACAAGTTTTCCTGGAGATTTAGATGTCCCTCTAGATTTAGATTTCCCACTTGAGGACTTATTTTTGTTTCTATTCTGGGACTGTCCTTGTACAGACAAGGCATCACCATTCTGGCTCTCCATATCTTTTCATCTCATGTCCTCCAAAAATAAGGATGAGACTATTTCATCAAACTTCAAGATATTTGTATTGTTACCTATAGCAACAACCAGATTATACCATGAATTTGGTAGAGAACAAATCAAACTAATGCACTTATCTTCATTTGATATTTTTATATAAATGGCTAACAACTGTCTTATTACAATATTAAAGGCATTTAGATGCTCTATCACCTAGTCTCCATCCTTCATCCTTAGGTTATACAACTTTTTTCGCAGGAACAATTTTTTCACTAGAGACTTAGATTGGTAAAAAGTCCCTAATTTGACCCACAAATCCTTCACTGTAACTTCCCATGATACAGTCAATAGTATTGAATTCTCTTTGCCTTATGTTCCAGCTTCACCCAGTTTTTTGTTGACATTTTTGTTGGTTTAGTACCTAGATCTACTATGATCCAATGACCTTTATCTACCAGTAGATCCTCCATATTGAGCTTCCACATCTCAAAACTCTAACCATTAAATTTCTCTATCTCTATTTTTCTACTAGTCGCCATCTTCTTTCACCGCAAGAAACAATCCCATAGATTTCCCACTAAATAGGGTCTACCACAAGCCTAAGCAAAAACACTCAGTAGAAAATGCATCCCCTTGAAGTTGAAACAACTCTAATACAAAATGTCGGTTTTAACCTTGTAAAAAAATTACATGTAGATGAATTCTAAAAATAGAAAATAAACAATGATGAGAATATAAAAATAAATACACAAATATTTTCCCTAGGATCCCAAAACCGGGACTACCAGATTGACTTTTCATTAAGTTTCTTTCAATGTTACAGTACATATATATACATGTCGAAGAATTCATAAACCCCAATCCATTAACCTTGGATTAGAACATAATCATAGTTCCCTTGACAGGATCTATAAAATACCATGGGAAGAAAACCATCATGCCCAAAACCATGTGGAAAACCCATGCACAAAACCATAGGTAGGTGTGCCCACCTAATATAGGGTCCAAAACAAATTTCTTGGCCTACTTCCCTAGACCTTGTACAGGGGGGCTACCTCCCACTTAAAACCCCCGAACAGGGTGGGCTATGCCCCACTATGACCCCCCTGCTACACTAGATGCAACAAACAGGGTGTCCTTTCATCCCCCCGCACATGCAACTAGTCGTGGAAAGAATATAACACACACCCAAGAGAATGCCTATCTGAGTACTGAAGATCTAAGTGGGGAATGACATGCAAAAGATTACTTTACATACATGTGAGGTGTGAAGGAAGGTGACGAGATAGACTAGTTTTTTCCCAATGCAAACAAAGGGAAAATTGGGGTTGTACAAGTGTTACCAATGAATGAAGAAAGAAAGGTAGAAGTGTAAAAGGAGGTTTCCCAACTACGAAAATAAATTACAAAGTATAGTTACAATACAAGGAAACTTGGATAAACAAGAAAGAAATCCCAAGACCATAACTTTAACCTTAAAGTCAGAATTGAACAAATAAATATTTAAAAGAAATATATTCAGGAGAAGAATACTTCCATCAACTCATAATTTGGGCTTGAGGTAAAAATATAGTGAATTTTTCAAAGAAAAAAAAGATGTGGGGTTAATGAAGTCACGAGATATATAAAGCCAAAATTAAAAATAAGTTCCAAGAGTATGGAAGATGCTCAGGTGTCCTACAATTAGGAAGAGGAGTTCAAAGCCATGTATATCAACATGGGTAATGTTCATATACAATAAAATGGACTTGGAATGAATCGGCCCGAGAATAGAGATTTGGAGGATACCATGAGAAGCCTCAGAATGGAGGTACTCAGCTTCAAGCCTAACAATGAGAGGCTAATAAAGGAACAATATAAAATTAACACCTACATTTTACAATGTTTGAACACAATATAGAGAGAATTGGACAAGCAAGATGATTCCAGGTAGACACATTAGTATGATGGAAAATTAAACCTCCCACCTTTAATGGGAATCATAAGAAAGGAGAATAAGATGAAGCTTAGTTGTTGGAGGGGAGAAAATACCTACAACTATATAATAATTCCTTAAATTGAGAAGTCAAAATTCCCATTTACAACTTAAAGGACAAGGCGAATTTATGGTGGGAATAACTCAAGGAAGTGATCAGAGGAAAATTACATGGAGGAAATTTAAGGAATATTTTTGAAGGAAATATTTATTATTAGAGTGCTACAATGAGAGAAAAATGCAAAAATACTTGAGCTCCAATTAGGGAACATGACCATGGAAGAGTATAGTTGAAATTTTATTGAGAAATTGAGGTATGTGAATTTCATGTATTGATCTAGGTGACTCCAGAAACACTTAGAATTCAAAAGTGGCTCGAAAAAGGCTCAAAAATCAAAGTTCTTAGATTTCACCCAAATAAAGACCAGATTGTATTGTTATTTGTCCTGATTCCAATGATGAGGATGACACTCAAATATGAGGCCCAATGGTAGCCACTAAGGAGGTAACAATTTGGCATTTACTGGTGCACGAATTATGGCCGCAGGAATGGTTGAATTTTTCACCTCTTTAATTTTTCTAGTGACGTTAAAAATTTGACGAATTTTTTTTGTCCAATATGGTGTAAAAAAACAAAAAAAAAATAAAAAGGGGTGGTGGGCTGCCACCCCCACCACCCCCGCCAACAGTTATGTTATTTAAATTTGGATCGGGGCCCACAGCTTTGAATCGAAACCTCACCCACCATAACAATATCCCATGTATAGTGGAGTTGGCTAGGCTTGAACCCATGGTGACCATGTGGCCGGCCCACCCATTGCGGTGGCTCCATAACCCATTAACCGTTGAAGCCAATTAAGTTAACACACCTCCAACCTTAAACAAAACACCACGAAAAAACAAAGCACCATTCAAAACAAAATTCCAAGTGGTTCAAGTGGGGTTTGTAACCCAAAACCATACGGAAACCAATTTCTAAATGAGGTATGCCAAGCAAGCCACCCACTCATGGGCTTTGGGTTTAACGCCCACCGTTTTTTATTAAAAGCCAAAATTTCATTTGCCCGGGGAGTAGCAGAGGAACAAGAAGTTCAATGCGGGTGGAACCTGGACATAGTGGCTAAGATGGAACCATGGTTGGCACATTTTTTGAGACATAATATTTGCAAAAATTTTCTTTGATGCTTGAGGAATCTTTAGATTCCCTTAGAGGTTGATTTTTGTCAAAGATAGAATGATGCTGACTTTATAGTTATTTTTCTCATAATTTGACAAGGAACATGATGGTGTGGTTAGTTTCGTCATCTGAGCAACAAAATTGCAGGTATTCAGCAATGAGGAGTCTTTACAGAATCTTGAGGAATCTAAAAGATTCCCTTGGAGATTTATTTTTGGCAGAGGCAGAATGATGCCAACTTTATAGTCATTTTTCTCAAAATTTCACAAGGAACACGATGGTGTGATCAATTTCCCATATGATTAGTAGAATTTTAGGCAATCAACAATAATGAATCTTTGGGGAATCATTGAGATTCCCAAGGGTCTAGATTTTGATGGTGTCAAAAAGGGGTCGAGTTTACAGTCTTTCAACACGATTTCACACCACGAATTCAACCGTGTAGTCTATTTCATCACCAAAGATGCACATTTTCAGGCCATCCCCAAAAGTAGAGGTATATGATGCGGTGATGCCATGTCTTTCTTTTCATTTCCTAAGATGATGATTTTTTTGTTGAGACCCTTGTTACCATTATGTTGAAGGATACTTCTATGCCACACCATGTGAGAATTTATTATCTTGTCATGCTAAAGGAGGGCCCATATCGGTGAGAGTTCCTATAGGAGAATGTCTCGTGGAGAGACATGCCACTCTTGTTGAGGGATTTTATCCTTGTAATGACAAGGAATATACCATGTACATGATCATCAACTTGTAGCATTTAATGAAGTGACCTCCCCACTCTTTACACCAGGTGCGGATATGTAACCCACATTGGTTGAACTTCGTTATCAATGTGTGTGTGTCCTTTGCTTTGATGGTCATCATTATGTTTCCTCTTCTTTAAAGTATGCACATGTCGTTGTTTTATACTCTTTCACATGCAATTGTGTGGACATAATAGAAGTAAAAGATTTTGGTTCATTCCAGTAGCTAAAGAGATTCGGATCAAATGAAACATTCAAGATACAAAGATATGTCAGTGGGGTTCCATCCTATTATCATGGCAGGATAAATTTGATGAGATAAAAGCCCTAGTTTCAACAATGAGGAAGGTAGAGAAGTAATACTAGAAAAGTAAAAACAAATCAATCCTCCAAAGGGATTTGGACAACAAGAAGAGGAAGTTGATGGACTAGAGGAAGAAAGGGTTTAAACCCTCACATTTCAAGAATAATTCACAAATAAATCAATAGATGTCATCAATCCTTAATGAGCCAAAAGGGGGTGTTTTTTCAAAAAAGAAACCCAAGTTACAACCCACTGAGTGTTGGGATTGTGAAGGAGATCATAGATACAATGATTATCCTCATAGAATAGGGAAGATGAGGGTTGTATACACTCTAAAAGAAAATGATATAGTGGAATATGTGGGTAGAAGCATGCCCATAATTTATGCAACATTGAACAATAGGTATCCTAATAACTATGCACACATGGTTGGAATTGAAGCTAAGCTAAAAAAATCAACTTGTTGTTATTCCAATTGGATTTGGAGCTAGTCATAGTTACATTGACCTAAAATTAGTTGATAAATTTAATTTAAATAAATCCATGCATCAAATGGATTGGTTGTTTTAGTTAGCTATAGGTGAAAAAAGGAAAATAAAAAAGATGGTGAAGGAATGTCATATCAACATGAATGTCATGAACACAAGAGAATAATTAAATGTAAATTCATTAGGTTCTTATGATTACCTAATTGGCATGGATTGGAGGGAAAAGAAACATGTAGTTTTTGACTCCTACAAAAAATCTTTCAAATGTATTTATGATGAGGTATACAAGAGACAAGTACAAGGGATACCAAGTTTGATATTAACATGGGGGCTTTGGTAAATGAACCTCTGGCGTATCATGTATTTTTGTGGCATACTAAACAATACCGTTAATTTGACTACATATTGGAAAATACCTCTAAAAATCACATTATTTAACCTCATACCAATACACCTTTCCAATCTGAAAAACCACTACTTGATTAGATATTGTAGGTATCCATTTTTCCATTAACATTTTTTATACCCCTTTATATTTTCTCATTATTTTTGAGCTCCATGTTTATACCTGCCAATATAAAAACTCTTTTCCCCCTATTATATGCTCAATTTATTATGTCATTTTTCCATCAATATATATCCCCAATATGAACACATGTGGTATGGTATTTCTCCCCCAGTGAAGCCCCTGTGGATATCCATCAAGGAGATATCAACTATGGACTGGAAGAAAAAATTCAGAAAGGGGTGTCAAATATTTGCAACACACTTGGAGGAGGAAAATGTTGATCAACAATCATGTTTGTAGGATTACCAATCATTGAATTAATTTGCATATGCATTTATTGAGATCTAGGATTACCTCCAAGGAGACATATAAATTTCTCCATTGATTTGTTACCAGGAGCTTCTCTGGTATCCAAAGCACCTTATAGGATGAGCATACCCAAGCTTAAGGAATTTTAGATGCAGTTGGATTAGTTTTTAAAGGAAGGATACATACACCCCACTGTATCACCTTGGGGTGCTCTAGTCTTTTTGTAATAAAGAAAGATAATACATTATCTTTGTGTGAATATTTTCGACAATCGAATAAAGTCACAATTAAAAATATATATTCTTTTCCAAGGATAAATGATTTATTTAATTAGCTACGGGGGGCTAATTTTTTTCCAAAACATGACTTGAGATCTAAGTATCACCAACTTTGGATTAGCGAGGAGGATAGTAGAAAAATAACTCTTCAAACTTGTTATGGTTATTATGAGTTACTAGTGGTTCCTTTTGGATTGTCTAATGCACTAAGAGTTTTTATATGTTTGGTGAATGATGTATTTAGAAATTATTTGGAAAATTTTGGTGTTGTATTTATGGATGACATACTAGAATACTCCAAGTCTGAAGAAGAGCATGAATAACATTATAGGTTACGTCCATGTGGGCTCCATAGGTGCCCAGGGACCATCAGTTGTATGACAAGATAAGTAAATGCTCATTTCACCAGAGGAAAATACATTCCTTGGGTGATATTATTATAGAGGATGGAAAAATAGTGGATCAAAAAAATATTAAGGTCATCAAATAATGTCCAACACCTAAAAGTTTAATAGAGGTGAGGTATTTTATGAGCCTAGTTGGTTCTTACAAACAGTTGGTTCTTACAAACAAAAAATGATGGCCTTCCCATACCATCACTTCTTTGTAGAAGAAAGGTGTAAAATTTGAATGGTCACCTGAGTGTGAAGAATCCTTTCAACATTTAAAGGCCTTCTTAACTAGTGCTCCAATATTAAAAATTTCAGATCCAAGCGAATATTTCCTAGTATGAAAAAATGCATGTAGGGAAGGGTTGGGAGGAGTCCTCATGTACAATGAGCATGTGTTATTCTAAGAGTTTGTAAAATTAAAAGGGAACTAAAATAATAATACCTCCCATGATTTTGAGATAGAATCTATAATACATGATCCTAATATGTTGAGATATTACCTCATGAGACAAAATCTTTAGTTGCAGAATGATCATCATAGTTTACATCATTTATTTGAACAACCAAATTTAAATTCTCATCAAATTAGATGGTTGGAATTGTTGGCCAAGTATGAGTTTGAAATTAAACATATTAAGGGAAAGTAAAATAAATTATTTGATGCACTTAGACATAGAGTGTTATGTATGCTACAGTAGTAAGCAATTTTAGGGCTAATTTAATGAATAAAATTGTAGAAGTTGGGAATTCATATTAGTGATATGTTGAAATAAAAGGTAACATACAACAAGAGATTATGAATCCAAAATATAGGGAGTATGAGATAGGAAAATATAGGATTCTTTTCTACAAGAGTTGAGTTTATGTGCCAAATGTACAAGAATTGAAGGAATTAATTTTAAATGAAATTCACAGAGTGCGTTATTCTATACACCAAAGTTACTAGAAGACAATTACAACAATTAAAAAGAAATATTTTTCGCTAGACTTGAAGAAGGAAGTGACTAATTATATAGCCAGATTCCTATAATGTTAGAGAGTTAAGGTTGAGTGTAGGCACCCAACTGGATTGCTACAACCACTACCCATTCCTAAGTGGAAATTGGAGGTTGTATCAATTGACTTCATTACTAGTTTACCTAGAATTGAAACGAGGCATGATTCTATAATGATGGTGGTGGATAAACACACCAAGGTTGTCCATTTTATTCTGGTGAATTCAATGCACAAGAAGCTAATATAGCCTAAATTTATATGCGAGAAATTTGCGAGCTACATGGAGTGCCTAAGGTAATTATTTCAGGAAATGATCCATAGTTTACATCCAAAATTTGGATGGGATTACATAAAGGAATTAATCGTAAACTGAATTTTAGTACAACATACCATCAAGAGTCTAATGGACAAATATAAAGAAAGTTAACTAGGTAATTGAGGATATATTGTAGATGTATGTCATGGATAAGCCATCAAGATCGGAAGACTACCTGCATTTGGTAGAATTTTCTTATAGTAGTGGATATTAGGTGTCATTGAAGACGATATTGTTTGAAGCCTTACATGTAAGGAAGTGTAAAACACCCATGAGCTGGAGTAATCTAGTGGACGTGGTTATGGTTCGTCTGAAATTTCTCAAACATATAGAAGAGTAGGTAGTGAACAATTAAGAAATTTTTGAAAGTTGACCATGACAGGCAGAAAATTTATGCTAACAAAAAATTGAAAAAAAGGGAATTTCAAATGAGGGACCATGTCTTCATGAAAGTAAAGAAAAATCAGAGCTCAATGAAGTTGTGCAGTGTTTCCCAGTTGGTAGCAAGATACTGTGGGCCATTTAGGATCCTAGAATGGATCACCCTGGTTGCATAGAGGATTGAATTTCCTACGTCTATGCATTTCCATGTTTTGTTTCATGTTTCTTTGCTTGAAAAGTGTGTTCATGATACTAGTCATGTGATCTATTGGAATAGGATTTAGGTGTAGCTTGAGGGATACTTTTAGGTCCAGTCATTGCATAGTTTAGACAAGAAGGTCAATGTGCTATGCAATCAAGCCATCATTATGATAAGGTGCAATGGACCATGTTCAACCTTGAGGATGTTACCTAAGAGCATGAAGACATAATGAGGGAGGAATACATATTGGAAACTTAGTTATACTAAGAGGTGCAGTGGTGAATGAGTATAACGTCGATTTAAATAATTTAACATTTTTTTTTAAATCAATAAACACTTAAACAACCAACAACATAATAAAAGAAAAACAAATTTAACATGCATGCAACTCCAAAACACAACATGAGAAACATTACACAAGGACAACATGATTTTGGGTGGAAACCTTCGAGGGGAGAAAAACCATCGTGTTGTTTCTATGCTTGTCTTATTTTCATTAATCTTAAAAACATTTTTACATAAATTTATTTTCCACTACCATCTAGGAAGCCGCAACTCGCTATTTAAAAATCTCCAACTTGCCAGAGGCCCAAACCTCCATAAATAATTATGTTGGTCACAACCAACAAGGAAGCCCCAACTCCCTATATGGTAACCCACCACTTGTCGAATCTTCTCAAAAACTTTGGACCACCCTTTCATGCATTTTCAAACTGGATCTACTTTTACAACAATAATACAACAACAATATTTCTACACACAACACTATTAGTAATACCAAAAATTCACATAACCAAAATCTAAAGATAACAATATAAATCCTTACTTGGCGATACAACCCAAACATCAACTATAGTGAAATACAAAGTAATATACACAATACATGGAATCTGGATTAATGGACTCAACCTCTAAAACATTTACTCAACTCTTATCATTGTTACATGTAAAGTATCAACTTCATTATGCATAGTAGCTAAACTAATCCCAAACATTAGCATACTATATTTGTGTTAATTTTCCTCTCATTAATGTAGACCAAATCAACACATTAATTACATTAAATATTCCTTCATGACAATATCAAATACGAAAAAATCAAGTCAATTAATGTGCTTACTCATTGAAAATAAATCAAATCAATTAATGCAATTACTTCTTACTTTTGGTGATCATGTAAAGGATTGATTGCATTCCATTACCCTTGATTACCCATGGGGTCTTCACTAGGGGAGCAATAGCATACCACATGGGTTCATATTCAGGGAAATATATTGAGGGAAAAATGACATAATATATTGGGGGAAATATAGGGGGTAAAGGGTTTTTATATTGGCAAATATAAAAAATGGAGCGTAACGTTAATGAAAAATTATAAAGGGGTATAAAAAATGTTAATGAAAAAATGGATACCTAAAATATCTAGTGAAAGTAGGGGTTTTCTAAATTGGGAAGGTTGTATTGGGTTCATATTGGTAGGGGGTTAAATAATATGATTTTTAAATGGATTTTTCTAATATGTAGTCAAATTAAGGGTATTATTTAATATGCCACGAATGCACATGATATGTCATAGGTTCACTGAGTGAATCCCCTGTGCGATGTCCAAACCATAATGTCTTTGAAGGTTGACATAAATTCCAATTAAACAACACTATTTTCAACTTTATCCCCCTTTGGCATTGATGACAACCTCAGTTGATCCTTCAAACTAAAGTTGGCCTCTGAAGATTGATCACTATCACCCTCTCTCCCCATTTGAAATCAATGGAAACGAGTTATAGATGAATAAGATGACATCAATGTTAATGTTTCCAATAGCCCACTAAACTCATAGTTGTTGTAGACATCTAATATACTCCCTTAGACACTTGTTAAATATAAGATTCTTTAGTAACAACATATAATAGTAATCTTAATACAAGGTAGGAGCCTACATCTCTCACCAAACTACTCTAACTCATGCATGAAAAATATAATAAGCATACAATGGTAGTCACTCTGACCAATATAATAGAAATATACTCTAAAACCCTAGTATCATAATGATTATCCCTATTAAAAAAACCATGGAAATAATATATATTAACACATAAACATTACAACGATTTATGATACAACATTAATACATTGTAGCAGATCAACCTATCTCACTCTCAAACCCTAATAACGATACTCACAAGACTTAATAACATGGTCATACTTCTCTTTACATAGCAACAACAATATACACTTGATACTACCTTCACTTTGTTATGTGGATAAATCCCTCTTACAAACAAGAGAGATATCCCTAGACTTCAGAGAACCCTAGTAACAAACACATAACAAATTCTACATTTCTCTAAGTTCTGATCATTTTAAAGAAAATAGAAGGAAGGAGGTCTCTTGCCATTTTAGCTAAATGATTGATGAAGTCCCTCAAAGCTTTTGATCACTCACTCTTTGATGCTCCAAATGTCCTCTCGTCACTCCTAACAACTTCTCTGCAATATCCTGAAATAGATTTGGAAAGATAGAGACAAACAAGATATCAAAGCATACAACATATAATCAAAGAGATAATGAACTAATTAACCAATTATACATGTAAACTGATGAATTATGCAACTAAAACTCATTTAGGTGATCAAGGAATCCTACAAATCAAATCAATAGAGATGTAACTAAAAAAGAAAAATTGCTTATATTCATCAAACTAGAGAAAATCCTTACACCCATGTAGCATTGATATAGCTAGCTCTTCCTGCAATCTCCAACCCTGTCCCTTGCAATATAAACCTTCAAACCTAATCTCAACAGCATAAACCTACTTCCAATAGTCCTCTCTCAATCCTCAGGTCTATAGTAGCTTTATAAGCTAACGATGAGAAGTTATGGATCCATTATCTAATGGATAAGATCCACTATTAGTGGGATAGAGTTTTCACAAAGGAAGGGGAGTTACCCCATGATGGTAGGGATCAACATTGAATAGGCAATGATTCGAAGCTTGTTGATTAGGATATATGCTACGAACAATGCTTCTATACTTTACTTTTTATTTTTACATGCTTCAAGTCATGTTCGCAGGTCATAGTGGAATACAGTGTGCACTTATGTGTAGATAATAATGGTCTTCCCTCCATGTGCATAGGAAGTGACTAGGAAACTTAAAATATATCCAAAGTCAGGGTTTTGTACCATAAGATGCACAAATTCCACTTTCTCAATGATAATTTAGATCCATACTTTGTAGGGGAATGTTCTTGGGACACATTTTCGGATAACAAAAGATGAAAATTGATGGGAATTTTCTTAATGTGACAAAATGGAGTGCAACAGATTGCCCCCCTAAAGTGAGAATTCTAAACAAATATTTTGATGACTCAAGTGCTTTATCATGTGAAGGTTTGGGTTAGAGACTGAAGTCGGAGACCTAAAACAATCAAAAGAATAATACAATGCAATATGTAATATCATCACTGAGGTAGGAATTCCCATACTCAGAACCTAAATGTCTTAATAGCACAGTATGGAAATACATCTAAAGATCCATGTCAATATATGACACAGTATGGATGCATCCATCAATGTTCCTATGTTTGCAATAATGAATGTTTAATAACTGCACACAGCCTGGATGAATGAAACTAGATCCAAGGTCTTGATCTCCATCTTTCGATCCGTAGTATGAGTCTAGCCATGCAAGTGATTGTCTTGAAGTTGAACATGGTAGAAACCACTTAATTACCAGTCAATGATGTGAACCATTAATAAGTGCGAGAGAAACAACCAATAATGACAGTGGCTCTCAAGGTACTTCCAATACAATCTATCAAGTGTGAATAGATGATTTGATGTCGAACACTCATAAAATTATTCGATCGAAGGCCAATGATGGGAACCTATCGTCAAAGGTGAGAAATATGCCATTAAGACATGCAAGCCTCACGGTACTAAAGGTTTCTAGATCAACTTCCTAGATAATGAGTTGAATTCGATAGGAAGTGATCTGTTGCAGTAGGGCCTATGACATGAAACTCATGTCAAGATTTGAAGAACAACAACTTAGAGTAATGCAAGACAGACTCAGGGATGGTCTATGTAACTGAAGGCTGAGATTGGAAAAGTATTTTTGACAGAGGTTGAACTTCTCTTGAACATATTAGAGAAACAAAATGATGACTTGGCAACATTTGACTCAAAAAGAAAAACCCAAACCAACTAAAGACTTTCAAATGAGGTATGGTTGAGTGAGTAACAAATGGATTTCCCAAACCTAGACACAAAAAGTGATAGAGTGTCATGTTCAATAGTGACATACTGTGTTTTAAAAATGCAAAATAAAGATTATTTCACACTTTTCCCCCACCATTATTGGCAAGTACCTCTTTATTGTTTAGAAGCTTGAGGAGCATAACATATGCTTTTCTTGTAAGATCATCCTTCAGAAGATTCCTCCAAATTATTTTTAATGAACCCTAAGAAGGAGTGGTTTGGTCTCATCATGCTTGACGAGCCCTGTATTGTTTATTTTTTTCGAGTCCAGTAAAGGGGTAACTCAATGTCATTTTCATATTTAAAGAGTTCGAAAAGAAACAGAAATAAAACTCATTCAGTTCTTTTACAGTAAAATTTTAATGAGCCCGGAGAAAGTAAATCTAGGTGTTTTTCAGTTTTAGGGACTCAGAAAAAAAACGTAAGTAAACTCCACATTGTTATTTTTCATAAATTTAGTCTCTCAAGCCCGAAAAAGGATAAAACAATACAGGAGAGAACTCTATTGACCCTAATAAGTCAATTTATACATTTTTCATAAATAGTTTGGTTCGGTCCGTAAAAGGGGTAAACTTATATACAATGGATGGTTGTTCATTTACTTTTACGAGTTCAAACAATCAAGTACTGGGTGATCTTTTTATTTTCAAGGAGTCTAGAAAGGGCATAAAGAGAACTCCACGTTTTTGTTTTTTTGCAAGTTTTAGTGAGTTTGAAAAGGTGATAAAATGTACTCATAACCAAAATGATTTGTTTGCATAATTATCTAGTATCCTGCACACTTAGACTCAAAATAATCATCTATGAAAAAAAAATATAAAACAAAATCTATAAAATTGGACTTAAAAAGTTAATAAGCATAAAATAATATTTAATTAGCCCTAAAAATTGATCAAAAATCCCAAATAATAAAATTTCTCACCATTTCCATTTTTACCCTTTCGAGAGAAATAGAAGCCATTTTTACCAGAAACATTTGAAGTTGATTCTAAGCAAAATGTTGGACGAAATTGCAAGTTGCTTTCTTCGAGTAAATGGTTTATCCGAGATCTTCATTTTTATGTCGATTTTTTAGCTTTTCGCCATGGATTTTGGTTTTTTGGGGAAGGTTTTTAAAATATTTTTCATCGTCGATGTGCGCAAGTACCCTTAAGTGGGCTTGCACACACCGATAGCATTTTTAATGCTATGTGTGAAATTTGAAGGAAATAAATTGCACACCTCCATCGAATTCAGCAGAACATAGTGCTAATGGAAAGAAAAAATAAATGAAAACACCCCAAATTTTTTGCTAAATCTCTCCATGTTTGATTCTAATGATCTTTAATGTTTAATTGTAGGCTTTTGAATTGTAAACATGGAATGGAGAGATCGTGAGAACGAAGAACAAGATATAATTTATCTCAATGACCCAACAACGATATAAAACCTGACAAATTGTGGGCTATATAAGTTTTTCACTATTCTGGGCATGAGGGCCCAATTAGAATTACTTGAATGGATAGTAGGGTAGTGGAATGTCCAAGAAGACTATTTCATAGTGGGAGACCACTGACTTGTCATCAATGCTAATGACATTTACTTCTTCAGTGGACTTCCATGTCATGGCAAGGAAATCAACTTGTATGGCCATAGGCGTGGTGGTGAGACCAATGCTACGTATTTGATCCAACATTATATTGATGGGGATTCTCTCAAAGATGGTCAGATTGATATCAATACCATATCTCAGATTCCTTTGGAAGTCATTGGGTTTACTGTTGCTCGGTTGTGTGGGAGTGAAACTTTATTTTCTCACTAAATCTTAGATGCAGGCTGTTGTGGATTGTTTGCATGGTAGCATTTTTAATTGGAGTGAGGTTGTAGTTGTGAACTTGAAAGGGAAACTAACCAAGGTCAGAATAGGAAAACTTAAAAAATTTGGGTATGGTTCCATTGTTCTTTCATTTTCTTTGGAGTGGATTCCTCTTCTAGCTCCAAAGGTCTTTGTAGAGAGAGAAGGGCCTTGTGACCCTTGCATGCTAATATGGGATACAATTATTGCATGCCATGGAGGTGCCAAAGGACCAAAAGTTAGATTTACTCCCAACTTCTTTGAGTGGTTGGAAAGCCAAACATTAGGGGAATTTGAGGTCTAAAATGGGCCTCCTAAGGAAATTATAAAATAATAGTGGAAATACAAAAATAATATTTGACACATCATCAAATTTTAGAGGGAAAAAGAAAAAACTATTTTTTCAACTCATATTTTCAACTTATCTCCCTATGGGTTTACTCAAATTTCGAGTGGAAACACTCGTTGGATGAAAATTTTGATTCCTCATCTAAGGAGTACCCATTTTCCATACTTTCGATGCACCCTACTACACAAAAAATGAGAAAAACATGAAAAACATGATTGCAATCATGTTTTTTCATGTATTTATGATTTTTCGTATATTAGGGTCCATCGAAAGTATGCAACATGGGTACTCATTGGATGAGGAATTAAATTTTGCATCCAACAAGTACTCCCTCTCGAAATTTGAGCCAAAACTTAGGGAGAAAAGTTGAAAATACGAGTTGAAAAAGTAGTTTTATTATTTTATTATTTTTTAATATTTTTATTTTTTATTTCGAAAATTGTGAATCATCCCCCATGGTTGACATGATCATCTTGAATCCATTTGGTTCTTATAAATTTTACTTTGGTTGTACAGTTTTTCTTAGGACGCCCATTTTAGACCTCATAATTCGCCTAATGTCATCATGATCAAGGAATTTCCATATGCGAGGATCGACTATACAGGAGATCCGGACATGCCACTGCCTCCGGGAATGCAGTGGAGTATTATAGGTAAAACTTCACTTTTCGGTTTATTTTAATATTCAATTTTTTGTCATCCAACTCATTGTTTGAAATGATCATGTAGATGTAGCCCCAATGAGACCAAATAGATTAACCAGATATGACTGACATGGCGAGAAACTAGTTGCTCCCATAGTACAAAACTCAGATGTGGCAGAGCCATTGACAAAGATAGAGCATAACCTAAAGAGGTTGAGTCTGGACATTGCAGATGCCACTATAGATGATCTGCCTCTCCACTACCATAGGCATACTATAGGAGTTTCCGGTCCTATTATCCCTTTGCTAAGCCAAGTACTACATGCCATTATATGCTACCATGATCACTATCATGCGTAGTGAACTAGTAAAAGGGCTACATTTTTAATTTTTTATGATGTATCGAGATGTTCAGAGAATAAAGGCCACGAGGCCTCATGTCATTGGATAAATGTTTTTGTAAAAGCAACACTTATTTACAAACTTTTATCTAATGAAAAACCTACTACTTATTTTCCTGCCTATCTCATAACATATGTAAATGAATATTGCATTGATTTCTTTACAAATGTTTTACAAGTGCCAATTTAACACATAATTAGCCACTGCATCTATTAATGTGTTTAAATTTCTTGGAAATTGTTGATAGTCAATATAATCAAATTCTTGTTCCAAGAGATGAACCCGCAAAAACATCCTTAGCATGGAAGCACCTCTAACTGAATAAGCACCATTCAAATGTAATATTATGAGTTTTGAATCTAACCTAAGATCAATCAACGAATTCCAAATGAAATGGCATCAAATAATAGCTCAATAATTGTGGTATATTCTGCAATTTTATTCATTGCTTGACTAAGGAATATCCCATGAATAGAAACTAACTCATCTGTGGGTGAACAGATGACCCAAGATGCAGAAGACAAAATTTGAGTACTACAACTAACATCATCAATGAATCCAATGTAAGTCTAAGGGAATGTCGACATCTATAAATCAAGTGTAACAGATGATGAGTAGGAGAAGTAGAGAAAAAATCCAAATCAATAAAAATTGGTACAATAATATACAAGTGTTTCACCAAACAATGTAAGAATAATATTTCTTTAGGTAAATACCATTTCTGGGCTTTCGAAAGGAATTTTGTCATAATCCACTAGTTCATAGGCCCCTTTTTCTAGTGCACATTTTACTATATAAGGGCCATGCCACATTGTATTGAATTTACCAGTGTATAACTTATCGTGCTCCCTATTATAGACCAAGACTAAATCACCTTCTTTTTGGCGGTGCTGGACCCGCCAACATGTAAGGGGATCTCCCTAGTAAGAAGTCCTAATTAGACCTTAGACCATTTGGTGAAGGAGTCCCAACAGTGTGTCGTATAGTAATGCCTTGACTGTGATTTTTCACAGAGGCAAGTAAGATGTCTTTGTTGGTAACAACGGTGTGACAGTTGCAACAAGCCAAGGAAGGTGCATGAGAGGTTCAAACACATAGGGGGTTGAGATGAGTGCGCCCCTTGGAAACCTGTGATAGAATGGAGTTAAGAAGGGAATGCATGAGCAAAGATGCATCATATAATGGAAGGCAAGTTAGCTAGCAATCCAAAGTAATGGTGAAAGCAACAACACATTTTAGAAAGATTCATACATACATACACAGAAAAGCCCATACATGTATGTGTAAGAAAACAAATACATATATCATTTAGAGTAAATCAGATAGCATAGAATACAATACAACATATGCATGAAACGTGTTGGCTCTATTATATTAATAAGTGTAAGTTATATTCATACAATACATCCATGTCTAACCACTAGCTCCGACAGCAGAACATTACAGCTAGAACTGCTTGCTCCTCCTAAGAGATGTACTAGCTCTCCATAGTGGAGAAGCCAAGGCTCATTACAATATTGTCCAATCTCTCTCTAAGATAGTCCTATCGGAAGCTTGGCTGACCAAAAACCTTTACAATGAGTTATGAGGTTCTATTTATAGCAAAGGGTGGGGTGACCCTTGACATTCCCCTTTGTGATAGTTCATCTACCCTCATGACTCTTCATCTACTTTATGACTATTACATCCAACTATCGACACTTGAACTTCCACTTGACATGATGTTACATTACAATCCACATGTGCCCATGTGAGAAAAAATGGCTTGAGAAAGCCATGCAAGACATCACTAACACTCAGTCCATTGTGGTGAGACCAACTCTTTGACATGCTTGTGACGGTGGAGGTGGTGAGCTGATGCCAAGCTTAGTCATCTGTGATGGTGTGCATGCACTCCATGGTGACATCTTGCTGAAGCGACCTCTTGCGTCTGTTGCATCTCAGTGCATTGGTGTGGCTCCTCCATCCAACTCATCTACTAACATTCACATGGTCTTCTTGAGTGCAGCTGAACCAAAAACACACTGATGCATAGAGTCTATGATGATCTTCCAGTGTGTGATGGTGGTCGTGCACATCAACTATCAACTGAATTTTAACCTCCAGTTTGACCTGCTTCTTGTCTTTGCCTCAGTGAGTGTGCTGAATGGGTGGGATCACATGCGTGCACATAATGACATGCATACGGTTGAATTCCCTTGTATGTGATCAACAACACTACTCACCATGTTTGCTTTGTGCCAGCTGCTGGGATGGATCTATAACTTGTACGAGTGCAGTTTCATCTGTGAGTTCACATTGCACTCGCTACTGTACCTGTTCCTGTTGCAACTCATTCTCTCATGTATGCAGCTCCTGTTCGTCTTTGAGCTTTTTCTTCAGCACATGCAACTACTTCTCTGTTCCATTCTCTATCTTCACGCGATCCTCATGTCACGCTGTCACCTTATAGCCTAAGTCTCAAAAGTTACTTTCATCACAAGTGGATCTGCTTGAGCTTGCAACTTTGTTCTGGCTTTGTGTTGTCAACAACCTTCCTCTTGCATTCGCCGCATGCGGGTGTGCTGCCTTCTTTTCTGCTAATGGTGTTTTTCTCTGTGATGCTGATAACTATGATGTTGCTGCCATCTTATTTTTATGTCTTGTCTACAAACAAATTGATGTCTTCATAGGTAGGCAAGCTCATAGACACTTGCTTCGCTGCAACCCATGTTGTGTTCTCATCGGTGTCCTTTGACTCTGCTCTCCCGAAGTCCATTGTGCTTGTGCTACCGAGAGGGAGATGAACACCAAAAATACCTGTGGACATGGCAACGCTCATGGAAAGAAATCTAACATTCAAAAACCAAAACGAACTTGAGAACTGACTTGCAACATACCTGTGTGACTGATCATGAAGGTTGTGCAATTTCCGTCGGGAGTTCGAGAGACTGACTACCAAAGCTATGCAAGGTATAGTCTGAGATGTCCTAAGGTTGACTGACTACTAGAACTACACAATGCACAGTCCAACCTATCCTATTGAGGACTAAAACTACGCAATGCACAATTTCAGTTAGTAGTGACATGAAACCAACAAACTGCATTGCACATTTTCTGGGGCCAACAGGAAACTGCCTCCAAGAATTGTATAATGCAAGGATGGAGTTCAGTGCCTAGCTAGACGTGCGTAATTTCTGGAGGGAAGGAAAATCCTTCGCTTCTGGGAATGCGCAGTGCTAGCCGGGCAAGGCACAGTACGGGCGAAGGTAGCCTAGTCTGGCCGATGGGTGACTGAAAACACGAGAAGTGTTGAAGAATGGTGAGATGAGTGCAAACAAGAGTGAATGATTTTTCGTGCAAACAACAAGTGCAAGATTTGGAAAATGGTAAGGCATGCGTGTGTGTGAATTGACTCGCTGCAATGAAGACTGTCTATGCAAAATAGTGTCATGCATGCAACAACAGTGAGATGCAAATGGAAATTAAAACGGTCCTTATACAAGCTAACATACATGAAAATGACAACAAGTGCTCACTAAGAGCAAGTATATAGCACTCACATGAAGTAGTACACAAAAAGCAACAGAAACGTAACGTAAGACATGAAAAGTGGGCTTACCCCAAAACAATTGATTTGAATGTGCTAAGGAATCCTAGATGCAATGCGGGATGTCAGAGTTGCATGTTCAATGTGAGGAATGAGCTTTGCAGTGTCCGGTTGATGGGTTTCGATAAAATTGAGGTTATGACATGCATGCCACAAATCTAGGAAAAGTGACACTTGGCGGGAGGTTTCTTAAATGATCCTTGCATGTAACCTCTAGCTGCTAAAACTAGATCCCTAAATCAAGGAATGCATTTCCATGCTACCTTGGGAGAAGCAACCCATGCATGCAAATCATTTTTGCTCAGTCCCGGAGGGAACTGGTCAACCCAAGTGCACATGCAACAGTCTTCTCGGCTGAAGGGAAAAAAATGTAAATTTCTGGAAGGGATTTGGGCTAGCTTCCCAAAGGGATTGTGCAATTTCTTAGAAGAGAAATTGACAGCTACCCAAAATTACCCAATTTCTAGGATGAGCAACCCTGTTGGGAGGAATTGTAGAATTTTTTCAGTGAATAGTGATAGGCATATTTGCACAATTCTAGAGCCCAGCAGGTTGTGAGACAGAATCACACAATTTCTAGAGGAAGGCTGGTTCCCCTCCAGAATTGCGCAATTTCTTGAGGGAGCTGCTCAACCTACAACTAGACCAATTCCAATGAAACAAGCTCTGATGGACAGGATGTCATTCTGCAAGAAAATCATTGAAGCTTGTGTACTTGATGAAGCAAGACATGTTGATGTGAAAGGTTGGTAGGGAGGTTCCAAAATGAAGCTAAGGAAAAATTTTGGAGGGTGGTTTTAGCCGCTACAACACCTAGCGACACACTGGTATAATTCCAGCTCTCTGAATGGACCTTGTTCATGAAAAGCAAGTCTAACACCTCCGGAAGTATTGTTCAGTTCTGAGTTCGTCTTGGTTTCCACATTTTCTTGATTATAAGATGTAGCATCTGTCAAGCTCTTGGTTGATTGACACACATTCTAAGCCAATTTAACACAGTTGTTTCAATTGGGGCTGAGGGGTATATTCGTGCACAAGCAATATAGTTATTAGAGTCTTAGTTTCATCTCTGGTGTTGCTCTGCAGCCAGCAGGCCTCGACAGTACCCCGCTGGAGTCACGCAGAAACACAAGCATGGCTCCACTGCCAGCAAGCCTGGTCAGCACCCCAGTGAAGTTACTTGCATCACCTTTCTGTGTAGGAAGCCTTTCTCTTCTTTTGCCTTATTCATTTTTCATTTTTTCAAACTTTTTTCACTTTTTTTTTTTTTTATTTTTTTTATTTTTGATCTTCACAACTATTCATAGCACTTATTCATTTCAGAGTTAGATGAGGGATTCCGAATTATTGAGAGTAGAAGAGGTTGTTCCTTCAGAGAAGTAGTTTATGTATACATCCTACGTGATTTTTAAGGGTTCCCCCTTCACCTTACTCTACTTTATAGAGATGACAAGGATTAACCCAAATACAAATGACTGGATTAGGGGATACTAGTTAGCGCAAAAGTGTTGTGTTTTCACCAAGGTTCACTTCAAACAATACGTATTTTATATTGATGTATCATGCACTGAAGACAACAAGTTCTTACATAAGAGAGCAGACAAAAGATAACCAAATGTTGATAGTTGTACAAGTCCTCTTGTACTTTACCCAGCTTGTTTCAAGAGTCGCACATGGTCCATGTGAAACTAACCTATGGAAAATAACAAGCAAACAAACCAAAAAGAAAAGAAAGAAGCAAAAGAAAATGCGGAAGCAAAGTGAGTAAGAAAACAAACACACAAAGAAAGAATCAAACATGCATGCAAGAAAACAACTCAAAAGAAAACACTACTCCTACTCCTATGCTAACAGTGCATGGGACATCTCACGTGAAGTGATACATCCAATGCAATCATCGACGCATTGGTTGACCCATGTTGGTGAAGGCATGGTTTGCGTGCATCACAGTTGCGTAAACCAGCAAGCATGAAAGATATAACGATGAAGACAGACACACTCTAAGCTTACAAGTGACCACAAAACAAAGATGAGTGAAAGCGCATGACATGCACTCTGTGGAGCTGCCATGCTGTTGTGCTACACTGTGTGCATATGTCAACTGTATGCATTCTCTTGACTGTGACATGCAAGCAAACGTGAGAAAGGTATACCACTTACATTGTGCATGTGTGTTTGTTGTGTAAGATTCCTCCAATGCATGAGCGATGGGATCATGTAGTTCGAGTGGAGGAAGCGAAACCTAGGTGTTTGATTGATCTTCAATGCAAAGGAGAGAGTGATGAGGAGCCTTGAGTGTTTCAATTATTTCCTAACCAGAAGTGAAACCAACCTCAGGACAGCAAGCGCCTGACATAACCATTAGCTCGAGCTGAAGTGCCTCGACAGTCCGCAAGGTTTCAACTTCATTGACAAATAGATCATCATAGACTAGTGTCTTAGATAGATTAAAAATGATTGAATCTACAACCAAGATTAGAAAATTCTGGATGTTTTTCAGCATCCTCATGATTTGATGAATCGGGTAGAGTGGTAGATGAGAAACAAATATGTTCAACCTCTGTGCTTTCAAAAATGATAGATGACATATTGGATGGATTTTCAGAGGATGATGTGTCCTCTCTACACTATGATGATAGATTGACATCCGATGTGTCCTGTGAATGATTGGAAGTAGAAGCATCCAGAAATGGGTTTTCATAGGGGAAATCAATAATGGCAGAATCACAAGGGATGTCAGGATAAAGCGGATGAGATGCAGCTAGAAGGGAGTCATCCTTCACCGCGAGTTCTTCTTTCGATTTTCTCACACAGTCATCATGAATGATGGCATAGTTGGTTGCATAACACCAACTCTGTCGACAACTTGATCCTCGTTCGCAACAGGTGAGGAGCCTGGAATAGGAAAACACAAGACAATACAATCTGGAGGATCAAAAAAATGTGGGGATTGAGGTTGAGGGAGTGAATCCACTTGACAACCAATAGGCTTGCAAGAAAATTTTGTATAGATATCAAGAGCAGGCGGGGTGGGAGGATGTGACAGTTCAACTGATGTGTGTGCATGATCTCCCACATCACTCCGTGGTGGTGGAGTTGTTTGAGGAGGTGAAGGTGTACAATCACTTGTGACAGCAATTGTGCCTGCGTGTGATTACGCAGTTCGATCACCGAAGTGTTCTGAGTGGGGTTCAGATATGCGAAGAAGATACTCAAATATTCCATAAAGAAATTCCTAATTAATTTAATCTTTCGGAAATCAGTATGCAAGATTACAAATCGTGTGTAAAACTGATCAATGGATTCATTATGTGCTTTTCGTAATTTCATAATTTCTTAATCGAGTGCTTTATGGTTAAAGTGATTGAAAGCATGGACTATCTCTGCGACTAGATGAGGAAGAGAATGAATATATTTTTTGGGTAGCGTGGCACACCATTGCATGGGGTGCCCTCGAAACATGTAGATGAATAGCACCCAGGTCATGTACTCTTCAAATATTCCATGTCTTTCACATGAGCCTACAATGCCAACCACGTGGCTAACCAAGGCTATGTGGACTCCACCATAAAATGTTTTATGTGACAAGTTATCCAAGAGATTTTCTGAGATAATGAAGTTGTTTCCATAATACATACACTTTGGAAGAGCAACTCTGTAGTTAGTCATGATTGATATGTAGAGATTCAAAACAAATGCAATGACTCAACTTGTCATCTGCCCTCCTTCTAGCACCAAAATGTTGATGGTGCTGGACCCCCCAACATGTAAGGGGATCTCCCCATTAAGAAGTCCCAATTAGACCTCAGACCATTTGGTGTAGGAGTCCTAGTAGTGGATCATACAGTAATGCCCTGACCATGATTTCGCACAAAGGCAAGTAAGATGTATCTGTTGGTAGTAAGGGTGTGACAGCTGCAACAATTCAAGGAAGGTGCATGAGAGGTTCAAACACATGGGGGGTTGAGATGAGTGTGCCATTTGGAAACCTATGATATCACAGAGTTAAGAAGGGAACACATGAGCAAAGACGCATCATAACATGGGAGGAAAGTTAGCTAATAATCCAAAGTGATGGTTAAAGCAACAACATGCTTAAGAAAGATTCATATTGTTGGCTTGTAGTGGCTTGACCCAGGTTCGGAGTTAATTAGCCAAACAAATCCCTGTATTACTAGCCCTTTCGACAACATCCCATGGAGTGCAGACTGAGGTCTCAGCCAAAGTAGTATGGCGGGGTGCTGGAGCTAGGTTTCCGCACCCTTGAGATGTCTAAGGGATTGATTTGGTCCAACTATGAGTCCCTTCACCCAGGTTACTTTGCGTACTTCCCTGGCATTCGTGCCCTGATAATTTTGCCTTCACACAGCCCTAACCAGGGGCTATGGGGCTTTTGCATTGCTAGAGTAATGATCTGCACTATTTCCTTAAGTTACACCTGAGTTCTTATCTTCTTACACTAGTTAGTATTTTCGTGTAAATAGATGCCTTATTTTATATTTACTTATTCAGCACAACCATATGAGTTCGCAGAGTAAATAAATAGTAAACTTGCTATTCATACCCGATAATGCATGAAACAGGAAAAGATACCTAGAAATATGGTAAAACTTCTCTTTTATTAATTCTTCCCACAATGTGAAGTTGGAAAGTGTTCTCTCTGTAGACAAAGGCAACCCCTCTAGCCCTAGAGTGGGTCTAGTCACAAACAAAACAACAATCGATTTCCTTAAATGGTCATTGTTGGAGGCCTACCTCAAAACCGGTGTTCGATGAAGCTTTCTTTACACTGCTCTAGCTTCCGTTTCCTTCTCCTTAATGAGCAATCAACCTGAAACAACACAAGAGAACAACAGAACACGTAACCAAGAACAACAGTGATCTATTTACTTATAAAGTCAAGAAATCATAAGCTATCAAGTAAATTGTGCACAAGATATAGGAAATCATCATTGATTGTATTAAAATGAATCAAGAGCAAAGCTTACAACCAAGTCTTGATGTCACAAGCCTTCTCAGAGGGTCCAGTTCGTATGTTTCTTCAAGCATTCACTCTCAAGAATGGGTCTCCCAAATAGATGATTTTTCTCTGTCTCACTCACAAGCTCTAATGCAAGGCTAAGGCACTCCAAAACCTCTTACCAAACTATCAGCATTTCCACACTTGTCAAACTCACACCAAAGCTATCTAATCTACTTCAATCCAACTAGTAACCCAGTAACTAGGAACTCAGAACTAGTTGATCATAGCAATGGTGAGTGCTTTTATAGGAGGAGGAGCCTCCATGAAATGAGGGAAAGTGAGCTTATCATCAAGGGAGATTTCATAAAAGGTGGAACTACCACCCCAGAGGAGAGAGGCGAACCAATCTGACCCAACAACCAGCTCTAGAATCACCCAGAAGGCCGACTGTTTGAACTAATTCGCCTAATCTGGATCATCGCAGGTCATGAACTAGGGCTTAGCGACGACATTGCAAGGGAGCAATGCATTTAGGCCAATTGTCACAATAAGCATCTGGAAGACTTGTGCTGAGCCCTAAAATTCGACTGTCGCAGGAAACAGTTGTACACTTGCGATGACATCGAAATGATACAATTCATGACAGGGAACCGTTGCAGATTTTAAGGGTTTACTAGCGACGATGGAGAAACTAAGGAAAACACGGTCAATCTTCAGGATTAGAGAGCACTTGCTTAATATTCTTGCATGAGTGGTAAGATATGGACATGTTTATCTGATGTATGACACAACAGAGGGACTAAGATGAGGTCAGTGACAAATTACTGTGTAACAGATGCCCCCCAAAACATGAAGCCCAAGAGAGTGGGAGGGGTGAAATGCTTTACAAAATCATAACCGAATTGGAACACCACCACGAGGAACTTGCGGGTGAAAGTACAACTGATATCTCTGATAGTGAAATACATGTAGTCTAGGCATGGGTGCAGCCATCCAAAAGACATATCAAGTTTGGTCTGTGGTATGGACGTAGCCACCTAATCAGTAAGACCATATATAAATATAGAGGTATGGTCGCAGCCATCCATAAAGACACAGGTATGGTCACAGCCATCCAATCAAAGAGTCATGCATGTAATCATGAACCAATCCACGCAACTCGAAAATATGTACTCTTAGTCCGGGGTCTTGAAACCCAACCAATCATAGTACAAATTCTAGAATGCGAATAGATGTGCTGAAGTCGAGCATGATAGAAAATCGCTTGATTACCAATCAATGATAGAAACCGTTAACAAGCGTGAGAGAGACCACCAATAATGTCAACTTGTGAAGTAGGAAAGTGTTCCCTCTGCAGATAAAGGCAACCCCTCTAGCCTTAGAGTGGGTCTAGTCACAGCAAAAACAAAACAACAATCGATTTCCTTAAATAGTCATTGTTGGAGGCCTACCTCAAAACTGTTGTTCAATGAAGCTTTCGTTGCACCGCTCTAGCTTCCGTTTCCTTCTCCTTAATGAGAAATCAACCTGAAATAGCACAAGAGAACAATAGAACACGTAACCAAGAACAACAATGATCTATTTACTTACAAAGTCAAGAAATCATAAGCTATCAAGTAAATTGTGCACAAGATATAGGAAATCATCATTAATTGTATTAAAATGAATCAAGAGCAAAGCTTACAACCACGTCTTGACATCACAAGCCTTCTCAGGGGTCCAGCCAGTATGTTTCTTCAAGCATTCACTCTCAAGATTGGGTCTCCCAAATAGATGATATCTCTCTCTCTCACTCACAATCTCTAATGCAAGGCTAAGGCACTCCACAACCTCTTACCAAACTATCAGCAATTCCACACTTGTCAAACTCACACCAAAGTTATCTAATCTACTTCAATCCAACTAGCAATCCAGCAACTAGGAACTCAGAACTAGCTGATCATAGCAATGGTGAGTGCATTTATAGGAGGAGGAGCCTCCATGAAATGAGGGAGAGGGAGCTTATCCTTAAGGGGGTTTTCATAAATGGCGGAACTCCCATCCCAAAGGAGAAAGGCGAACCAATCTAACCCAACAACCAGCTCTAGAATCATCCAGAAGGCCTACTGTTTGAACTAATTCGAATATTCTGGATAGTCGTAGGTCATGAACAAGGGCTTAGCGATGACATTGCAAGGGAGAAATGCGTTCAAACCAATCGTCACAATAAGCATATGGAAGACTTGCGCTGAGCCCTAAAATTTGACTATTGTAGGAAACAGGTGTACACCTGTGATGATGTCACAATGATACAATTCATGACAAGGAATTGTCACAGGTTTTAAGGGTTTACTAGCGACGATGCAGAAACTTAAGAAAACAAGGTTAATCTTCAGCATTAGAGAGCACTTGCTTAATCTTCTTACATGAGTGGGAAGATCTGGACATGTTTATCTAATGTATGACACGACAGAGGGACTGAGATGAGGTCAGTGACAAATTATTGTGTAACACACGGTTACAGACTTGACCTACCCTGCGCACTCAACTGTAGGGATCCGTGCACTCAGCTGCAGACTACTAGGCCTCTGCGCACTCAGCTACGGAGCCTTCTCCTACTCTACGACCCAAAGACATGACTTACACTGCGACTCAATGCTTCATCAATTTCTTAGATTCATCATGCTTCCTTGTTCTTTCTACACTTAATGCCTTGCTCTATTTATACAATCCCTTCAACACTTTGGCCTGTTGCATTCGTGTGAGCCTCTAAGTGAGGGCCACCATCTGCGTGGTCCCTTTGACGATGTCATACTACTGTTGGAGCTCACGTGCCTCTGTCTTGAAGCACCAGATGTTAGGGTCCTCCTACAGATTGGTGAGGACCTCAAATGACTCTTCCAACATCCTGGTGCAGTCCCTTACTGCACTACTGATCTCTTCCATCCCTGATGTAATAGAATTGGCGTGCTGTTCTCTTACTTTCAGAGGGGTAGATAGCTGTGCCTTCAATCACAGCTCTGCTATCTGAAGGTTTAGCTCTAGCTAAACCTTGGCCATTTACTCTCTTGCCTCACACACCCTTGTTGCTAATCTGTGGATGCAGACCTTTGCTGGTGCTTTTGCTGGGATGGCCAGCTCAAGGACCATCTGGCAGGCTTCTTCCAGTACCTATACCATATGCTTGTTCTACGACACAACCTCGTCGTGCTGCAAGCTCAACTGCTCCATGTTGATCTTCTGCTCGCTTAGCACCTGCAATGTGCGGCTCTCCCTAGCCTATAGTTCTACAGTAATCCCATCCTGCAGAACATAGAGCATCTCCTGCGGGAGTGCAACCATGTTGATCCTTATCCCTTTGATTTCACTAACCATAGGCCTATCGGTATCATTTGCTATAATCAGTGCCCCTTCTAGCAACACTATTGTGTTTTTTGTCTGAGCACGTAGCATTTTATCAGCTGCAACTGTCCCTACTGTGAGGTTGGTTGAAATAGTACCAGCCTGAGGAGTAAGCAGCTGCAACTTCTAAATCTATGCTCTAAGGGCCCCCAGCACAATCTGATTCTCCTTCATGAAGTTCTAGAGGGCCTCTATGGTGACATCGTGCACGGTCTCTCCTATATCAAGTAGATCATCCTCTGTAAGGATGATCAGGTCGATCGATAGCTTGGATGCTTTCACCTTCTTGCACGGCCTCGTCCGCTCACTTGGTCGCTAGTGCTTTAACTATGTTGACATTGTTTGTGGGTCCGCACAACCCTCCTCTTCCTATGTTCCCATATCTTTCTCCTGCCAATGTGAAGGTGACTTCTGGCCCTCACATGCCTTCTCGACTGCCTCCTGTGTTACTACTATTGTGGCCATTTTCTGTTCTATTGCTACTTGCACAGTGTCTCATGCCTCTTATGCTTTTGCTGCGCTGCTTCTTGCGTTCTCTTTTCTACCAACTGTGCCATGCGCAGTTTGGCCTTCTCCTTCTTCTTCTGCGCAATGGAATTATCCACTGTAGTGATGTCTGGGGCGCGCCACTCTAGCGGCCATGTCTATAATACATTGAAAATCACATCATCGAGGGCTATGAAGGGTAGTTAACTCCACTTCTTCACAGGGTCCTTGCGCACTTTAAGAGATATGTGGTGAAAGTCCTTTTTAAATTCTACAAAACTTTTCAGGCTATTGTGGACAGTGGGTGATAACCACGGCTTGTGGTTAATCCCCATTCTAATGTTCATCTCCATGAACGCCTAGAATATCTTACTACCGCGGATCCGGTTTTCATCCTTGGTGGCCCAAAGCGAAGCGTACTTCACGGCATCTGGTAGATCCCTCACAATTGTGAGGAACTTGCTATCCTTTGACAATTCCCTTGCCACCAACACTATAGACAGCGGAAGCCATGCATAGTGGAATGTTTTTCCCATGCATAGTGGAACATTTTTCCCTGTTCCTGTGCCTCATGGCAATTTTCCAAGAACTCTTTACACAATAACTCAGACCTTTTAAACTAGACCCCTTCCATGCATTGCTCAGGAGGTGCCACCACCAATGCAAGTACCTTGTCCGCGCAGCACTTCCGCATGACCTTTCCTTCTAGTATCTGAGTTGCCACCCTGATTACTTTGTTGTTGATACTGGAGATCGCGTAGCCCTTTTTCTTCTTCTCCATCTTGTATTTCTTCTTCATGGCCTGCGCGATGGCCAAATTGCTACTCTTCCCCTCTGAGATGTCTGTGGGGTCCTCTCCTTTACACGGAAGCCTAGCAATGCTATGGATTAGGTGGCCTGTGATGGGGATGGGCTCCTCCAGCGAAAAACACCCACCATGCACCAAGAAAAGCAGTTGCCTGATGACGAAGATCGTCACTGGAGCATGGTGGATATGCGGCAACGAGAGAAAGTTTAATAACCTTCCCTTTTCCACTCCGTGTAACCACTTTCGTGGCTCCAATTCTATAACCCCCACTGTGGTGTTATTCTTGGGCTTCATGAGCTACGCGGTCTCTAGGTGAGGGAATTTTTCGTGGTCAACGATATCCCAATCTTCAAACATCAAGCTTGGCACCCATCCCAAGTGCGTGCCCTCAAAGATGATGTCGTCCAGGAGGAGCGGAGTCTAGAGAGAGCTCTTGCTCTCGTTGAGGTCCTTGGGCACTTACACCTTCCCCTTCCACAGGGGAATATACGTGGGCATTTTTGTTGGAGGGTGCGTAGGCTTGATTTCTTCCTCCATGCCCTCATCCTTGTCTTATTCAATTATGAGGTCCTCTAGGTCTTCTTCCTCCTCGTCAATTTCCAATTTAACTGCTTTCCCCTTTTCCTCCATAGTTAATCTGGTACAAAATGAGTTTCATGGGAACACACGCACTAGAATCATTGGTTGTTTATCCTTCTGCGGTCTTGGTGTGCGCGATGATTTAGGGATTTCCACAACAATCCCAGCACCTTCAGGGGAATCTTCTATGGTCAGGGCCTGCACAGCCTCTTCAGTGGTCATGTCTGCAATTTCCCTAGCTTCCTCAGATGTTGCCATCTTGCTCATCTAGAAATCTCTCAATCGCTCAATCAGGGGCTCAATCAATGCTTGGCATAGGGAAAACAAATCTCGACTTAGAACACGCGGGGCATACAACAACTCAATTCACAAATGACCAAATAATGTTTGCTGGGAAGCCCATTGTAATTTATAGCGCCTTTTGAATTTGAATTCGACCATTCCCCCTAAATCTGGTTCATTAATGCTCCCTTGGTGATAGATTTTCCCAAATCTTGCCCATAAAGCACGTCTTAAATGTCTTCTACCCACTCCATTTGGTCTCAAGTCAAGCATCACATCGTGAATAGTGACTTCAACAGTCACTTTCCAGCCAACCCATGCAGCAGCGTAGCCCCCTTGCATGGTCGCGGACCTTCTGACACTTTGCTCCTGTGCACAGCTCCAACATCACGCAACTCCCGAGAAAAGTAGTTTATAGTCCTACACCTCCTTTCAACTACCTGGAGCGCTAAGATTGTACTTCCCATGGCTAGTCAAGTGGTTGTGCCACTTGAATAGGGTTTCAATTGGTCGCCTATCATTTTTCCTGGAAACATCCACCTATGATTGTTACTGGCTATGTCGTGCACTTTACCATCGACATTGTGTTATCATGGGTGATCCCTTTCATAATATGCGGTCTAATCCAAGGCATCAGGCTGATCAACTCTCGGCGGTAGTCCCTAAATTCGTCAACTTGATCGTGCGTACCCTGTTTTATCACCCTGGTTTTCTCATCAAGAAAATCTTTCTTTATTTCGTCCTCACGCTTCTTGAATTATGCTTCAACCAGAGTTCTTTTCTCCTTCAATTGTACCTTTTCTTTCATAAGTTCTTGGATCCTAAGATCACCTTGTAGGATTTCTTTCTTAGGTCCCAAGCATTCTGCTTCATTCATCTGCGCGATCCCTTCCTGCAAGGCTCCATGAGCCATCATATCTACTAACACTGCTATGCGTGGACTAGGCATTTTATACTCTATGGGGATTACAATGTTCACTCCATAATCTAGCCTTGAAGGTGTCTGCTCTGCTAGTTTTTTGCACATTGTCCTATAAGCCCACAAAACCATTGGTATGCACAGGTTCCAATTAGTCCACTGCGCATTGTGTACCTTTTCTAGCGCTTTGCATACTTCATTAAAGGCTTTTGTGTGGATAACCTTCCATGCACCCGTACTTTCCATACTCCATTGTTCCAACCGAAGGGGTCATTCGCACCATTTCCTTGCCCACATATGCTTATTGATTATGTCTTCTAACGTGAAGTCTGTGTGCATCCGCGTAGGTTTTTTTAGATATGCCTGTATCCATTTGGACAGGTGCGCGCGCAAATTGTTTCATCTGTCATCCTTGTCTTTTAATCCCATTTGAGGCTTCCCAAATAGCATGCACATCATTCTCCTGCATTCACACCAATCCTCAAAATCTTCCTTGGTGCGTACCCCACCACCTTGCAGGTGTAGTGCGTAGTACCCACTTCAAAGCCTCGAAATGTTGCAGTTCTTGCACTTCTCTTTTGAATCTGTTCAGGAAGTTATCTACCTCACATAACCCATCATACGTAGTTAGATCCCTTACCTCTCTTGGTACGTAGCGCAACGATCTCATCATCATGTTATAGTTCAGCGTGGTTACCTCGTGTAACCAGTTCTACCATTGCTCTATTTCTTCATCAGAATCTGATGTATAATAGCTTTTGTGCTCCAATGAGATTCATCCATCCACGGTCAGATTTACCCACTCTTGCTCTCACGTGGTTCTCATGTAGATGCAATCCAAGTTGTCGTCACTTTCATAGTCGCGCACTGGCTCCGTGTAGCGCAATCCTTTTGCAAGGTCCAAAGGTACAACTATGCGTAGAAACTTTTTCTCAAAAATCATCTTACGCTTCTTCAGATTTATCACCCCATTCATGTCAATGGCCCAATCTATCCCTAATAGTGTAGGGTAGGGATTATTGTCATCAACAATCTCTATCACTTCAAAATCTACTAGCGCACTTGCTCCTTCAATGTCCATGGTGATTCCCTACAATCTTCCCATAGGTAGGGTCTTTTGTTGTTTCACCATTCGTAGTTGGATTGGAGACCATTACAGCATAGGCCTTCCCATGCGCTCCCATGTCTGCTTCGGCAGAATGTTCATGTCCGATCCTAGGTCCAGAATCATTTGATCCATCTCATATTCCCCAATCTAGTGGTTAATCTCATCTCTCTTCCCATCCTCTTCACGTGCTTTCCAATCTTCCGGACTATGCACGGTTCTCCTAGCATGGTCCCAACACATCTATTTAGGAGTTCCTATAGTCCCTTTATAGCCTTGCTGTCGCATAGCAGCTTCATGCATGTTTCCAAGAACGTCATGAGCATCGAGGGGTCCATTTTCGGCTCCGGTTTGTCTTTTATTCCTGAAGTGGAGGCATCAACGAAGCTCTTCCTAGCTTCCATGAAGGTTTCCTTACTCCGCTCCAAATCAAACTTTGGTTCTTTTGTCGGAGCCTTACAAACCCAAGTACTATCTTCATGCTACTTACCTTTGTCATCCCCTGTCATAATTCCACTTCTGAGCACAATATTTACGTTAGGGTCTTCCTCACGCAACTCAGGCCTCATCATTTGCAGGTTATGAGTTGGGGGAGGTTGAAGTGCTCCCTTGTCACACAGCCTCGCTATCAATGTGGGACAATCCTCCATCTCATGATTAAACAATGTATAATACAAACATGATGGACGTGTCAGATTCATACAATGACAGGCATAATGTCATGGCCCTCTGCAATTGTAACATATCAGCCATCCACGAACTTTTTGAGGTCCTTCTCCACCTCGTCCTCATCTGTGCCCTTCAAATTCGGTTCGCACCATCCCTGCGTTCTAGTTAAGGGGCTGTGTTTCGGCCTGAAATCTATAGGTGGGAGTCCTATCCATCATCAGCTCATAGATTCTACAGGTGCACTCATCATGTCCTACTGACTTATAGAAATTACAGAACAATTGTTGCGAATTCTATGTGTACTTCTACAATAAATGGTAGTTGTCGATAGCATGCTTTGCCCCTATTTGACAAATTACACACCATAATGCAAGTGTCGTGCTGGGTCCTTATTGTGCCTCTGGTCTTAATGGCATTGGTCCTCCTCCCGTGAGGTAATTCGTGAACACTGGGCAGTGGTCCTTGTCATGACCCTAACCCTTACATTTAGCACACCATACCTCATCACGCACCTCTCGGCAAGCTGTCCTGTCTTGTTTCAGACTTTGCATCTCAACGCACAAGTTTTTCAACTACGCGTGGATCTGCTGAGCTCCCAGGTTAGGATCCTATATTAGAGTCTCATGTAGTCTCATCACGATCTCCAATTCCTTAGCCTAAGTTGTTAGCCTTTGTTGTGACAACGTGTCCCTTAAATGTGGCATTAGTGATGCTACAAACCATTCGTGATGTTGTCCACCCGTCAAAGTCATGTTAGCTTCATGAATTGTGCACTTTAGTCTCTAGTCCAAATCCCAAGGATTCTCACCTGGTAGCATTGTGATCTCCTTGAGCCCAATGATCGACTGTGCCTCTGACTTCGGCCTGCTAAATTCCTTGTTCAACACAGTTTGGATATCTGTGATCCCCGCATTCGAATTGTTATTGGAATGATTAATATACCAAGTTAGCACGTGATATTGTAGAGTGCTGACCAATGTTGCTTTCTTTATATTGTCATCCGTGACTCCCTGTGCTTCCCATACAACTTTTATCATGAACCAAAACTGGTCTGGATCTTCATCCCCTACTCCCTTGAACACTAGCAACTTTATCGCACTTACCGTATTGACTTGCGGTGGTGGCGGAGGTGGTATGGGCGAAGATGGGGGTTAAGAAGGTGCAACTGGCGGTGATGTGGGTTGGGATGGTATGCATGGAATTCTCTGCCTTATCAAATTGATCACACTTATTGGTGAGACCTTCGCGGGCTCTTCCTTGTCTCCTCGCGGAAGTGAAATCAAGGGGCTAGTTTCTAGTTCTGCAATACCTTCGTTTCTATAAATTCTCCCACTTTGCGTAGCCCCAAACATTAATGTATTTGCATAACCCACTTTTCACACAGTAGCATTTTAATCCAAGGGTTCAAAGACTTAACATACTTACCTCGCAGTCCTTTGAGGAAGCGTCATTCTACCTCGCTATAGCTGACTGAAGTATCTACCACGAAGTCAGTGATGAATCCTCCTATAATTCGATCAAGCCATTGATCAACAGCATATGTGATCTTATCTTCCGATGCTTCTAATCTGTGCACCAATTCTGGATTCCACACAATAGGTTTGTTGAGCTTACACCTTCCTTGGCTATCTGCTAGCTTCACAATCCACTCATATAGCTTAGTAGGGAAAATGCAAAGAAAATTTCATGGATCTCTATGTACAGGTAGCAGTCTAACCACTCTTCCTTTGATAGTCATGGATCCTATTCTCCTACACCACAAAATCGTGAATCTTCCTATCCAACCATTCCTCAATTTCTTTCTTAGTTTGATTCCAGTGATATGAAATCAAACATCTCTATGCAGATCCCAGTCCTGGAAACAGAACCATTTGTTGGCTTGTAGGGGCCTGACCCAGGTTAAGAGTTAATTTTCCAAACAAATCCCTATATTACTAGCCCTTTCGGCAACAATCCACAGAGCGTGGACTGAGGTCTCACTTGAAGTAGTATGGGAGGGTGCTGGAACCATGTTTCCACACCCTTGAGATGTCTAAGGGGTTGATTTGGTCCAACTATGAGTCCCTTCATGCAGGTTACTTCGTGTACTTCCGTGGCCTTCACGCCCTAATAATTTTGCCTTCGCGCAACCCTAACCAGGGGCTGTGGGGCTTTTGCACATTGCTAGAGTAGCGATTTGCACTATTTCTTTAAGTTACACCTGAGTTCTTATCTTCTTACACTAGTTAAATATCTTTGCGTAAACAGATGCCTTATTTTATATTTACTTATTCAGCACATTCATATGAATTCACACAGTAAATAAACAGTAAACTTGCTATTCATACCCGATAATGCATGAAACAGGAAAAGATACCTATAAATATGATAAAACTTCTCTTTTATTAATTCTTCCCACGGTTACAGACTAGACCTACCCTGTGCACTCAGCTACGGACTACTAGGCCTCTGCGCACTCAGCTACAAAGCCTTCTCCTACTCTTCGACCCAAAGACACGACTTATACTTCAACTCAATGCTTCATCAATTTCTTAGATTCATCATGCTTCCTTTTTCTTTCTACACTTAGAGCCTCGCTCTATTTATACAATCCCATTGTCCACAAACCACGGGTAGATCTTTCAAACCAACATTACATTACAAAAACAAGGGCAGACAACCGTATGAATCTATTATTACTTCGTGCTTCGCGCCCACAATTCGCGGAGTATTTACAATGGACTTAGTCAAAACTTGGGCTTTAAGCCCCAAAACGTGCCTTGGGGGGATTCCACACCTAGCATGTACATACATACACAAAAAAGTCCATACATGCATACGTAAGAAAACAAATACATATATCAATTAGAGTAAACCAGATAGCATATAATACAATACAACATATGCATGAAACATGTTGGCTCTATTATATTAATAAATGTAAGTTCCAGTCATACAATACATCCATGTATAACCACTAGTTGCGACAACGGAACTTTTCATCCACAACTGCCTACTACTCCAAAGAGATATACTAGCTCTGCACAGTGGAGAAGTCAAGGCTTGTTATAATACTATCAAAACTCTCTCTAAGATAGTCCTATCTGACGCTTGGCTGACGAAAACCCTTTACAATGAGTTATGAGGTTCCATTTATATCAAATGGTGGGGTGACCCTTGACATTCCCCTTTGTGAAAGTTCGTCTACCCTCATGACTCTTCATCTACTCTATGACTATTACATCCAACTATCGACACTTGAACTTCCACTTGACAAGATGTTACATTACAATGCACATGTGCCCATGTGAGGCAAAATGGCTTGAGCAAGCCATGCAAGACATCACTGACGCTTGGTCCGTTGTGGTGAGACCAACTCTTTGACATGCTTGTGATGGTGAAGGTGGTGAGATGATGCCAAGCTTGGTCGTCCGTGATGGTGTGCATGTCCTCCATGGTAACATCTTCCTAAAGCGAACTCTTTCCTTCATTGCACCTCGTTGCATTGGTGTGGCTCCTCCATCCAACTTGTCTGCTAACATTCACATGGTATTATTGGGTGTGGCTGAACTGGAAACACATTGATGCATAGTGTCTATGCTAATCTTTTAGTGTGTGTTGTTGGTCATGCGCATCAACTGTGAACTGCATGTTCAGCTCCAGTCAGACTTGCTTCTTGTCTTTTCCTTGTTGAGTGTGCTGAATGGGCGGGATCGCATGCATGCACATAATGACATGCATGCTGTTGAATTACCTTGCATGTGATCAACAACAGTTCTCACCATGTTTGATCTGTGCTAGTTGCTAGGACATATCTACAACTTGTACATGTGCAGTTTCATTCGTGAGTGCATGTTGTGCCCACTACTGTACTTGTTCCTGCTGCAACTCATTCTCTCGTCTATGCAGCTCATTTTCTTCCTTTAGTTGCTGCTTCAGCACATGCAACTCCTTCTCTGTTCCATTTTCTATCTTCAAGCGATCTTCATGTTGCACCATCACCTCATAGCCTGAGCCTCCGAAGTTTCTTTCATCACAAGTGGATTTGCTCGAGCTTGCAACTTTGTTCTGCCTCTATGTTGTCAACAACATTCCTCTTGCATTCACCGCATGCGGGTGTGTTGCCTTCTGCTCCTGCTGATAGTGCTGGTCGTTGTGTTACTAATCATTGTGATACTACTAGCATCTTATCTTGATGTCTTTGTCAATGAATAACTTGATGTCTTCATAGGTAGTCAAGCTCATAGACACTTTCTTGGCTGCAACCCACATTGTGCTCTCAACGGTGTCCTTTGACTCTTATCTCCCAAAGGCCATTGTACTTGTTCTTCTGAGAGGTAGATGAACACCAGTGATACCTGTGGACATGGAAACACTCATGGAAAGAAATCTATCAGTCGAAAACCAAAACCAACTTGAGGACTGACTTGCAACATACCTATGTGACTGATCATGAAGGTTGTGCAATTTCTACCAGGAGGTCGGGAGATTGACTGCCAAAACTACTCGAGGCATAGTATAGGCTATTAGGAGGTTGAATGACTACTAGAACTGTGTAATGCACAATCCATCTTGGTTTGTTGAGGACTAAAATTTCACAATGTGCAGTTTCAGTCAGTAGTGACTTGCAACCAACAAATTGCATTACGTAGTTTCTGGGACCAACAGGACACTGCCTCCAAGAATTGCGTAATGCAAGGCTCTAGGTTAGTGCCTTGCTAGACTTGCACAATTTTTGGAGGGAAGGTAAAGCCTTTTATTCCAGAAATGCGAAGTTCTAGCCGGGAAAGGCACGGTCCGGGCCAAGGTAGCCCAGTCCAGCCGACGGGTGATTAAAAACATGAGAAGTGTGGAAGCATGACGAGATGAGTGCAAACAAGAGTGAATGATCATTCGTGCAAACAACAAGTGTAGGATTTAGAAAATGGTAAGGCATGCATGTGTGTGAAGCAAGTCACCGCAACGAAAATCGTATGTGCAAAACAGTGTCATGCATGTGACAACAGTGAGATGCAAACAAAATCTTAAACGACGCTTATACAAAGTAACATACATGCAAATGAAAACAAGCACTCAATGAAATCAAGCATACAACACTCACACAAAGCGATACACAAAAGTGTTGGCTTGAGGGGACCTGACCCAAGTTCGAAGTTAATTAGCCAAAAAAATCCCTACACTACTGGCCCTTTCGGCAACAGCCCGTAGAGCATGGACTGAGGTCTCACCCGAAGCAATATGGAGGGATGCTAGAACCAAGTTTCCACACCCTTAAGATGTCTGAGTGGTCAATTTAGTCCAACTGTGAATACCTTTGCAGAGGTCACTGCACACATTGTCCTAACCTGCGAGACCTTCATGACCTGTTATAACCACCTTTGCAGCCATAACTAGGGCCTGAGATGCTTTCGTACTGCTAGGGCAATGATCTGCACTATTTCCCTAAGTTACACCACATTTCTTACTTATCTTCTTACAATTGTTAGTTAACTTCATGGAAATAGATACCTTATCTCACATTTACTTAATCAACACAATCATATAAGTTTGTGGACCATATAAACAGTGAAAATGCAATCTATACCCAATACATTCAATGCGAAAAATAGTAATTAAATACACAGGAAGGGTATAAAACTTTTCTTTATTAAGACATCAATGGTTATAGACTCAACATGCCCTATGCACTCAGCTGCAAGGGTCCACGCACTCAGCTGCGCACTACTAGGCCTCTGCGCACTCAGCTGTAGAGACTTCTCCTACTCTACGACCCAAAGACTCAACTCTACACTTCAGACAAGACTCAATTGTTCATCATTTCTCTTTTTATTTTTATTACTAACTTACAACTTAGAGCCTCACTCTATTTATACAATCCTATGGTCTGCGGACCATGGGTAGATCTCTAAAGCTGACATTACATTACAAAAATGAGGGCAGACAACCCTATGACTCATTTACAAGCCCGTGCTCCGCACCCACAAATTGCAGAGTCTTTATATTGGATTTACATCTTTTGACCAAAATTTGGTCTTTTAGCCCCAAAATTTCCCTTTAGTGATCCCGTGCCCAACAGGCCCCCAACACAAACATCGTGACTCGCCCTCGAGTCACTCTGTCAGTACAGAGATCTTCACGCAGAGACCTCCCAACTCTACCCAGACTACTGCAAGGTTGGCAGCGCACTAAGCAAATACTTGTTGTACCTCTTGGATGCACTATTCAGAGACTACTGTAGCTGAAATGATTCCCTGCATCTACTCCTGTGTTACCTGCATCTTAGCGAGCTCGGCTTCAATCAAGGCTGTAATGACAAAATCCTCATCAATCCAAGGTTGTACACGTGACTTCAAAACCGCTTCCTTATGTCACACCACGTCTACCTGCTCTTTGAGCTCTTTTTCCTGTTGCATCCACGTGAGCCTCTGTGTGAGGTCCACCATCCACGCGGTCCCTTTTATGTCATCATACTTTTGTTGCAGCTCACGCGCCTTGATTTCTAAGCATTTTATGTTTGGGTCCTCCTGTAGAGTGGTGAGGACCTCAAACGACTCTTCAAATAATTTGGTGTAGTCCTTCACTGCACTGCTGATCTCCTCTATTCCCGTTGTAATGGTGATGGTGTGTTGTTCCCTCACCTCTAGTGGAGTTGAAGGTTGTACCTTCAACTACAACTCAACTATCTAAAGGTTTAGCTCCAGCTGAAGCTCAACCATCTCTTTCTTCACCTCCTGCACCCCTGCTGCTAGCCTCTAGATGCATGCCTCTGCTGGTGCCTCTACTCGGATGGCCAACTCAAGGACCATCTGGCAGGCTTCTTCAACCACCTACACAATCTCTCGATTCTACACCACTACCTTGTCGCGTTGCAAGCTTAGTTGTTACATGTTAATTCGTTGTTCGCTCATTACCTAGAGTGCATGATTCTCCCTAGCCCACAGCTCTGCAGTCACTCCATCTTGCAGAACATAGAGCATCTCCCACACGAGCGCAACCATGCTTATCCCAACTCCCTTCAGTGCACTAACCATAGGCCTGTCAGCCTCATTTTCTATAACCAGTGCCCCCTCTGGCAGCACTATAGTGTTGGTTTTGTGGGCACGCAACATTTCCTCAACTGGGTCTATGCCTACTGCGAGGTTGGTCGATAAAGTACCAGCCTGAGGAGTGTACACCTGCAACTCCTATATCTGTGTCTGGAGGGCCCCCAACACCATCTAATTTTCCTCCGCAAGCTGCTAGAGGGCCTCTGTTGTGACGTTGCACACCGTCTCCCATATATCATGTAGATCTCTCTCAGTGAGGGTGATCGGGTCAAAAGAAGTCTTCTGCGGCCCCACCTTCTCTCTTGGGAACTGCCGCTTCAACTGCGTGGACATTGTCTACGGGTTTGCACCACCTTCCTTTGTTTCGGGCTACTGTTCAGGTGAGGCTGACTTCTAGCCTTCATGCTCCTTCTCAGCTACCTACTATTGTTCTACTACTGCCTTCGCAGTGTCCCGCGCCTCCTGTGCCTTGGTAGCTGCTGCTTCATTTCTTCTTTTCTCTGCCAACTGCGCGATCCGCAGTTTTTCCTCCTCCTTTTTCCTTTAAGTGACAGACTTCTTTGATTCCATCACGGAGCTAGCTAGAGTGTGCCATTCCGACGGCCACTACTCAAGCATGGCGAATATGACATTGTCTATGGCCAGGTAGGGGAGCTCATTCTATTTATTTGCGGGATCCTTGTGCGCTCAGATATATACGTGATCGAAGTTAACCTTGAACTTCGCAAGGCTCTGCAGACTATTGTAGAAAATGGGTGATAACGCAGCTTGTGGTTAATCCCCATTATGATGTTCATCACCATGAACACCCAGAATATTTTGTTGTCTCTGATCCTCTGCAAGTCTTTAGTTGCCCACAGTGAAGCGTACTTCGCTGCCTCTGAAAGATCCTTCACAATCATGGGGAACTAGCTGTCCTCAGGGCTTTGTTATTTTTGTGATCATTGACAGAAAGTTGGAATGGCTTAGTTATGGCCATTAGTAATTATGTCTCTGGATCTAGTACTTTAAAGTTTGATGATGTTGTTGGTGCAATCCTTAGGGAGTAAATGCCACGAAAAAGCTCCGGTGAGACATCAGGTAATGCTTTGACTGCAGAGACTAGGGGAAGAAAAATGGAAAGAGGAAAGAGCCCAGAATATTGCACTAACTCAAGAAAAGGAAGATCCAAGTCCAGATTGGAGACAGTGTGCTGGAAATGCGGGAAGGAAGGACACCTGAAGAAAGACTGCAAGTCTCGGAAGGGAAAAGAAGGAGATGCGTAGCAAGAAAACAATCATGAAGCGAATGTAATATGTGATGTGTTTCAAGATGCTTTGATTCTTTCATTATAAAATATTATTGATGCCTAGGTGGTAGATTCAGGGGCCTCATTCCATGCCACACCTGATAGGAAACATTTTCATGATTATATTCAAGGAGATTTTGGACATGTTCAATTGGGTGATGATAAACCCTGTAAAATCGTTGGAATGGGTATAGTTTTCCTAAAACAGCAAAATGGAAATCAGTGGCTATTGAAGGAGGTAAGGTGTGTTCCAGATATGAAGAAAAATATAATTTCAACAAGGCAATTGGAAGGTGAAGGCTGCATAAGTACTTTCACAGATAAAACCTGGAAGGTCACTAAAGGATCCTTGGTAATAGCTAAAGGAGGAAAGGTTGGTACATTGTATTTATGCAATGGTATTTCTAATTCTGTTAATGCTTTAACATCTACAGCAGAAGATATGACATTGTGGCATAATAGGCTCGGGCACATGAGTGAGAAGGGGATGCAGATTCTTCACTCAAGAAATTTGTTACCAAGTTTGAAGCATGTTGATTTAAAATTCTGTGACAATTGTGTTTATGGAAAACACAAGAGTGTCAGATTCATTAGAGTTGGGAAAGAAAAGAAGAGTGAAAAATTAGGGCTTGTGCATACAGATGTATGGGGACCTGCTCAAGTATCATCTCTTGGTGGCTCTCATTATTATGTTACTTTTATTGATGATGCAACCAAAAAAACCTGGATTTATTGTATTCGAAATAAATCTGATGTATTTGATACTTTCAATAAATGGAAAGCTTTGGTTGAAAATGAGATAGGGAAAAGGTTGAAGTGTCTCAGATTAGATAATGGAGGTGAATATTGCAGCAAAGAGTTTGATAGGTACTGTTCAGAGAATGGAATTTGCAGAGAGAAGACAGTTCCAGGAACACCACAAGAAAATGGTGTGTCAGAAAGGATGAACAGGACAATCATGGAGTGTGCAAGGTGCATGAGATTGCATGCAGGATTGCCTTTACAATTTTCGGCAGATGTTGTAGATACTGTTGTTTATCTAATAAACAGAGGGCCTTCAAGTTCCTTGGATGGTGGTATTCCAGAGGAGGCATGGACATGTAAAAAGGTAAACTACTCATTTTTTAAGACTTTTGGTTGTGAAGCCTTTGTCCACATTAATAAAGAAAATAGAACAAAGCTTGAGGAAAAATCAAAGAAATGTACCTTTATTGGATATAGTGTTAATGATTTTGGTTATCGTTTATATGATTATGAAAATCACAAAATCATTAGGAGCAGAGATGTAATATTCAATGAAAAGGTCTTGTATAAGAATTAGTTGCAGGAAAAGAAACAAGAAAAAGAAAATAGAGAATAAACAGTGCTTGATGATATCACAGGAAAAGTGATGGTGCCTGAAAATCATAATGATCAATAGCCATAACAACAACCACAACAGCAGCAAGAACTTCAAACACCTGAAAGTGGAGTTAGAATATCTATGAGGATAAGTAGAACTAGAATGTTATGAAGAAGCAGTGCAGGTAGAAATCAGGAAGAAGTGGGAGCAAGCCATGAAAGAAGAGATGGACTCATTAGCACATAACCAAACTTGGGACTTAGTCAGGTTGCCAGCAGGTAAAACAACATTGCAGAATAAATGGGTTTATAGGCTGAAGGAAGAAGATGGAGGAAAACAGAGGTACAAATCTAGACTTGTGGTGAAGGGGTTCGCATAGAAGAAAGGTATTGATTTTGATGAAATATTTTCTCCTGTTGTTAAAATGACTTCAATCAAAACTATTTTAAGTCTAGTAGCAGTTGAAGATTTGCATCTTGAGCAGTTAGATGTAAAGACAACTTTTCTCCATGGGGATTTGGAGGAAGAGATATATATGTAGCAGCCACAAGGATATGAGGTAAAAGGGAAGGATAAACTAGTGTGTAGGTTGAAGAAGAGCTTGTATGGCTTAAAATAGGCTCCAAGGCAGTGGTATCTAAAATTTGACAGGTTTATGTCTGAACAAGGTTATACTAGATGTCACTCTGATCATTGTGTTTATCTCAAAAGGCAAAATTATGGTAGCTATATTATATTGTTATTGTATGTAGATGACATGCTTGTTGCAGGTTCTAACATGCAGGAAATAAATGTGCCCAAAAGGAAATTGGAAAACCCATTTGCAATGAAGGATTTGGGTGCTGCAAAACAAATCCTTGGTATGAGAATAACTAGAGACAGGAAGAATCACAAATTAACATTGTCTCAAAGTGAGTACATAGAAAAGGTGTTGAAAAGGTTTAATATGCAGAATGAAAAACCAGTTAGTATACCTTTGGCTAGCCATTTCAAATTAAGTAAGAAGGCATGTCCAAAGACTCAGGAAGAAATGGCTCATATGTCTAAAGTTCCATATGCATCAATAGTTGGAAGCTTAATGTATGCAATGGTCTGCACAAGGCATGATATTGCACATGTAGTGGGAGTTGTAAGTAGGTACATGAAAAATCCAGGAAAAGAACATTGGATGGCAGTGAAGTGGATTCTCAAGTATTTGAGAGGTACCACAAATCAAGCATTATGGTTTGGTGGTTCAAACATTTCTCTACAGGGATATGTTGATGCAGATATGGTAGGTGACAGAGATAACAGGAGGAGCACTATAGGATATGTATTTACTGTAGGTGGAACAACTGTCAATTGGGTTTCAAAAATCCAAAGTGTTGTTACACTTTTAACAATAGAAGCAGAGTATGTTGCTGCTACAGAGGCTAGTAAAGAAACGATTTGGTTACAAAGGTTTCTAGATGAATTGGGTAAGAAGCAGGAGTTGGGTAGGTTATACAGTGACAGCCAGAGTGCCATACATCTTGCAAAGAACTTTGCATTTCATTCCAAGACTAAACATATACAACTCAAGTACCATTTCATACGGTTAGCAATGGAAGATGGACAGTTGATGCTGGAAAAGATACACACTATCCAGAATCCTGCAAGTATCCTAACAAAAGTTGTAACCAGGGAGAAACTGAGAATCTTCTCAGTTTTAATTGGTCTTCAAGTATGATGAAGAAGATGAGAAACAACCAGGTCCAAAAGTGGAGTCATTGTCTAGCAAATGAAGCAGTGGTGGAGTTGCTATAATCGGTCTCCAAGTGGGAGATTGTTGGGTGTGGAGCCTCATTATCTTCTATATTCAAAGGTTTCAGCCGGATGTATACCTCAGGAAGACTAGACACCCCTCCACATGGGGGGGACTTGTCCCATCAGCGGGGGTCCAGGGGGGTAAATCCGCCCCGGCTGGGGGATCTGGGGGCCAGCGATCCCTTGGCGGGCCGCCGAAGCCAAAAATAGATGTAAAATTTCCTTGTAAAAGTCTATTAATTTCTAGTCAATCTAGGCCATTCATTAGGCAGATGATATGATGGTAGAAGTTATGTTTAATTTGGGGTTGTTTGCCCTTCAAGGCAACCCCTCACTATATATGAGGGAATTGTATTGCATCTATGTAGATCTGTATTCTAAGTGAGGAAGAGAGAGGAGATTGAGAGCGAAGAGGGTGTTACAGCAGATTTTCTATAGGTCATATCTCTTCAGTTTGCTGGATAATATAATAAAAGAAGGACTGGTTGTTTCTCCGTGGACATAGCCCAAACTGGGTGAACCACGTATATCTGTGTCTCTCTTGTTTTATGCGTTTTCTGTGTTTATATTTATGCAATATTTTATGTGTTCCATTGCTCTGTAATATATATAATTTTCTAACAATTCCCAACCCACCATCACTATGGACAGTAGAAGCCATACATAGTGGAAATTCTTCCCCTGTTCCTATGCCTCGTGGCTCTAGGAACTCCTTGCAAAAGTACTCCAACCAGTTAAATTGGACCCCCTCTGTGCACTGCGTGGTAAGTGATACCACTAGCGTGAGCACCTCTTCCACACGACACTTCTGCATAACCTTGCTAGCCAGTATCTGGGTCGCAACTCTAACTGCATTATTATTGATACTGGAGATTGTGTACCCTCTCTTCTTCTATAGCTTGAATTTTTTCTTCATGGCCTCTGTGATGGCCAAATCATTTTTCTTGCCCTCCAAAATATTTGCTGGGTCCTCTCCCTTGCAAGGGAGTCGGGTAATTCTATGAATTAGGTTGTCCGTGATGGGGATGGGCTCCTCCAGCCATAAGCACCCATCATGCACCAGGCAAAGTAGCTGCCTAATGACAAAAATAGCTACTGGGGCACGATGGTAATGTGGTAGCCAGAGCAGTTTTAACAACCCTGCTTTCTCTACTCTGTCCAACCACTTGTGTGGCTCCAACTCTATGACTCCTTCCGCTATGTTTTTCATCGGCCACATTAGCTACATGGTCGCCAAGTGTGGGAATTTCTTATGGTCTGCGAGATCCAAATCTTCAAACTTTAGAACCGGCACCCGTCCTAAGTGCGCTCCTTCAAAAATTATATCATCAGGGAGCCACAGAGTTTGTAGAGAGATTTTTCTCTCATCTAGGTCCTTAGGTACCCTTGCTTTCCCTTTCTGTGGAGCAACATATGCAGGCAACTTGGTCAAAGGGTCGCACCCTAGGTTTCTTCATCCTCCTCCTCTTCCACCGAGATTTCTTCAAGGTCTTCCTCCTTCTCATCGGCTTCCAAATTAATCACCTTCCCCTTTTCTTCCATGGTCAATTTAGTTCTCAGTGAGTTTCTAGGGGACATGCACACCAGTACCATAGGCTGCTTGTCTTTCTTGGGCCTCGACGTGCATGGTGATTTAGGGATTTCTGCAACTATCCCGATGCTTTCTGGGGCATCTCCTATCATCATGGCCTATGTGGCCTCTTTAACGGTCATCTCTTCGATATCCATGGCTTCTCCAGACGCTGCCATATTTCTGTTCCACAAATATCCCAATTGCTCAGGTGGGTGCTCGAACAATGCCTTCGACTGTAAAAGGTCAACTAGGTCTGGGTTTAGAAATCATTGGGCACATGACAGCTCAATTTTGAAATGGCCAAGTGTTGTTTGCTAGGCACCCCTTTGTAATTTATAGTTGCTTTTGAATTTGAATTCAACCATTCCCCCCAAATCCGATCCATTAATGCTCCCTTGGCAGTAGATTTTCCCAAATCTAGCCCATAAAGTTTGCCTTAAATGCCTACCGCCCGATCCATTTGGTCTAAAGCCAAGCATCATGTCATGAATACTGACTGTAACGGTCACTTTCCAGCCAACTTGCATGGTAGCGCAGCTACCCTTGCACAGTCGTGAACCCTATGACACCTCGCTACTGCGCGTAATCCTGACATCGCACAACCCTTGGGTAGAGTAGTTTATAGTCCCACACCTCCTTTCAGCTACATGGAGTGCTAAGAGTGTGCTTCCCATGGCTAGCCAGGTGGCCGATCCACCTGGGTATGGCTTCAACCGACTACTGTTTACTTTTCCTGGAAAGATTTCACCATTTAACTTCACCAACTGCATCGCGCCACCATCTGTGACCTTAATAACATACGGTCCCATCCCATGCATCAAGTTGATAAACTTTCAGTGGTAGTCCCTAAGTTCATCAATGTAACCGAGCTCCTCCTGCTTTATCACCATGGTCTTTTTATCAAGGAAGTCCTTCTATATTCCTTCCTCAAGCTTCACTTCTGCTTCTGCCCTAGCTCTTTTCTCCCTGAACCAAACTCTTTCATTCATGAGTTCTTGGAGCCTAAGATCACCCTATTGGATCTCTTCATCAAGTCCCAACCGTTCTTCTTCGAGCTCTTCCAACTGCACAAGCCTTTCTTCTAGGGCTCCACGGTTCATTACCTCTATGAGCGCCACTATGCGTGGACTAGACATGATAGACTTCATAGGTATTACGGCCTCTACTTTATCAACCAACTGAAAAGGCATCTGACCGAGTATACATAGGTCCCAACCACTTCGTTGCGCATTGCATACCTTGTAAAATGCTTACACATGGATAACCTTCTGCGGGATTGTTCTTCCCACATACTGTCTATCCAACCTTAAGAGCCAACTACACATCTGCCTCCCCAACACAAGTTTATTGACCATCCCTCTCAGTGCGGAATTCATGCGTATCCACATAGGTTGTCTTCCATATCTCAGCATCCACCTGGCTAGATGTGCATGTAGATTATCTTGCCCATTGCATTTATCTGTCAATCGCACTCTAGGCTTCCCAAACTATGTGCACATCATTCTATTTCATTCACGCTAGTCCTCAAAGCTCCCTTTGTGCGTACGCCACCACCTCACGGCATAGCACGCAGTACCCAATTCAAAGCCTAGAAACATTTCTTTTGTGGCACCTCCCTTTCAAACTTATCTATGAAAGTATCTACCTCACTTAACCCATCATAAGTAGGTAGATCCCTCACTTCTGTCAATACGCAATGCAACAATCTTGTCATCATATTATAGTTCAGCGTGGTTACCTCATGTAATGGGTTCTGCCATCACTTTATCTCCTCATCAGAATCAACGTACAGGAGCTTTCACACTTCCATGTTATTCGTTCGGCCGCAGTGGGATTTACCCAATCTTGATCTTGCATGGTTATTTTGTAGATGCATTCCAAATCATCATAACTTTCATAGTCGCGCACCGGCTCTTTATAGTGCGATCCTTCAGGAGGGTCCAAAGGTATAAGTATGTGCAGAGACATCTTTTTAAAATCATCTTACTCTTCTTCAGATTAATCACCCTGTTCATGTCAGTGGCCCAATCAATTCCTAAGAGTGTGGGGTAGGGATTGTTGTCATCAAAAATCTCTATTACTTCAAAGTCTGCTAAGGTGCTCATTCCCTCAATATCCACAGTGATTCCCTACAATCTCCCCATAAGTATTATATTTTGCTGGTTCATCATTCGCAGCTGAATAGGAGACCATTGCAGCGTAGGCCTCCCCATGCACTCTGATCCTAAATCTAGAATTACATGGTCCATCTCATATTCTCCAATTTGCATAGTTAACCTCATTTCTCTTCCCGTCCTTGTCTTATGCTTTCCAATATTCTAGGCTACACATGGTTCTCTTAGTGCAGTCCCAGCGCATCTGTTAATGAGTTCCTGTAGTCCCTTTATAGCCTTACTGTCATGCAATAGCTTCATGCATGTTTCCAGGAACGTCGTAAGCATAGATGGGTCCATTTTTGGCTCTAGTCTATCTTTGCTTCTTGAAGTGGAGGCATCAACGAAGCTCTACTTAGCTTCTGTTATCTCAAAATTAGGGCCTAGAAGGCTGCAGACCAGGAAGACTTCAAGTAACTGTTTCAGACCAATCTTTTAGCTAAGGCTTAGCCTCCTCAACCTGAGAGGGCTCTCTCAAAGGATTTAAGGTTTGTGATTATGATCGAGATGGCTAACTCTTTATGAAACAAATAGGAATGAGGCTGGTAAAATTTGAATTAACAAGCATCCATTGGGCTCATGGAGTCACATGTCATTTAGCATTAACAGTGAATTGGCTTTGCAATAAAATCAAGGCATTAAGATTTCAATATAGATAGAGTACAACAAACACAAAAGGATAGTCTATGAGTATATGAAGGAAATTAGAACACTGCAAGTGATTTCTAAGTAATCAAAGACTCATAATACTATATACAACATGAAAAGACAACAAGAGGAATTCATACATTGAAGTCTTTATGATTCTTGAGCAGCAGAAGCCAATACTATATTACCAAAATAAACAAAGTCTTTACATAAGCTTAACAACAGAGCTTTTTTACATAAACTTCCAACCCCTATTACATTTCCCTTTCTCCTATTTATAAAGTTCTCCTACCTGACTGAGATTCCTCCTCAAACCTGAGGGGAACTAGAAATCTATTTCTAATGACACCTGTTCAACTTTTAACTACCTATTAAATATAACAAACTGTAACTAGACTTTCTAGATATTTAAATCAAGTAGGAGTCTAACTCCATATTATGCTAATAATAGCCTTGATTACAAACATTCTCGTTCTTTGACATCTGGTCCCTTTTTAGTATGGCTGTGATGAATGTTCAAAACTCCATGCTATTCTTCAATGTCACATCTTCTCCATTGCCCTGAAACATAGGAAACTACCCTCGCTTATCGGTCTTTAGTTTGCCTCAAAATGTTCGAATCCAAAGAAGCATGTCCTTTATCTTTTATTATCCAAAATCTAACAGATGGCCACATCCTTGATGTGCTGTCCACCTCTTTTATGTGTAAAGGCAAAAGCTCTTCCAAGTTGTTTTGACATATCTTGAACTGTGGTAAATGTGCTCACTTTATGACAAAAAATTTAAAGTTGGATTCGAATACATATTTTCTCCACTTGTCTTGACCTGGTTGAATGTTGATAGCTTCAAATGATGCCTTGTATATATTCCCCTTTCAAAATTCCCGCTTGTATTTCAAAACCGGTTGATTGATATTAGATTGTTTAGCTTCAGCAATTTCGTAGCGCGCTAAGAAACTGTTGAGCTCTAGTCATCACCTTCAGCAGTTTCGTAGCGCACTACGAAACTGCTGAGTTGTTTCAAAAATCATAGTTTCAACCCAAAATTTTTCCATTTGAGCCCTTTGTTGTTTAAACATTCTTTCAACTGTTCCAAGACCTTCCAAAACTGAATGGAAATGTAGGATTCTTCAAGAAAGATTATACCAAGCAAAATCATCAAAATTTTAAACATAGCCTTACTTGAAGTGGGATTTCTTTAAGGAGATTCCTTCAGCTTGCTTAACTGTATTTTTAAGTCTTCAATTTGTTTCTTCATGACCTTGATTCCAGATTTGAGGTTTGTATTGACCTTTCTTATAAATTGAGCTTCCTTTATTGCAGGAGTAGTCCAGCTACGGAATTGAACACTAAAATCAACCACCTCGGGAATTTGAAATGTTTGGTCTTCCCATCGAGCTTGCATTTGGTTGAAATAAGCCTCCTTAACTGCAAATTTCCTGGAAAATTTCTTCAATCTAGCAATTTAAAAGTTGGCAGATTCCAATCTCCTTTTCAAGTCTTCCACACTACCTTCTTCTTGAGTGGCAACTGTTTTGCCTTTATCCTTTCTTTCATGAGGCCGTGTCACCTCTCCTGTTTCATCTGCTCTTGGCGGTACCTCCTATACTTGTTTGAATTTCCTTGTTATGGGTCTCTTGCGCTTAAAAACAAATTGATCAACTTGATCATCAAACTTGAGTTTCTTTGAGGCTTTGACCCTCTTAGCCTTCTCTTTTCTTGACTGCATCAAATCAGCTTGAACTAGTGGGGACTCTTCAATGTCAATTGCTTGCAATAAATCATTTAAGTCTCCCTTTGAAACAGGGCTTTCTTCAATACTCACTGACTTACCTTTTTCTTTAGCCACCTGGCTCCTAGTCCTTCTTCTTTGAAGTCCTCCACTTGTGCTTGATTCCTGTGCAGTTTCTTTGACCTGAGTTTTCTCTTTAATTGACTGCTGGGGTGTGTCCTGAATAGTCAGTGGCCTGGTAGATTCTCTTACTTGTTTCCTTGCCTTTAACTTCGAAAACCTCTTAGATCTTGTTTCTGCCAGAGGACTGGTTGTTGTTGGAAGATCTTTTGCAACTTGAGGGCTGAGACCGGTCTTGCTCTTGAAACCAGACATGAATATGAATGTGTCCCAGTCCCTACCTACCCTCTGGAGTTCATGCAGAACAATCAACTTAATCAAGCTATGGTGGAACAATGAAGTCTCACAGGCTTCTTTTCTCAGTTGTACCTTGTCACACATTTTACTTAAGCTGCAGAATAAGTAAAAAGGTAGATCAATAGATGTCTTCCCTGTGAAATGCAACAGAAGTTTAAAATGGTATGAATACACTTTGTTATATCTCCCTTCACAAGTCAGGTACTTCTATATACAGGTAAGCAAATGGGCATATGATTCTTTGAAATAACTTCTAGGAACAGACTTGCTTAAATCTAAGTTAATAAACTCCTGCTTTAGAAATACTTTTCATGGGTTCATATCGAATTTAAAATTCTTGAACCAATTTTCTTTCCCTCTTGGAATCTCTGTAACTGTGGATATCATGTCTAGTGAGACCTGCAATTCCAGCATACCAACCTTTGAGTTTAGTCCTGTGAAATTCAGGGCAAATTCCTTAGTAACTTGTGCATGACCTCCCTGTAGCTTCTTGCAAAAATTCCAACACACAGCTTGTTTAAATGCCTGCTCGACTTCTTTGTTCTTCAAGGTTATGTCTAAACCTTGAGGCTCATTTCTTAAACATTTTCCTGACCTGTGATCTTTCCTTTTTGCCGATCCTTCCATGAATATTCAGTGTAATGGAGGTTAGAAATGCTAGCGCTGCTCAAACTCCAATCTCTGACTCGCTTAAATGGCTGCCTCACTTGATAGATGCCTCGCTTGATGCCAATGTTTTCAAATTGAAATCTTGCAGACTTGTTTCTCATGCAAGACATACAATCATCATTAAGACTGTGCATACCTGGCCTTTCTTGGAACTTGTATTCTGTGTGTACCAACGTACCTAGTGGTTGCAATAATGGAGATAAGTGGTTGGACATGATCTGTGGAGTGCATAAATTGACAATGAAGGACGCAGCCATAGATTAACTTGACAGATTTGATAGTTGGGAAAGATTCGCTGCGGAATGCACGAATCTCCGATTTCGTAGCACAGTCAGTGTAAATTTTGAAGTATGCGCTGCAAAATAACCTAAAACGTATTGTGCTGCGAAATCACCTAAAGGACTTTTGCGCTGCGAAATCACCTAATGGACTTTTGCGCTGTGAAACTGCTAAAAAGGATTAGTGTGCTGCGAAAACACTTCAGAATGGTTACATGCGCTACGAAATCACCTACAAGGCTTTGTGGTACATAGTAATTTTTAAACCAAACTAACACATAGCTATGACACTGGTGATGAATGAGAATTATTAGTGATGAAGGAGAATGCATACTTGACTCAAGACACCCTAAGACTTAGACTCTAAGGAAAAACAAAAAAATAGACTTAGACTAGCACTGACCTTTGTCATCAAGCTAGTATGAGAAATTTTGGCATTAGAATTCTTAAGTGATAACAACTTCCATGAAGGTTTCCTTAGTGCGCTCCAAATCAAACTCTGCTTCTTTCGTTGGAGCCTTGTGAACCCAAGTACTATCTTCGGGTTGTTTGCCTTTATCATCTCCCAGCACTATTCCACTTCGAAGCACAATGTTCACATTTGGATCTTCCTCGCGTGGCTCAGACCTCATCATCTACAGGTTCTGAGTTAGGGGAGGTAGTAGCGCTCCCTTGTCAGGTATCCTAGCTATTAGCGTAGGATAGTCTTCCATCTCATGATCAAACAAGGTACAATACAGACATGATGGATGCATTGGGTTCATACAATCATGGGCATAATGTGCTAGCCCTCTGCAATGGTAGCATATCAGCTGTCTGTGACCTCTTCCAGGTCCTCCTCCACCTCGCCCTCATCTGCGTCCCTGAAATCCTGTTCGCACCACTCCTGTATTCGAGTCTAGGGGCCGCGATTTGACTTGAACTCTATAGGTGGGAGTTCTATCCATCATTAGCTCATAGCTTCTACAAGTGCTCTCATTGTGTCCCACTAATCTACAAAAGTTATAGAACAATTGATGTGAATTTTGTGTATACTTCTGTAACAAATGGCAGTTGTCCATAGTGTGTTTCCCTCCTATTTGACAAATCGCACAACACAAAGTGGGTGTCGCGCTAGGTTCTACTTGTGCCTCCGGTCTTAACGGCATCGGTCCTCCTCCCACGATGTAATTTACGAACATGGGGCAATGGTCCTTATCATGACCCTAACCCTTGCATTTTACGAACCATACCTATTCACTCAATTCTGGTCGAGCTATCATGTCCTATTTCAGGCTCTGTATCTCAAGGCATAAGTTTTTCAACTACACGTGGATCTGCTGAACTCCCAAGTTAGGATCCTGCATCAGGGTTTCATGTAGCGTCATCGTGATCTCTAAGGCCTCTACCTGAATCGTTAACTTATGCTGCAATAGCGTGCTCCTCAAATGTGGCATTAGCGATGCTACAAACCATTCACGATGATGTCCATATGTCAGATTCATATTAGCTTCATGAATTGTGCACTACAGCCTCTGATCCATCTCCCAAGGAATCTCACCTAGTAGCATTCTGATCTCTTTGAATCCAATGATCGACTGTGCCTCTGACTTCAGCCTTCTAAATTCATTATTTAGCGCAATTTGGATATCCGCAATTCCCACATTTGGATTGTCATTAGAATGCTTAATATGTTAGGTTAGCACGCGATCCTGCACAATGCTGACCAGTGTTTCTTTCTTTATATTATCATCTGTAACTCCCTGTGCTTCCCATACAGCTCTTATGATGAACCAAAATTGGTCCAAATGCTCATTTCCCACTCCCTTGAACACTGGAAACTGTATCGTGCTTGCCATATTGACTCGCGGTGGTACCAGAGGTGGTACAGGTGAAGATGGAGGTGAAGGTGGTAAAGCTAGTGGTGATGTGGATGGGGATGGTATGTGTGGAATTCTTTTCCTTATCAGATGGATTGTACTTCGTGGAGAGACCTTCGCAACTTCTTCCTTGTCCCGTCGCGGTGGTGAAAGCAAAGGACTATTCTCTGGTCCCTTACTTCCTTCGTTTCTGTAGGTTTTTCCGCTTCGCGTAGCTTCGAACATCAAGGTAATTGCATAACCCTCTTTTCGCACAATAGCATTTTTAATCCAAGTATTTAGAGACTTTACGTACTTACCTCATGATCCTCTGAGAAAGCGTAACTCTACTTCACTATAGCTGACTGAAGTATCTACCGTGAACTAGGTAATGAATCCTCTTGTAATCCAATCAAGCCAATGATTAACAGCGTGCATGATCTTATCCTTCGATGCTTCAAATTTGCGCACCAACTCTTGGGTCCACACAATAAGATCATCGAGCTTCCACCTTCCTTAGCTATCTGTGAGCTTCACGATCCACTCCTACAACTCAGTAGGTGTTATAGACAATTTTGTGCCTTGCAGCATCGGGCATGAATTGTCAATAATCCAAGGGATCCAAAGTCCCTAAACATGATGTTCCTACCCCTAGAGGAACAAGGTCAGCAAACCAACAGCTCTCAGATCAGTTCTCCACCTGAAAACACTCAAAAACAAGCAATCCTGAAATCAAAGCAGGTGCTCCACTAGGCTTCTGCGCTGAAACTCAACTCCTCCATGGTGTACCTGCGTTGCAAAGCAGGTAGAACAAAGGCCACCTGCGCTGAGCGAGATGGGACAAGTGGCACACTGAGTCATTGCTCTGGAATCTTCCAAAAATGACACTTGGATCAGGGATTTCGCCTTGTGATGAGTCAGAGGCTCTGTTTCTCCAAGTGGAAGCAAAGTTCTCCAAGTGGACTCAAGAACTGAAGATCAACTGAAGAGAGAGAGGACACAAGGCAGCTACACATCAGTTGCAAGCTGACTCATCCTTTCTCAATTCATCTATATATTGAGCTCTCTCCTATGAGCTCATGAGGCTGGAATTTTGTGCAAAGTAATGACATGCTGTTGGTTTCACTATAGAACTATTGGGTGATTGCTTGAAGGAGGTGAAGAGGAGAAATTCTTTCTGCTGGGAGGTGTTGCTGGATTGGAGCCTTCAATGGTTGTAACCTTCTCAGAACTTTACTTCTTCCATTAATAAAAGCTATTGAGGTTCTTCTATATGCATTTGTTTCAATGATGTATTGTGATGATTGTATATTTGATTTATGCTAATCCTTGAATCAGTTATGAATGCATGCTTCTTGTAGTTTCCTTCTTTGTTATTTTGCAGGATCTCATTGTAGCTGGGCCAGCAAAAGAGCAAAGAGTTAGGAGCAAGCAGCAAAGAGAAGAGATTGGAGCAAATATTGAGCGCAAGGCAACGGTTAGTGCATTTCTTCATTCTCTCTTGCTTTCATAAAGAAGTAAACCTTAAGTAGTTTTGTTTACAGTTGTTGCTGAGGTACTATCACCCTTAGAGTGGGATAGGGTCATCCGAATCGGATACTTTTCCCTACAACAGTAGGGAAAGATGCCAAAAAGATCTCGTGGATTTCTGTGTACAGGTAGCAATCTAACCACTCTTCTTTTGTCAATCGCGGGTTCCTATTCTCCTATGCCACGAACTCGTGAATCCTCTTTTCCAACCAACCTCCAATTTCCTTCTTATTTGGATTCCAATGATACAACATCAGACATCTCTATGCAGATACTGGTCCCGACAACAAAACCATTTTTTAGCTTGAGGGGGCCTGACCCAGGTTCAGAGTTAATTAGCCAAACAAATCCCTACACTACTAGCCCTTTCGGCAATAGCCCATCGAGCACGGCCTGAGGTCTCACCCAAATCAGTATGGGGGGATGCTGGAACCAAGTTTCTACATCCTTGAATTGTTTTAAGGGTCGATTTAGTCCAACTGTGAATACCTTCGCGCAGGTCACTTCGCGTAGTGTCTTGACTTGCGAGACCTTCGTGATCTGTTATAACTACCTTCTCTCAGCCCTAACCATGGGTTGAGATGCTTTCGTGCTACTAGGGCAGCGATCTGCACTATTTCCCCAAGTTACACCACATTTCTTACTTATCTTATTACAATTGTTAGTTAACTTCGCATAAACAGATACCTCATCTCACATTTACTTAATCAATATAATCATATAAGTTTGCGCACCATATAAACAATGAAAATGCAATTTATACCCAATACATTCAATGCCAAAAATAGTAATTAAATACACAGGAAGGGTATAAAAATTCTCTTTATTAATACTTCAACAGTTACAGACTCAACCTGCCCTGCGCACTCAGCTGCAGACTACTAGGCCTTTGCGCACTTAGCTGCAAAGCGTTCTCCTACTCTACGACCCAAAAATCAACTCTACACTTCAGACAAGACTCAATTCTTCATCATTTTCTTTCTATTTCTATTGCTAACTTACAACTTAGAGCCTCACTCTATTTACACAATCCCATGTTCCGCGGACCATGGGTAGATCTCTAAAGCCAATATTATATTACAAAAATGAGGGTGGACAACCCTATGACTCATTTACAAGCTCACATTGTGTACCCACAAATTGTGAAGTCTTTATATCGGATTTACATATTTTGACCAAAATTTGGGCTTTTAGCCCCAAAACTTCCCTTGGGGGATCCCATGCCCAACAAAAAGCAACAGAAACGCAACGTAATACATGAAAATTCGGCTTACCCCAAAACAACTAAGCTGAATGTGCCGACGACTCCTAGATGCAATGTGGGATGTTAGAGCTGCAAGTTCGATGTAAGGAATGAGCTCTGCAGTGCCCGATTGATGGGTTTCGATAAAATGGAGGTTGTGATGTGCATGCCACAAATCTAGGAAAAGCGACACTTGGAGGGAGGTTTCTAAAGTGATCCTTGCATGTAACCTCTAGCTACTAAAAATAGATCCCTGAATCAAGGGATACCTTTGCATGCTGCCTTGGGAGAAGCAGTCCATGCATGCAAATCAGTTTGGCTCGGTCTCGGAGGGAACCAGTCAACCCAACTACACATGCAACAGTATCCTCAGCTAAAGGGAAATAAATGCACATTTCTAAGAGGGAGCTGGGGTGGCTGCCCATAGTGATTGCACAATTTCTAAGAAGAGAAGTTGATTTCTTCCCAGAATTGCACAATTTTTGGGATGAGCAGCCCTGCTAGGAGGAATTGTGCAATTTTTCTAGTGAACAATGACATGAAAATTTGAGCAATTCCGGAGCCCAGCAGGCTACCAGAAAAAATTGCACAATTTCTAGAGGGAAGGCTATTTCCCCTCCATAATTATGCAATTCCTTGAGGGCATTGCTCAGCCTGCAACTGGACCAAGTCTGGCGAAACAACCTATGAGGGGAATGTAACAAGATTTGATGGACAAGCTGTCATTTTGCAAGAAAATCACTTAATCTTCTGTACTTGACGAAGCAAGACATGCTACTATGAAAGGTTGGTATTGAGGCTCCAAAATGAAGCTAAGGCAAAATTTTGGAGGGTGGTTATAGCCACTACAACACTTCTACATACAAACAAGGTTTGACATTTTGATCATACTATGCTTTAACTCATTTATTTTGGGCATCTCTAGCTAATACAACATGTGGTGAGTCTCGTCGGGACATGCTAAGTATAAAAAATGTTCCTCTTCCATAGAAGTAGGTAGTAATAATTGAATTTCTAGTTTTAGAGATGGTATCTCGCATTCGATTGGTAGAACCACTTCCATGCCATAGCCAAGCTGGAAAGGAGTAACACCAGTTGAATTTTTTTTGTAGTGCAGTATAGCCACAAGGTTGGATATAACATTTGGTGCCATTCTCGTTTATGTGTCCTGCTAATCTGTTTAATCATAGTAGTTAAAATTTTGTTAATGACCTCCACTTGGCCATTTTCCTATGGATAATAAGGTGTAGAACTATCATGAAACAAGCCTAGATTTGTGGGAAGATCGGTCATCATATAGTTTCAAAAATGGCTACCATGGATCATGACGATAGCTTGTGGTACTCCAAATCGCGAAATTACATGATTGAACACGAAAATGGATGATGTTTCACAGTCATACTTGTATGTAGGCATTGCCTCAGCCCATTTTGTAAAATAATCTACCGTGAGGATAATATACCCATGCCCCCAGACTAAGTGAGGGTTACATGTAAGAAAGTTAAAGACCAATTTAGCAATTGGACTGAAATCAATGATTGAGTGAAGAGGAGTTGGATGTGCATGCATTTTTCGATCATAAATTTGACAATTATGGCATTTCTGGACCACGGTTATACAATATTTACACATAGAAGGCCAGAAATATCCTGTGTGAAAGATCTTTTGAGTAGTGGAAAACCCTAACATATGACTGCCACAAGCTCTAGAATGGCATTCATTTAACACCTTTTCGGCTTCTGCATCAGTTAAACATTGTCTAAAAATAGAATTGACACAATGATGATATAAGCTATTTCCAACAATATTGTGTTGTTGGGTTTGATACCGGACTTGACGACGATCCGTTCGAATTAGTTCTAGAAGAAATCTCTTGTCCTAGATATAAATGATGATTTCTTTGTACCATGGATCTAAGGTACTGATTAGAAAGAGAGATTAATCTGGAAGAGAATATTCTGCCATGTTTTGATTTTCAGTACGGCAAAAATCACATAGTAACTTAACAAAAAATAACAATTTCTTATATTTGGATTTCATGGATTCCAAACTGAATTCTTGCAGGATGACTATTCATTTGCAATACTTTCCCCTGAGTAATTGTCTGGTAAGAATGTAAACCATGGGGTTGCAATCATAAATCAAAGTAGTTACGTGCAATAGGATATAGTGACAGAAACATTGGACAACTTGAACATCTCCCAAGGCCAGTTTCTCCACATTTTCTTATTTTGCTTCAGTTTTGGTCAAATTATGACTTAAGTAATATATCACATGTTCTTCGTTCAATTCATCTTCCTGAACTCGGACCATACTAATGGTGGCATCAGACGCTGCTAAGTATAAAAATTAATCTCGATGATAGTCAGGAGGATGAAACAATGATGTATGGGTAAACACATATTTAAGTGCCTAGAAGGATTTTTTAGCACTTCATCCCAGATAAATGGGATGCAATTTTTCAAAATTTGAATAAAACCCCTACTCAACTCGGCATAGTTATGGATAAATCAGCATAGAAAGTTTTATTGCCCTTCAAAATTTGGAGTTGGCATAGATTAGAAGGAGGAGGTAAATTCAAGATAGCCTCAACTTTTAATGGGATGTGACAAATGCCTTCCTTTGAAACAAGAAACCCTAGAAACCAACAATATTGCACATAGAAAAGACACTTGTGTGGATTCAAACGAATATTGTAATAACAACATTTGATGAAATTTTCTATCAAATGCATTGGATGGTCCCCTGTCTTAGTGAATGAGCTAGAAAGTCATCGAAATAAGGTTGCAAAATATGCTTGATATCGTGAAATTCATATGACATGGCCCATTGAAAAGTTGCACCTACATTCTTCAAGCCGAATGGGAATTTTCAATAGGAAAAAGTCCCCCATGGGAAAATGAATGTGGTTTTATGTTGATTAGCTAGGAGTATGCTGATTTGATTCTAGCCCAAAAATCCGTCCATAAATGAGAATATATCATTTTGGGCACATTCACTGAGGATTTGATTGATATAGGGGGTAGGATAATTGTCTTTTGGACAAGCATTATTAATATCTCTATAGTCGACACATACTGTAATGGTTCCTTGTTTCTTATTAACAGGGATGATATTGAATACCCAATCAGTTAATGGAACTGGGTAGATTAAACTTGCTATGAGTAGCTTCTTGAGCTTAGATTTAATTGCAACAAATTTTCTCGAATGCACCAGACGTAATCATTGTCTGATAGGCTTGGCATCTAGGTAAGTCTTAATTTCATGTATTACAATGCTTGGATCAATTCCTGGAATTTCTTCATAGGGCCAGGCAAAAATGTTGCAAAATTCTTGAAATAGGGCCTTATATGTTTGAATTTCTCTTATTAAACATGACATACATATGTGAATATTTTCAACAATTCATGTTTTAACTGAAATGTTAATGGCGATTGTCGCAGATATATTCCCCAAATTCCTTTTGAATTCAGATTGAAATACTAAAATGCGTGATTTTGGACTATTTACTATCTCAGGTGAAAACATATTTGAAAAATCGTTCTCGATTTTGTTATGGATATATAGAAAAGATGAACGATAATGGTGATCGTTCCATGAAATTTCATCTGAAGTCATAATCTCCATGATACATTCGTCAGTTAGAAACACATAATCAAAAGGATCAGAGAGTGCAACTAGTTCTAACCAAGGAAACGAAGAATATTCTTCATTGTCCATATCCACTTGATCAATATCTGAAGATGTTGGGTCACAAAATGATTGTACTACTTGATAAGCCAATTGAAAAGGGATCAAAGGCATCTCATTTCCATAAAAGGATTACTTAGACTCTAAAGGTCCTATCCATGGATTAGGAGATTTCATAGTGCTTGATGTAATCATGTTTACCTCTACAAGGTTAGAAGAAAAATTCCATGGAGGTATCACAAAGGTTCCCATTAGTGATGAGTTTTTGAGTAAACCAACACCAATATCTTCATAATGAGAATCTGTTTTTCCGACAAAAGGTATAATGCTCACAGAGTTAAGGCTTGAAGTGCAATAAGACAATTGGTCTACTTTGACAATTTTTCCTTTGTGAGGAAATTGTCTCATTTGGAAAAGTGACGAGACCACTACTAACATCGGGTAGGTCCAAATTCGACCAAGAAAAAGGTGATAATCTAGCTGAGCATCTATGACTTCAACTTTGATTGTGATCGTTTTTACCTCTGGCTCTACGTGGAAATAATTCAGGATCCCGTATGGATGAAAACCTTTCCCATCAAAAGCTTTTATAGTGGTAGGTGATTGATTAATGGTTGGAGAACCTAAAGTTTTCGAAAAATCAATTGACATAACGCACATAGAATCCCCTTCATCAACAACTATACGGAATAGTCATCTAGTATTAACAAAACCTAGAATATAGATTGCTAGTTGATGAGGGAGTCTAGGGATATGACTCTCAAGATCAAATATAATAAAGTTGTAATCCTATGGATCAGTGGATCCTATAAATGACAATAAAAACTTTCATTGTGTCGAGCATGTTTGAAACACTTCTACAACTGACATTACAGAAGGAGACATAGACAGGTCTTCAATAATGTTGTAATTTTGTGTAGCTCTAGCATGCGGGTTGAAAGATGATTTCTGAAGCACAAATTTAGGAGATGGTTAGATCACCATGTCAAGATTTGGATTCTTAATCTGTAATGGATCAGAAGGAGAAGGAGCAATTCAATTGGAAGTTTCACGAGACTAACTAGCCTCATTTCCATTTTCGATAGGATGCTTGGACTCATAATCTTTGGATCTTATAGCTACCAGAACTTCTTGTGAAGACATCATCAGGATATATTGTGATGTGGAAGAGGAAGATGTGTTATGAGAAACTAGTTTGTTGTCTTGAGAAGGAAATGGATTATTCAAAAAGACAAGAGTTGGAGAACCTTTAATGAATCTACAAACCTCTACACGATGTGGGAATTCATTCGTATAATGATCCTCATTGCAAATAAGGCAAGGGCAATGAGGTTAAAATTTTTCATCAATAGATTCATCTTTAATTGGTTTCTCTTTTGGAGTAGAATTTTGTTTCAACTTACCTTTCCCATTTTTTTACCTCTGGTTGATTTTGTCTTTCCATTAGGTGATTCTATGGCATTAACCTCATAAATAATTTCGGGAGGAATACTTTCAAATGGTGTATCTTGTATGGCCAAAATCCGAGTATTTTTCGGATTCTTCTTTTTCCCTTTCGACCGGGTGACAAAACCTATAATTCCATCAACGACATTAGATTATGATCTTGTACGAAATGTAATAATGGGTCCACCCATAGGGCGAGGTAAATTTGCGATTTTTTTGTACAAAGTGCCATATTGAGTGTAGATTAAGTCTATGTAATAAGCATGAGGAATTACTTTCTCTTCCGTGATGAAGCCTCCCTTGGCAACATCTTTTGTGATAATAGGAATAAGTGAATTTACAAACATCTCAACTAAAATTTGATCTAGAATTAAAACTTTGACTAAGCGATGTTTATGTCTCCATTCATGGATATGATTAGAGATGTGAGTCAACTTCAATTGTTTTAAAGAATTCAACAGTTTGGTACCATTATCATAATGGATTGGAAGCTGAAAGTGGGTTAAAATGATGTTTCAAGGGAGTTAAAGTTATGGAAAGAGGCACGAGATAGCACAGTGTACCATTTAGCTTCCGAACCGGTTAAAATTTGTTAGAAAAGGCATAGACATATGGAATCATCGATCAAAGAATTCAATGCACACCAAAGATGATATGCCATCAAGTGATTGGATGGATCCTCTCCTAATTTACCTTCAAATTTAGGTATGTCACTTGGTAACTTGGTAGGAATCACCGACAAAAGAAGGATAATAATAAATAGGATCATTAGTTAACCGGGATAAATTTGGTAGATCTAACATTACAATAAATGGTAAGTACTAGATAGGATCTTGTGGTAAATTTTGATAACCTTGTGGGTTAAGACCAACCCTGGGAGGCGGATATCTAGGATATCTTGGAATAGCCTGAGTAGTTGAAATTGGAATTCCACTAGAGTATCTTGCGTGAATCATACTGGGTTGAGGTTGAACAGGGACTTGATAAGTATGACTAGGGTATGGTTGACTCTCGAAAGGTTGATCTTGACCCATTTGACCTGAGTAATATTCCCCCTGACCAGGTTTCACTTGTAAAGGTTGACCTTCAAAAAATCAACTTTGAATAGGCTGGCTTTGAAATAATTGACTTTGAAAAGGTGGGTTTTGGAAAGGTTAGCCTTGAAAAGGAAAACTTTAAAAAGCTTGTCCTTAAAAAGGTGGTACCTAGTCATCTTTTTTTTTTTGTAAACTTAGGCATTCCTCTTTCTATATTACAATAACAGAAACTTATAGCAAACTAATGATCAGGTGGCAAATCTACCCGTAGGAAACCAGACCACCACCTATCAGCATTATAACCAGACCAAAATTTAAATATGTTTTTCTCCTTCATACTGTCATAACCAAATTGTTAAGTACTGCTATCTAAACTAACTACACAACCATAACATAGTAACCAGGCACAGTTCATTTCTAACATCATTTTAAACAAAACCAAAGACTCATCTCTATCATTCCTCATCTGACGAGTTGACCGGGGCGGGCGCCGTGGCACTGCACCCAGGTTTCACCTGCTTCTGTTCCATTGCCCATTTCATTTCCTGCAACATTTGTTCCATCTTCAGCAGCATCACGTGGTTTCTCGCTGTCTGGACTTGGACGGCCGCAAGCTCTTTCAGGAGGGTTGCCTTTAGATTATCTGTTTCCTCCCTTGTCTGGCTTTTTTCCTGTTCCTCTCTCTACTTCCTGTCTTCCTCCTCTTCTTCTCTGACAGCCTGGTTCATTTCCATAGCCCGGGTGACCACATGTTTCATTATCCAATACTGTTGTAACGTCTTATTAAACAGAGAATTTCTGCTCCTAGTATTTCCGGGGTCGGGAATCAGCTCCTCCCATTCCCCTCTGGGAATTTCCTTATTCTCGCTAATGGCCCTCAGCTCCCGTTCCCACCCATGGATTTGGGTGCATTTTTCCGGGGAGTTCCCAACCATATACGCGTTTATTAGGAACGTGCTTTTCTCTGAGTCTAGCTGCCTTCCTCTCCGCTTCAGATTGCTGTTGGTGCCTTCTTCCCTGGTTCAAGCTTGTTTTGCCTTCTTCGGAGCCATCTTGCTGTGGTCCTGAAACCTTGAATTTATTGAGGCTTGTCTACCTATCAAGACAACAAACCACAAGTCAGTGCCTTTGAATTGAGGTTCTGCGGACATCCAGTCACTTACCTTCCTAGCCTTGGCCTGAGGGGCCTACCATTCCTTCTCACTGGCAGTCCTGAGCCACCTCACAACTTCGCCTGCTATGTGGCCCGATACCCTTCCCCCCCTCCCTACATCCCAGAAATCCTCGCGCTGACTAGCATGGCTGGTCTCGGCAAAGAGAGCAATCCTCCCTTGGCTTCCCATATGATGGGGGAGGCTTATTACCCCCCAGTCGCCCAAAGAGCTTCTGTGCGAAGCCTGCCGGGGGTTATCCAGGTAGCCGACACAGTTATGGTACCAGAGCCCATCATGGAGCTCAGCGACACCCGACAAAGCCACCCTCCCCTCCCACCTCTCCTTTCTTATCATGAAATGACCCCGACTGCGGGGGCCGTGGGTTTTTCCACTAGAACTCTCCTCCGCTCTGATGGGCCAGAGGTTATTCGTCTCGTGGCCAGGATAACCACCTCCTATCCGTCTACTGGTTAAAGGCTCCCTTTTGCTGAACATTTTCGTTAAAAAACAGGCAATTCTACCTCTATCTAACACAAGGTCTGAAAGACGGGGGCTCAAGGAAACATACCACCTTTCTTCGCCACGACCTGAGATGAGGGCTGGACGCTGAGCCTTGCTGCCACCTTTCGTCAATCCTTCATTCTTCGTGCTATGCTGCATGAACGTTCTAATGGCCACCTCAGGCCTTTGCTTATACACTCTCCTTTGTCTTTTCATCCTACCCTCCACTTGGCCACTTGATTGCCCGGCTCTCATCCCCGCATCCCTTCCTCGGGATTTGGTGATACCTGTCTGTCCTCCTTTATTCTTCATTACTCCTGCATTCTCCCAGCTGCTCCTGCCGTACCCTTTCTGTACCCCTGATGCCACCTATCGTCCTTCCTCTTCCATTTATCCCGACTTCCCACACTCCCTCCAGATCTTTCCTTAATGATGCCTTGGTTCTCTCTACTTCCCCGTTAGGTGGCCCTTGCTCCATCATCTGCCCTGCTTCATCACTTATGTCTTTCCTGTCCTTTCCTACGGATATGCTATCCATTCCTGCCCGTTGCAATCTTTCCCCATAACTATTACGTCCTATCTGATTCCGGCCGTTTGCCTCAATATTTCCATTACCACCCTTATCGTCATCCAGTAATTGTTGTAATATGTCACGCTCCTCCTGTAGCAGCATATCCATTCCTTCATTGTCAATTGACTTTCCTCTATTCCGACTACCCCAATTCGCCAACCAGTCAGCTTGTTTGTTGCTCGAGCGCCTCACATGGGAAGGGATGAGATAGTCTATTTTGGTCAAGAGTTTCCCTATTTCACCGATGATCCATGCTTTGCGCCAGCTTTTACTGATTTTTTCCACTGGTTTTTGCTGTTGTAATTGCCTTACCATGTCCACCACCAATTTAGAGTCTCACTCAATTTGGAGACTATTAATTTTTACCTGTATCGCAATTTCCAGGCCCCGCTTTAGCGCATAAAGTTTCGCTTCATTATTTGTCACCTCCCCACAGTCCATTGCAAATATTCTTAGGGTGTTACCATAGTCATTTCTAAATACTCCCCCGATACCAGCTTCTCTCAGGTTGTGTTTGGTAGCCCCGTCGAAATTTAGTTTTGTGAATCCCTGTGGGGGCTGTCTGAACTTTGTTATTTCTACCACCTCTCTGACTTGGGATTTTCTTTGGACACTCCCGCTTACCATACTTTGGTTTACCTCTAATATTTTTAGGATTTTCTCCTCCAGTGGCAACACCTGCCAGTCCTCGTCTTTCCAACTCTCCATTAAAATCGTTTCTCTCATATTTTTGAGGGTTTGCTCCCATATGTCTACTGGAGCTCGGTTTTTTGCCTTGAAAATGACATTATTTTGTGCCTTCCATATGTTCCAGATCAAGAAACCAGTGGAGAGCAGCCATGAATGATTAATCACTAGATTTTGGTAAGGTTTCCTCGGCAAGTTTTCTATGGAATTAATGATGTTTTGATCATTTCTATGACATCACTCAAATAGTTTGCCATGGCTTTCCCATAGGATGTTGCTGACTATGCACCGGTTCATCAGGTGCTCCATAGTCTCCTCTTCTGAATTATAGAGTGCGCAGCAAGATGGTCCTTGTTGCCCCTTCCTCTGTATCTGGTCCTAGGTAAGAGCCCTTCCATGTAGCATAGTCCAAACAAAGAAAGACACTTTCAGCCAATGTTTAATTTTCTATAGATTTTTCCCTTTTTTTGTCTCTGGCTATTGATTCTGGTTAACTGTGTGATAATATCCTTCTGATATTGAGAAAGTGCCTTGAATTCGGGTACCCCATCTTAGAATATTTGACCCAGTTTTCCTTGCCAGTTTTCGAGATGCCATCTCTGTGTAATAATCTTGCCATCTGTCTATGTCAGGGGCCCTTCCCAGTCTTCTTTCTATTTCCAGTTACGCCAATATCCTCCTACCCCTAGTTTCCAGAATTTGCCTACAACCTTCCCCTCTGTCTGGGACGTGAATGCATGGATGGCTTGGAGGTTTTCTTTGAGGATGAGCCTTTCACGTTGCTGCCATGATTCCTCCCAAAACCTGGCTTTATCTCCAGCTCTTATCTCCCAAAAACTATAATCTCTTATCAATTCTTTGTTACCCCTTGCCAGGTTCCAAATTGCAGAGTCTCTAACCTCTATCTGGCTTCTCATTTTGTCTTCAGGTTCCCCTGTTTCCTCATATTTCCTTTCCCATATCACTTTCCACAGATCTTGGCCGCCTTGGGACCACCTCCACCAAAGCTTCGCCCCCATCACTTGGTTAAGAACGAAGGGGTCCCTTAATCCTAAACCTCCATCTTTGGTTAGCCTACTAAGCCATGCCCATGAAATTAGGGCCCATTTCCTAGTCTTGCTGGTTCCCTGCAAAAGAAATTTCTTGAACATGGCGACCATCTTTTGACTAATGGAATTGGGGATAGCTTGACATGAAATCTGATAGATTGGGATAGCTTGCAGAACAAATTTTAATAGAATTAGCCGGCTAGGGGCATTCAACGAGTGAAAGGTCCAATTTTCCATCTTGTTCCTAATTTTTTTAATTAAGGGTTCCCAGTTAACAGCCCTATATTGGTGCTCATTCAACATAATTCCCAGGTATTTTGTCGGGAAGGTTCCAATTCTGAACCCCATGGTGCGCGCCAAGAATCTTTGGATCGCAAGCGAGGTGTTAAAGAAGAAAACCTCAGTTTTCTCCTTATTAATCTCTGTCCCAGAAGCTTGATTAAATTCAGATAATGTTTTAACAATCTTCTATGCCTCCTTCAGTGTGGCCTGGCCATATAACATGACATCGTCCACGAATTGCTGGTGCGAAACAGGGAGATCATTCCCACATATTCGTAGCCCCTATATCTTATCCCTGGCGACTTGGGCTTTGACCAGCCTACCCAGACCTTTCGTGGCGAAGATAAAAAGGAAAGGAGACAGGGAATCTCCCTGCCTTAATCCACGTGATGGGTATAAGGCTTCAGAGGGGGTACCGTTCAACAAGATTGACATTACGGGGGTACTTACCATTGACAGGATCCAATTTACCCATCTTTGATCAAATCCGTGGGCCTTGAGAATGCTTTCCAAGAATCTCCAGCTAATGCGGTCGTACGCCTTCGCCAAGTCTAATTTGATAAGCATACCTGGGTTTCTAGAATTTTTCAGGGAGTGAATCACTTCCTAGGCCACTATGATTCCGTCCGTTATCTGCCTCCCTTTGATGAAACTTGTTTGTTCTTGCGCTATGAGCTATGGCAGAATCGGCTTGAGTCTATTTACCATAATTGAAGCTAAGATTTTATATACCATGTTACACAGGGATATGGACCTAAATCCCTGCAGTTTGTCCGAACTACCATTCTTAGGGATCAATGCCAAGAGAGTGGCATTCAGCCCCTGGTGCATTCTTTTAGAATGCCTTGATTCCTCCACCAATTCCAGCAAGTCGTTTCCTATAAAACTCAAAGCTGCTTGGTAAAACTCTATGGTAAACCCATCGGGGCCCGACGCCTTATTCTTTGCCATTTTGTTAACCACTTCCTCTAATTCATCCTTGGAGATTACCCTGAGCAGAGCCATGTTTTGTTCTCTGGTAACTTTCTTAGGGATATGTTGGTAGACCCTTTCTATGTCCTTTGTTCTGTTAATGTTTGATTTTGTTAGGACTCCTTTGAAATGCTCCACCAAGAGCCGTTCCATATCTTTCTGCTTCATCACTCTATTTACTTGACTATCTTTCAAGGAAAAGATTCTGTTGTGATGCCGGTGATTCAACACCGCTTTGTGGAAGAATTTGGAATTCTTTTCTCCTTCTCTTAGCCATTGGACATGGGATTTCTGTTTCCATAGAATTTCTTCCTGTTTTCATCTTTCCTCCAGTTGATTGATTACCCTGCCTTCCTCCTCAACTACCTCCTCATTCCTTCCATCTGTAATGATTTGTTGTTGTATTTCTTCCAGTCTAGTCTGGAGTTTACCTTTCTCCTGCTATATATTGCTGAATTCTTCTCTATTCCATTTCTTGATTTTGCTCTTTATTTCCTTAAGTCTGATCTGGAACGAATGAAATTTGTTTTGGCCTTCCGTTCCCATCTTACTCTCCTACCACCAGTTCTTTACTTTGTCCAAGAAATCTGGGGCTCTGAGCCAAAAGGATTCAAAATGAAAGGGTCTCTTTTTATTCTTATCATTCAAAGCTATTTCTAGCTTGATTGGCCAGTGATCAGACCCTATAGAGGGTAGGATAGAGGCTTCATAGAAGATATCCAGCCCTATTATGTACTCCGAGACTAGGAATCTATCTAGTCTTGATGCGATTTGTTTGGCCCCCCTCTTCTATTGTTCCGGGTGAATTTCCCATTTATAGTGGGAATATCTACCAACCTTAATTCTATTTGGACATCTCTGAATCTTTCCATCTCCGGATCTTCTCTACTTATTCCTCCTTTTTTCTCTTCTCTTGACGTTATCAAGTTAAAGTCCCCTGCGATAATCCATCTCTGTTCCTGGTGCATGTTTTTAATTTTTTCTAAATGGGTTAGGAATAGGCCTCTATCAGCCTGGGTATGGGGCCCATAGATAGCCGACACCGCCACCCATTCACTTTGCCCAATGAGTCTGAATCTTCCAGTCAGGATTCTTGGCATTCCTATCCACCAAGATGATAGGACTTCTGCTGGATTCCAAATAACTGCTATCCCACCTACACTTCCTTTGGCATCAATGGTAACTTGCTCATATTGTGGTGTTATTTTGTTAAGAATTTCCTCCATCTTCTGACCTGAAATTTTAGTTTCTTGAATAAGCATGATTTGGGGTTTGTCCTTCCTCAGTATTGCCACTAAATGTCTCTATTTCCCTCTGCTGTTTAGGCCTCTAATATTCCATGATGTCAAAATCATTGATTAATTTGGGATAGGTTTTGGAACACCGCTGTCAGTGGTACCACTATCCCTGTATTCACCAGCATTTCTCCCATTAATTGGATGGAATCCTTAATATTTTTCCTTCCTCTTTTTTTCCCCCCTTTCCTTGGCCTGGCTGATTTGTTCTGCTTTCCTTCTGGCTCTCTTGATATTCTTCTAGTGTAGCTTTACCTTTTTCCAGTTTACCCTTATACTCTTGAAAGGTTTCCGCTTACAGCCTCTTTTGATCTTCCGGGATAAACCTCTCATCCAAGTTCCTCCACTCATTCAGTAGTTTTCTTAGGACTTCTTCCTCTTGGCTTAAATAATCCCTGTTTGTTTCCAAGTCCATCCCCATCTGTTCTATTGGTTCTTCCTGTTCCTTACCTTTGTCCATGGTCTCGCTTGGGGCTTTCCTTTTTGTGTGGATTCTTTCACTACTCGCACTATTGTCTGACTCCTTATCCTCTTGATTTTCCATAGTTTGGTCCTCCTCTTCGCCCTCCTCCTGTAATATTTCAAAGCTATTTTATTTCTCTAGGGTTGATTGTGTTTCCTTCCTATCTTCCCTGGGGATTTCTTTGCTCATTTTCCATTTACTTTTCACCTCTTGGAATCCTTCTTGGTCAACTGGCCCTCTATTTTGCAGGATACTTTTCCTTTCTTCTTCATCCCGTGTAATCAGACATTCCTTAGCCAAATGGCCATGTTCATGGAACCTATGGCATCTAAATGGTATGTGCTCGTAGTCTAAGTTTTGCTGCCAAACTTCTTCATGATACTCTATTTCCACAAAGTCTGGGATGGGATTTGCTAAGTTCATATAGACACATATCCTAGCGAACGAGGTGTACCTTCCCTTCTTCATGGATTTTGCTATTTTCACAAAACTTCCTATTGAGTTTCCTATCCCCTCCAATATTTCCGGATCCCAGAAATCTATAGGTAGCCCAAATAATCGAATCCAGACTAGCTCTGCTAGAAATTTTTCCCTATCAGGGTTGTAGCATTCCTCCTAATAACTCATAAATAGACCAGCATTATAATAGAAATAGGGGCCATTTTCAAAAACTTTTTCCTTATCTTTTAGGTTTGAGAATATTACCGTGAAAAAGCCCTTCGCTCCTAGCTTGAGCTTAATGTGGCCTTGGGGCTGCCATTTTTGCTGAATCCACTTGGTAAGTTCTTTTTCTGACGGCCAGACTCCCATGAACTTGCAGATAAGGGCATGATCCTTCATATAACTTCTGTACCCTTCCAGTTTATTCGATGGCATCACGAACTTGGGTCTCTCCTCTGCACATGGTAGGCATCTGCTCCTTCGGCCGACCTGCCAGGTTGCTCCCAACACCGGTCCAACACTCTATTTCTCCTTTGTCACCTTACTGTTCTGACCGTCTCCTGTCACCGTATCCCTATACGAGGGGATCTATCCCCTCCTGATGTCTTCTATCATGCCTTTTGTCTCTCAGATGTCAGCCTTTTCTTCTGCTAAATCCCTCTAGTGTCTGCACCCTGGCCGAACCTTCTCTCCTCCCAAGGGTTTTACCGCCTTTCCGCCATTAGGTTTTTGGTTGCAGAGTGATTTTGGCAACAACAAGAAAAAGGTACCTAGTCATATTGACCTTGAAAAGTTATTTGCATTGTTCCGATGATAGGTTGCCCAATAGGAATTTGTGGTATAGACTGTACTATAGGAATAGTTTGATAAGAAAGAGCTTGAGGGCTTGCCTGGGTAGTCTAAGGAATATATATTTGAGGGGTTACTGGAACGGTCATTTGTGATACTCCTGAAATAGGTGGTTCGGAAGAAACTGGAATCGATTGTGAAATAGTTGTTTTAATAGGGGTCTGTGGTGAACTCTGAAAAGATCATTGAATCAATTGTTCAATAGGTGTTTGAGGAATCCATTGCATAGGTTTTTGGACATGTATCGCAATACCTGTAATAGGTAATTGAGGAATAGTTTATCTAATAGGGTGAATAGGTTGATAAAGCGGAACTTGTGGAGCACCTTGACCATACTATTGATTAAAACTAGGATTCCAAATTATGTTCATCCCAAGATAAGGTGTACCATATAAAGGTTGATTTATAATAGTTTGACCTAGGCCAGGCTGAGGTATTTCACCATAGGTACCAGTAAAATTTTGATCCCTAGCAACTGGTTGTCATCTAGGTGGAGGATAAGGTGGTTGTCCCCGAGGTTGGTAATAAACACAAGTCAAGGTTACTTGAACGTCACTTGATTTACCAGAAACCATGTGAATTTTTTGTTTTGACGTTGTAAGCGCTTCAAGCATGAAATATATGCTCTTAACAATAAACGTAGATAAACCCGATGACCAAGTAGAAGGTTGCATAGAAGAGGATGCTCTTGAAAAGGTCCCAGTAAGTGATTGGTACCCAGGAGGAAATGATCGGCCAACAAACAATAGTGATTTTGGGTAGATGGTAAACATGGATGAATCAATGGGTTGGCTCTCAACCAGAATTTCTAACATAGTTACTTCTGGTGAATAAAAAGGAATGTGTGGTGGTGAAAAATTCTGACCTAAAAAACTCAAAGTTGTAGAATACCAAGGGTCAGGTCAAAAAGGAGAGAAAGGAACTCTTGGGTCAAAAATTTTAGCACCGATAAATGGAGAATGAGGTGTCTCTGTTTCTTCAGTAATTTCTTCAATACAAATTTACCTAGGAGGTAATTCATTCATTACTATCATCTTTCTTCATGGTGAAGGTGGCTAAAGAGTATGAGATGTAACAGTCAAAGGTGATTCACGTTGAGAAAGTTCAAAATCAGGTTCTTCTAATTTTGGTTCTGTAATTTCAATGTTTGGGACTTCACCAGTGTCATATTTTGTATGAAATACCTTGGTAACTTCTGGATCATAGTGAACTAAGCCTAATTCTACTTCCTGTTTTAAATTAAGTTCAGTTTCTACTGTCTCAGTTTGTAAAATTCTTGATGTTTTAGGTTCGTTTGAGGCTTTTGATTGATTCAAAATTAAACAGGGAGACAAAAAATTATAGATATAACCATAAATATAGAGATATAGTAGAAACAAAACTTCATTTCATTAATATCAAAATACTGAAATATGTTTTCAAACAGAATGGAAATAAACTAGCTTGGGTGATGGTAGCTTGTCTCTGAGAATACATGTCGTGGCTACATGCCTCTGAACCATGTTACAATGAGGCTCAAAGGCCTATTTATTATTGAACAAAAAGGGAAAACCCTAAAAAACCAAAACCCTAACCCTAGGAGATGGAACGAGAAGAGTTTGTGGGCCCCGTTGGAGTTATTTTGGTAGCCAACTTCCAAAGGTCATAACTTGGTCACATTATCTCTATTTGGCATGTACGATACCTTGTTGGAAAGTTATGTCATATTAATATAGTATTTGTGTCATTCCTACAACTATGGGCCTGCTATGAACCTCAAAAACTTCCAGTTAGGGGGTGAAAACCGCTCTAGAAGTTCAAGACTTGAAAAATTGCTAAAATTAGTAAATGTTGAGATAAACAAGGAAACAGATGAAATTGACTATAGGTCTAGGTGAAATAAGTAGGTGGCCACAAATATCCACCTAGATCAGTCCTCCCCTTAGGAGGCAATGGTACCCATTATGTACAGAGCCTCCATGAGTTGAGGATACTTCTGTTGAACCTGGTCCTTGGTGAACCACTTTTCCTCTTGAAGGAGTTGGCATGCTTTGACAAATCGATATAGTTGGATCCTCTAATGGCGAGTGTTATTGATATACATTTCCATGAGTTGATTAGTTGTGGAATGTTCCATACAGTCCAGGTTTACCTCTGTTTTTGTGAGTTGTTCTGCAATGCCGGATGTGTCCAACAATGGTGGAAAGTATGGTCAAAGGTAGTTTACAATTACCATTGGGTGAAAACCAAAGAACAATGGGATGATGAGCTAGAAGGAATTTTCCCCTACATCCTTGGTGATGGTGTATGGCCCATATCAAAGTGGGAGAAGCTTTAAATAGGGTCTGACGAGGTGCTCCTTTTGCAAATGTAGCCAAACTTTTTTGCCCACATGGAACTTGTGTGACACTCGATGCTGATCATGACACTACTTGTACTTAACATTGGCTTTGTATAATATATCATGGACATGATGGAGGATGTGTTGAATGAGCTCAATGAATTTGTTAGTCCTGTCAGCTTTGGATTGGACGTGAGTCGAAGCTGCAAGAGTAGCTGAAAATGGTATGGCCACATCAATGGGACATAATGGATGAACTCCCAACCCTACCTGAGAGGGGCTATGGCCCTTTGAGCTATGGAGAGCTTTGTCATAATTGTGTTAGACATAAGGGAGGCTTTCATCCCATGTGCATGGATGCTTTGAGCTGTACATGTGCAGAATGTGTATAATCATCTTGTTGATGACCTTTGTTTGGCCATGAGTGTGGGGGTGGAACATCATGGAAGTAGTAATTTTGGTATCCAAAATCGACCAAAGAATTGATCAAAATGCATCTAGGAATCCACTATCTTGATATGAGATAATGGACTATGGGATCCCAATGTGTACCCACACTCGCTCAATTAAGATCTTAGCAATGGCCTCTACTGTGATACTCTTCTTGCAGGCCACCATGATGGCTATCTTAGAGAATCTATCGGCGACCATGAAAACACAATTGTTTCCGTGCTTAGTAGAAGGAGGGCCCAACATGTAATCCATGGAGATGGATTCCCAATGTCGACTAGGAGTTGGTAGAGGAGTATATAAGTTTTTCTTCTTTATGGTTGGTTTGGAAATGGTGTAGGCAATGCTGGATCTCATGTACTTCCAGACATGCTGATGAAGTTTCGACCAGTAAAAATACTTCTGCAATAATACCACTATTTTCTCTTCTCCAAAATGTCCAGCGACCCGACTATAGTGCGCCTCCCAAATCATCTTGGCACACTCCCTTGAAGGAACATGGATGTGTCCCAGGTGGCATAACAGTGCATCATGAAGGTGAAAATTTGGAACTTTCTTCCCTTCTAGGAGTGTTTGGTATGTGCTACCGAATTCTGGATCGCTCTTGTAAATATGTTGTCACCCTGAAGTCTCGTGCCCACAATAGTCGAGCACAATGATCAGTGCCATGACTGGTGGTCGACTGATGCAATTGCAACATTATTGGGTTGCCCTTCTTATACTTAATGCTCAAGTGGAAATTTTGCAGGTATGTGGAACATTTCTAATGGAAATCATTCTGCAACTTCCCTTGTGTATGTATGAACTATAGGGGTCGGTGGTCTGTGTGGATGATTGTTTCCTTCCCCAAAATGTAATTCTTCCATCAACGAGAAACGTACACAATAGAATAATTTTTTTGTCATAAGTGGGATACTTTCGGACTGTGCTTGAAATTGTCTCACTATGGTAAGCCACTGGATGCCCCTATTGAGTAAGAACTGCACCAATATCATAGTCAGAGGCATTTGTCTCAATCTCAAATGGTTGTTGCAGGTCTGGTGTAGAGTATACGTAATGATTCAACTCAAAAAATGCATTCCCTTGGGTTTTAGACCAAAATTGTTTTGCTTTCACTCCACCCTTGATGACTTGACTTAAAGGCTAAGTGATATGAGAGAACCCCAACATGAACCTGTCGTAGAAATTGGCAAGACCCAGAAAGATGTGAAGCTCTATTAGAGTGGTTGCGGCTGGACAATCCCGAATGGCTTATATCTTGGCTAGGTCCATATGAACACCCTGCTCATCAATGATGTACCCCAATTATTTAACCTGGGTCATGCAAAAGGTGCATTTCTCCAAATTGGCACAAAACTTGTGTTGTCGCAGGGTTTGAAGGACCTATCGAATATGGTGGACGTGCTCTTCCCAACTCTAGATGAAGATCAAGATGTCATCTAAATACACCACCATGAATGCATTGGTGAAGGGTCGTAATATGTCGTCCATCAATCTCATGAAGGTTGTGAGGGCATTCGTCAACCCAAAAGCAATGACCAACCATTTGAAAAGGCCCTCCTTGGATTTGAAGGCAATCTTCCACATATTGGAGGGTTCGATAGGCACCTGGTGATAACCAAACTTCAAGTCAATGAGTTGGTCTAGAAGTTCATCAATCCATGGGATTGGGTACCTATTCTAGACAGTGATCTTATTCAACTCTCGATAGTCAATACAAAATCTGGCTCCCATCCGTCTTCTGTACCAATATAATCAAAGGTGATAAGCTTGGCCTGATGTGCCCTTTCTGCAACAGCCCTTGAATCTACATCTTGATCTCATCATTCTTTAGAATAAAGCGTCAATAGATTGGTCCATTGGGTAGCAACGTGCCCGAGGTTAGATAGATGGAGTGCTTGACCTAACAATGCAGAGGTACCCCTGTAAGTAAGATGAAAAAGTCCATGTATTCCTCCACAATCTTGTCCATTTACTGTTGCTGTGTGGAGTTTCCCTGTCTAGAAGTTGTGGCCACAACCTTCTTCTTTCCCTGAAGGTGAATAATAAGGAAAGCAAATTTCCTAGTATGGGAAATAATCTTATTGCATTTCTTTGCAGTGATGAAAGAGATAGCGGTAGGCAGAGCTACCTCCGATATTATGTACAAATTACTGCCCAAAGTAATAATCACTAAGTGGGATCTAGACTCATATACAACATTACACTTCCACAAGTATGTTTATCCTAATAAGACATCATAAATTTCAAAAGGAGAGACATCACACCATACCTCATTCATGAAGGACTTGATGCTATAGGGAAGGAGACACTACTGGCTGATGTGGAGATCTCGTCCTTTGTGAAGCCACTAGATGGTGTATGGCTGGGGATGTGTTATCATCAGTAGGCCCAACCGCTTCATGACCTCTCCTAAAAGGAGTTTATTTTAGCTCCCACTGTCGACATTGAACTGTAGCGGAGAACCCTTCATGCACATTTGTGAGTGGAAGAGGCATTCCCCCTTCTCTGGATCTTTACGCTCATTCTTCTGTATCTTGCTAGTGGCCATAGTGGCACTGGGTTCCGTGTCAATGATCTACTTCCATTTTTCATTCCCCTTGTTGGGTTCTAACTCAGAGTTAGAACATGCATCTGATTCAGAAGCCTTTCTCTCAGCCACCAGTGGCTGATTGACCCAATACTCACCTATGTTGTGAGTGGAGATACTATGGAACTCACACAATTTTCTCATGTCCTTCTTGTCTTCATGGTGTTGGTATTTTCTTGCGGCTTTGGAAAGTTATCCTTGATCACCTTGCCTTTGCTTTGGCCTTTTCTCCGTGATTTTGGGGTACCTTTTCATTGCTTCGGATTCACAGATCCAAAGTCTTACTTCTTCTGTTTAAACTTCTGTTCAATCTTAATAGTGTATCAATATGTCATAATGAGTGAGGAGATGTCCAGGAACTCTATCTCATCCCTGATGTACTTGTGTATATATCCGTGCTACTTGAATACCAAATCCCACTCAGAATCCTTGATACCATGGTTCATAATGATATCTTATGGTACTCCAAATGGAGAAATTACATGATTGAACATGAAAATGGATGATGTTTCACCGTCATACTTGTATGTAGGCATCGCCTCGACCCATTTTGTAAAATAATCTACCGCGAGGATAATATACCCATGCCCCCGGAGCGAGTGAGGGTTACATGTAAGAATGTTAATGCCCAATTTAGCAAAAGGACTAGCATCAATGATTGGGTGAAGAGGAGTTGGATGTGCATGCATTTTTCGATCATAAATTTTACAATTATGGCATTTTTGGACCACGTTATTTATACACAGAAGGCCAGAAATATCCTACGTGAAAGATCTTTTGAGTAGTGGAAAACCCTGACATATGACTACCACAAGCTCCAGAATGGCATTCATTTAACGCCTTTTCAGCTTCTACATGAGTTTTTTTTTTTTATCGGTAAAGACTAAATCTATTAAGAGAAATCAATATGGTACAAACAGGAGAGGCAAAAGACCGTCAGACCGGAAATGATAGATACATCAACCTCGGTCCCGGAAGAGAGAAACAAACCCTGAGCTGCAGGAAAGACAAGAGACCGACAGACCGGAAATGATAAAATCACCAACCTCGGTCTCGGAAGGAGTAAACAAACACTGCTGAACCTGAAGAATCGAAAGCAAATACAAGCTGTTACCCCAGCGGGACTGTGATTACACCACACTGTTTTTTCCCTTTCTTTTTGTTAACATGTGTCCAGCCCTCGTGAGGAGGATGGGCAACAACAACTTGGAGACTGGAGTTCTCTATCATTGGGGACTCCTTCTCTGAGTCAGAGGAGGAAGTCTCATGGGGACGTTTCTGGGAATTTTCTGAGACATGGGTGTGCTCCATAAAGTTCGTGGGCGGATCCATCGTCTGCGGTATCTGATCTGGTTCTGACTGATTTTCCTCCTTTTCCATACTTGGAACCTTTTCCATACTAGGGGGGCTGGAGCTTCTGGTTGGCGGCGGTGGGCAGGGGGCCCAACGCTTGGGCTTAGTATGAGCAAAGAGGCCCTTTTTTGCTTTTGCTGACAGCGTTGGGAAAGAGATATGTAGGTGCCCTGTTTGGTGACAATGACGGCATCTGAAGGCAGTGTTCTCGTACTCTATAAACTGGGTCCAGATAGCGTCCTTGATCTTGAGATTGATGTACTCTGGCAGTCCCTTGCTTAAATCAAGCTCCACACATACTCTGGCGTATGTATAGAGACCTTGCCTCTCTCTCTGGTAGTCTCCCATCCAGAAGCGCCCCAGGTCATTGCCTATTTGCCTGTATACTTCTGTACGCCACAGGTGAACTGGGAGATTTGGAAGCCTGATCCATACCGGAGCCTTGGTGATGACTGCTGAAGCTAGGTCAAAGTCGGGAAACCATGGAGTTAGGAAGAGACCCGCTGATCCCATGAACCAAGGGCCTTCGTCTAGGGCATTGTAGCAATGCTCTAGGTCCTCGAACAACACTATGAAATATCCTTTAGCACAGAAATAAACCTTACAACGATCCGTCCAGGTGGCTTTGATCCAGTCATAAAGATCCTGTGAGCGCGGCCAGAACCCATTGAATCTGCAGATGATGGCTCTTTCAGCAAATTTCTGGGTGTCGTCTTCAAGATCAGGGTAGGAGATTTCAACTGATGGGATCTCCTCCAATTTGTCAACCAGAAAGGCCTTGGGTGAAGTCTGTATTGGTGGCTCTGTCTTTTCAGCTTGCTTGCCATGGACTGCATCTTTGTACGAAAAACCTTTAGCTGAGGAAGGCTCTCCCCTAGCTCCTCCTCTAAGACGGAGGGAAAGGATAATAGATGCATCTTTCTCAATACCGTAAAATGAAATAGGTAAGAGGTCCTCCAGATGTTTACCTTGGTAGAGAAGCCGTTGTTCTGCCGAAGGGATTCCCAATTTGATGTCCAATGCATGCTTGAGATTCCACACTGGATCCGCCTGGAAAACCCATTGAAGCATGGTTTTTCCTGAAAGAAGCCTGATTTGAATCTGGAAAGCTGCGGATGATTCTGAAGGCTTTTTTCCCCTACCGTTCTGAGGGGCGGGAAGGCTGATGCCTTGATAGAGATTCGGATCCGGCTTTGGTTTAGTGTGCAGGGGCGGCATACCTCTGTTTAGTGTCGTTCCTTCTTTCCTGGAAACCCTGGTCCATCGCGCCTTCCGAATCTCCCTATCCACTGCTTCGATAGTCGAAAGGGGGCTGCTCCATTGCGCCATGGAAGCAGGGGGACGGGGCCCTGTTTTCCCGGAGCTCGCCGATAAGAGGAAAGCAGACTCTTCTGTGTCTACAACCCCTGCGATCATGGCTTGGAGATCTTGAGGACCTGCCAATGATCTTTGCCCAGGTATCTTCAATCCTTCTGCTTTCGGCGCGATTTGTGACCCAGCGGCGGCCTGGGGCCAGGGACCTTCAAATCTGGGTTTCGAACCATTGAAAATGGCATGGTCTTGTTGCTGATCTGCAGCAGAGAGAAAGCCTCTGTATCGATGCGCCGTTCGCTCCAGCCTTTTCTCACACAGCGCAGTCCAGGAGCCGACGGCGGCCGAGGGCAAGGAGACGGGGGAGCTAGGGTTCGCCATAGCTTCTACATGAGTTAAACATTGTCTAAAAATAGAATTGATAGCACGATGATATAGACTATTTCGAACAATATTGTATTGTTGGGTTTGATACCGAACTTGACGATGATTAGTTCAAATCAATTTTGGAAGAAATCTCTTGGCCTAGATATAAATGATGATATCTTTGTACCATGGATCTAAGGTATTGATTAGAAAGAGAGATTAATATGGAAGAGAATCTTTTTCCATGTTTTGATTTTCAGTACAACGAAAATCACATAATAACTTAGCAAAAACTAACGATTTCTTAGATTTGGATTTCATGAATTTCAAATTGAATTCTTGTAGGATGACTATCCATTTGCAATACTTTCCCCCGAGTAATTGTCTAGTAAGAATGTAAACCATGGGGTTGTAATCATAAATCACAGTAGTTCCGTGCAATAGGATATAGTGAGAAAAACATTGGACAACATGAACAACTACCAAGGCCAATTTCTCCACATTTGCCATATTTTACTTTAGTTTTGGTAAAATTACAACTTAAGTAATATATCACATGTTCTTCATTCGATTCATCTTCCTGAACTCGGACCATACCAATGGTCGCATCATATGCTGCTAAGTATAAAAATTAATCTCGGTGATAGTCAGGAGGATGCAAAAACGATGTATGGGTAAATGCATATTTAAGTGAATAAAAGGATTTTTGAGCCACTTCATCCCACATAAATGGGATGTAATTTTTCAATATTCGAATAAAACCCCTAGTCAACTCGGCATAGTCATGGATAAATCAACATAGAAAGTTGTGTTTCCCTTCAAAATTTAGAGTTGGCATAGATTATAAGGAGGAGGTAAATTTAGGATAGCCTCAACCTTTAATGGGACGTGACAAATGCCTTCCTTTGAAACAAGAAACCCTAGAAACCAACTAGATTGCACATAGAAAACACACTTATGTGGATTCAAACGAATATTGTAATAACGACATCTGATGAAATTTTCTCTCAAATGCATTGGATGGTCCCCTGTCTTAGTGAATGAGCTAGAAAGTCATCCAAATAAGGTTACAAAATATGCTTGATATCTTGAAATGCATAAGACATGGCCCATTGAAAATTTGCACCTGCATTCTTCAAAATGAATGGGAGTTTTCAATAGGAAAAAGTCACCCATGGGAAAATGAATGTGGTTTTATGTTGATCAACTAGGAGTATGTTGATTTGATTCTAGCCAAAAAATCCGTCCATAAATGAGAATATATCATTTCGGGCACATTCATCGAGGATTTGATCGATACAGGTGGTAGGATAATTGTCTTTTGGACAAGCCTTATTAATATCCCTATAGTCGACACATGCTGTAATGGTTCATTGTTTCTTATTAACATAGACGATATTGAATACCCAATTAGTTAAGGGAACTAGGTAGATTAAACCTGCTTTGAGTAGCTTCTCAAGCTTAGATTTAATCACAACAATTTTTCTCTGATGCACCAGACGTAATCATTGTTTGACAGGCTTGGCATCCAGGTAAGTCTTAATTTCATGTATTACAATGCTTGGATCAATTCCTGGAATTTCTTCATAGGTCTAGGAAAAAATGTTGCAGAATTCTTGAAATAGGGTCTTATATGTTTGAATTTCTCTTATTGAACAAGATGTACATACGTGAATATTTTCAACAATTCATGTTTTAACTGATATGTTAATGAAGATTGTCACAGATATATTCCCCGAATTCCTTTCAGATTCATATTGAAATACTAAAATGTGTGATTTTGGACTATTTACTATCTCAGGTGAAAACATATTTAAAAAATCATTCTCAATTTTGTTATGGCTAGATAGAAAAGATGAACGATAATGGTGATCCTTCCATGAAATTTCATATGAAGTCATAATATCCATGATACATTCGTCAGTTAGAATCACATAATCAAAAGGATCAGAGAGTGCAACTGGTTCTAACCAAGGACACTGAGAATAATCTTCATTGACCATATCCACTCGATCAATATCTAAAGATGTTGGGTCAGAAAATGATTGTACTACCTGATAAGCCAATTCAAAAGGGCTCAAAGGAATCTCATTGCCATAAAAGGATAACTCATACTTTAAAGGCCCTATCCATGGATTAGGAGATTTCATAGTGCTTCATGTAATCATGCTTACCTCTGCAAAATTAGAAGAAAAATTCGATGGAGGTATCACAAAGGTTCCCATCAGTGATGAGTTTTTGAGTAAACCAACACCAATATCTTCATAATGAGAATTTGTTTTTATGACAAAAGGTATACTACCTATAGAGTTAAGGTCTTAAGTGTAATAAGACAATTGGTCTACTTTGACAATTTTTCCTTTGTGAGGAAATTGTCTCATTCAGAAAAGTGACAAGACCATTGCTAGCATCAGGTAAGTCCAACTTCGATGAAGAAAAAGGTTATAATCTAGCTGAGAATCTACAACTTCAACTTTGATTGTGATCATTTTTACCTCTAGCTCTATGGGAAAATCATTCAAGATCCCATATGGATAAAACCCTTTTCCATCAAAAGCTTTTAGAGTGGTAGGTGATTGATTAATGGTTGGAGAACCTAAAGTTTTCCAAAAAGCAATCAACATAATGCACGTAGAAGCTCCTTCATCAACGACTGCATGAAATAGTCATCTAGTTTTAACAAAACCTGGAATTTGTATTGCCAGTTGATGAGGGAGTCTCAGGATGTGACTGTCAAGATCAAATATAATTAAGTTAGAATCAGTAGATCCTATAAATGAAAATAAAAACTTTCGCTGTGTCGGGCATGTTTGCAACACTTCTAGAGCTGACAATATGAAACGATACATAAACAGGTCTTCAACAATGTTGTAATTTTGTGCAGCTCTAGCATGCAAGTTGAAAGATGGTTTCTAAAGCACACATTTTGGGGATGGTCAGATCATCATGTCACGATTTGGCTTCTCAATCTGCAATGGATCAGGAAGAGAAGGAGGAATTGAATTGGAAGGTTCACCAGACTAACTAGCCTCATTTCCATTTTCGATAGGATGCTTGGACTCATAATCTTTGGAACTAGTAGCTACCAGAACTTCTTTTAAAGAAATGATTAGGATATATTGTGATGTGGAAGAGGAAGATGTGTTATGGGAAACCGGTTTGTTGTCTTGAGAAGGAAATGGATTATTCAAAACAACAGGAGTTGGAGAACCTTTAATGAATCTTGAAACCTCTACACGATGTGGGCATTCATTCGTATAATGATCTTCATTGAAAATAAGGCAAGGATAGTGGGGTTTTCATTTTTCGTTAGTAGATTCATCTTTAATTGGTTTCTGTTTTGGAGTAAAATTTTGTTTCGGCTTACCTTTCCCCTTTTTTTTACCTTCGATTACTTTTTTCTTTCCATTAGATGATTCTTTGGCATTAACCTCAGAAATAATTTCAGGAGGAATACTTTCAGATGGTGTATCTTGTATGGCCAAAATCTAAGTATTTTTTGAATTCTTCTTTTTCCCTTTTGACCATTGGTTGACAAAACCTATAATTCCATCAGCGACATTAGATTCTGATCTTATACGGGTCCACCCATAAGGTGAGGTGAATTTGGGATTTTTCATACAAAGTGCCATATTGAGTGTAGATTAAGTCTAAGTACTAAGCATGAGAAATTACTTTCTCTTCTGTGATGAAACCTCCCTTGGCAACAGCTTTTGTGATAATAGGAATAAGTGAATTTATAAACAACTCAACTAAAATTTCATTTGGAATTAAAACTTTGACTAAATGACGTCTATGTCTCCATTCATGGATATGATTAGAGATGTGAGTCGACTTCGATTGTTTTAAATAATTCAATAGTTTGGTACCACTATCATAATGGATTGGTAGCTAAAAGTGGGTTAAAAATTATGTTTTGAGGGAGTTAAAGTTATGGAAAGAGGCATGAGGTAGCACAATGTACCATTTAGCTTCCGAACTAGTTAAAATTTGTTAGAAAAGGCATAGATAGATAGAATCATCAATCAAATAATTCAATGCACACCAAAGATGATATGTAATCACGTGATTGGATGGATCCTCTCCTAATTTACCTTCAAATTTGGGTATGTCACTTGGTAATTTGGTAGGAATCATGAACAAAAAAGGATAATCATAAACAAGATTGTTAGTTAACCGGGATAAATTTGGTAGATCTAACATTACAAGAAATGGTAGCTACTGGATAGGGTCTTGCATTAACGTATGATAACCTTGTGGGTTAATACCAACCCCTAGAGGCGGATATCCAGGATATCTTGGAATAACCTGAGAAGTTTAAATTGGAATTTCACTAGAGTGTCTAGCATGAATCATACAGGGTTGAGGTTTAACAGGGACTTGATAAGTATGACTGGGGTATGGTTGACTCTATAGAGGTTGATCTATACCCATTTGACCTAAGTAATATTCCCCCTGACTAAGTTTCACTTGTAAAGGTTGACCTTGAACAAATTGAATTTCAATACGCTGGCTTTGAAATAATTGACTTTGAAAAGGTGGGTTTTGGAAAGTTTGGCCTTGAAAAGGAAGACTTTGAAAAGCTTGTCCTTGAAAAGGTGGGACCTAGTCATCTTGACCTTGAAAAGTTATTTGCATTGTTCTGATGATAGGTTTCCCAATAAGAATTTGTGGTATAGACTGAACTATAGGAATAGTTTGATAAGAAAGAGCTTGAGGGGCTGCCTGAGTAGTCTGAGGAATATATATTTGAGGGGTTGCTAGAATGGTCTCTTGTGATACTCCTCGAATAGGTGGTTGGGAAGAAACTGGAATTGATTGTGTAATAGTTGTTTGAATAGGGGACTATTGTGAACTCTGAAAAGATCATTGAATCAATTGTTGAATAGGTGTTTGAGGAATCCCTTGGATAGGTTTTTGGACATGTATCGCAGTACCTGGAATAGGTATTGGAGGAATAGTTTATCTAATAGAGTGAATAGGTTGATAAAGCGGAACTTGTCGAGCACCTTGACCATATTGTTGATTAAAAGCAAGATTCCAAATTATGTTCATCCCAAGATAAGGAGTACCATATAAAGGTTGATTTATAATAGTTTGACCTAGGCCTGAGGTATTTCACCATAGGTACCAATAAAATTTTGACCCCCAACAACAAGTTGTCCTCTAGGTGGAGGATAAGGTGGTTGCCCCTGAGGCTAGTAATAAATGCTAGTTGAGATTACTTGAGGGTCAGTTGAGTTACCAGAAACCATGTGAATTTTTTGTTTTGACGCTGTAAGCACTTCAAGCATGAAATTTATGCTCTAAACAATAAACGTAGATAAACCAGATGACCAAGTAGAAGGTTGGGGAGAAGAGGAGGCTCTTGAAAACGTCCCAGTAAGTGACTGGTACCCAGGAGGAACTGATGGACCACCAAACAATAGTGATTCTAGGTAGATTGTAAACATGGATGAATCAATGGGTTGGATCCCAACCAGAATTTCTAGCATAGTTACTTCTGGTGAATAAAAAGGAATGCGTGGCAGTGAAAAATTCTAACCTAAAAAAATCAAAGTTGTAGAATACTAAGGGTTAGGTCAGAAAGGAGAGCAAGGAACTCTTGGGTCAAAAATTTAGCACCGAAAAATGGAGAACAAGGTGTCTCTGTTTCTTCAGTAGTGCCTTCAATACAAATTAAACCAGGAGGTAATTCAATGATTACTATCAACTTTCCTCGAGGTGAAGGTGGCTCAGGAGTACGAGCTGTAACTGAAGGTGATTCACATTGAGAAAGTTCAGACTCAAGCTCTTCTAATTTTGGTTCGGTAAGTTCAATGTCTGGGACTTCACTAGTGACATATTTCGTATGAAATACCTTGGTAACTTCTGGGTCATAGTGAACTAAGCTAGATTCTACTTCCTATTTTGGACTAAGTTCGGTTTCTACTATCTCAGATTGTAAAATTTTGATGTTTTAGGTTCGTTTGAGGCTTTTGATTGATTCAAAATTAAACAGGGACACAACAAACTACAAATATAACCATAAATACAAAGATGTAGTAGAAATAAAAATTCATTTCATTAATATCAAGATACTGAAATATGCTTTCAAATGGAAAGAAAATAAACTAGCTCGGGCAATGGTAGCTTATCTCTAAGAAGACATGTGGTGGATACATTCCTCTAAACCATGTCACAATGAGGCTCAAAGGCCTATTTATTGTTGAAAAAAAAAGGAAAATCGTAACCATAGGATATGGAATGAGAAGAGTTTGTGGGCCCCGTTGGAGTTAGTTGGGTAGCCAACTTCCGATGGTCATAACTTGGTCACATTATCTCTATTTGGCATGTATGATACCTTGTTGGAAATTTATGTCAAATTAATACGAGATTTGTGACATTCCTAGAACTATGGGCTTGTTGTGAACCTCAAAAAATTCCATTTAAGGGGTCAAAAACGCTCCCGAAGTTCAAGACATGAAAAATTGCTAAAATTAGTAAATGTTAAAATAAACAAGGAAATAGATGAAATTGACTATAGATCTAGGTGGAATAGGTAGTTGGCCACCAATATCCACCTGGATCAGTCCTCCCCTTAGGAGGCAATGGTCCCCATTGTGTACAGATCCTCCGTGAGGTGATGATACTTCTGTTGGCATGCTTTGAAAAATCAATATAGTTGGATCCTATGTTGGCGAGTGTTATTGATATACATGTCCATGAGTTGATCATTTGTGGAGTGTTCCATGTAGTCCAGGTTTACCTCTGTTTGTGCGAGTTGTTCTGCAATGTCGGATGTGTCCAACAATGGTGGAAAGTATGTAGACATAGGGGAGGCTTTCACCCCATGTGCATGGATGCTTTGAGCTGTAGATGTGCAGAATGTGTATAATCATCCTATTAACGACCTCAGTTTGGCCATCAGTTTGGGGGTGGAACATCATGGAATTAGTAAGTTTGGTATCCAATAATGACCAAAGAATTGATCAAAATGCATATAGGAATCCGCTATCTCGATATGAGATAATAGACTATGGGATCCCAATGTGTACCCACACTCGCTCAAACAAGAGTTTAGCAGTGGCCTCTACTGTGATACTCTTCTTGCAGGCTTCCATGATGACCATCTTAGAGAATCTATTGGAGACCGTGAAAACATAGTTGTTTCTGTGCTTAGTAGAAGGAGGGCCCGACATGTAATCCATGGAGATGGATTCCCAATGTTGACTAGGAGTTGGTAGAGGAGTATATAAGCCTTGCTTCTTTATGGTTGGTTTGGAAATGGTGCATGCAGTGCAAGATCTGATGTGCTTCCCAACATCCTGATGAAGTTTCGGCCAGTAAAAATATTTTTGCAATACTACCACTATTTTCTCTACTCCAAAATGTCCATTAACCCGACTATAGTGCACTTCCAAAATCAGCTTGGCATGCCCTCTTGAAGGAACACATATGTGTCCCAAGTGGCATAACAGTGCATCATGGAGGTGAAAATTTAGAACTTTCTTCCATTCTAGGAGTGTTTGGTATGTGCTACCAAATTCTAGATCACTCTTGTAAATATGTTGCCACCCCGAAGTCTCGTGCCCACAATAGTCGAGCACAGTGATCAGTGCCATGACTGGTGGTCGGTTGACACAATTTACAACATTATTGGGCTTCCCTTCTTATACTTAATGTTCAAGTGGAAAGTTTTCAGGTATGTGGACCATTTCCGATGGCAATCTTTCTGCAGCTTCCCTTGGGTATGTATGAACTATAGGGTTAAGTGGTCTATGTGGATGATTGTTTCCTTCCCCAGAATGTAATGCTTCCATTAACGGGAGACCTGCACAATAGAATAACTTTCTTTGTCATAAGCAGGATACTTTTGGACTATGTCTGAAATTGTCTCACTGTGGTAAGCCACTAGATGCCCCTATTGAGTAAGAACTACACCAATATCATAGTCAGAAGCATTTGTCTCAATATCAAATGGTTGATGTAGGTCTGGTCATGTGAGAATTGGTGTAGAGTAGACACAATGCTTCAACTCAAAAAATTCCTTTTGTTGGGTTTTAGACCAATTTGTTTTGCTTTTGCTCCACCCTGGATGACTTGACTTAAAGGCCAAGTGATATGAGAGAACCCCAACATGAACCTGTCATAGAAATTGGCAAGACCCATAAAGATACAAAACTCTATTAGAGTGGCTGGGGCTAAACAATCTCAATTGGCTTATATATTGGCTAGGTCCATATGAACACCCTGCTCATCAATGATGTACCCCAATTATCTAACTTGGGTCATGAAAAAGTGCATTTCTCGAAATTGGCACACAACTTGTGTTGTTGCAGTGTTTGAAGGACCTATCAAATATGGTGGAGGTGCTCTTCCGAACTTTGGATGAAGATCAAGATGTCATATAAATACATTGCCATGAATGCATTGGTGAAGGGTCGCAATATGTCATCCATCAATCTCATGAAGTTTTCGAGGGCATTCATCAACCCAAAAGGCATGATCAACCATTCGAAAAGGCCCTCCTTGGATTTGAGGGAAATATTCCACACATCGGAGGGTTTGATAGGTACCTGGTGATAACCAAACTTCAAGTAAATCTTGCTGAAATATTTGGCCCCCTTGAGCTGGTCTAGAAGTTCATCAATCCATGGGATTGGGTACCTATTCCAGACAGTGATCTTGTTCAACACCCAATAGTCAATACAGAGTTTCCACCTCTGATCCTTCTTCTATACCAATATAATCAAACTCCCACAGGGTGATAAGCTTGGTCTGGCGTTCCCTTTCTACAACAACCCTTGAATCTACCTCTTGATCTCATCATTCTCTAGAACAAAGATTCGATAGATTGGTCCATTGGTTAGCAACATCTCAGGGTTAGATAGATGGAGCGCTTGACCTAACAATGTAGAGGTACCCTTGTAGGTAGGATGAAAATGTCCAAATATTCCTCCATAACCTTTTCCATCTATTGTTGCTGTGTAGAGGAGCCCCATCTGGAAGTTGTGGCCACAACCTTCTTGTTTCCCTAAAGGCGAATCATAAGGAAAACAAATTTCTTGTTCTGGGAAATAATCTTACTGCATTTCTTTGTAGTGATCAAAGAGATGGTGGTAGGCAGAGCTACCTCCGATATCATATACAAATTATTGCCCAAAGTAATAATCACTAAGCGAGATCTAGACTGATATACAACATTATGCTTCCACAAGTATGGTTATCTTAATAATACATCACAAATTTGAAAAGGAGAAACATCACACAATACCTCATTCCTGAAGGGCTTGATGCTATAGGGAAGGAGACACTTCTGGCTGATACGAAGATCTCGTCCTTTGTGAAGCCACCATATTGTGTACTGCTGAGGATGTGCTATCATAGGTAGGCCCAACCGCTTCATGACCTCTCCTAAAATGAGGTTATTTTGGCTCCTATTGTCGACATTGAACTGCAGCGGAGAAACCTTCATGCACATTTGTGAGTGGAAGAGGTGTCCCCCCTTCTGTGGATCTTCAGGCTCATTCTTCTGGATCTTGTTGGTGGCCATGATGGCACTGGGCTCCATTTCAATGATATACTTCCCATTTTCATTCCCTTTGTTGGGTTCTAACTCAGAGTTAGAACATGCGTCTGATTCAGAATCCTTCATCTCAACCACCAGTGGCTAATTGGCTTGACACTCACTTCTGTTGTGAGTGGAGCTCCTATGGAACTCACACCATTTCCCCATGTCCTTCTTGTCTTCATGGTGTTGGTTTTTTCTTGCGAATTTGGTGAGTTGTCTTGGATCACCTTAACTTTGCTTTGGCCTTTGCTCTGTGATTTGGGGGCGCCTTTTCCTTGCTTTAGATTCACAGATCCAAAGCCTTGCTTATTCTGTTTAAACTTCTGCTCAATCTTAACAGCATATCAATATGCCATGACAAGTGAGGAGATGTCCAAGAACTCCATCTCATCCCTGATGTACTTGTGCATATATCTGTGCTACTTGAGTACCAAATCCCACTCAGGATTTCATGTAGAGGGTATGGAAAACATTTGTGAACTATGACACATCTTGGTCGCTTCCCTATCGTATCGTGGTCCACTTTATGTATTTATCTTCATAGCTCCTGACAGGGTAATATTATTCCTTGATGGTATCTCGGAAGGATCCCAAGTGGGTGCATCTAAAAATAGTGAGGATTTCCTCTCATCCTTTTGTTCATAGTAGGTTTCCCACCAGTGCTTGACATGTGGGGAAACTTTCAGAATTGAAAACATAATCTTTTGCCGATTGGAATAGTCATGAATTGGAAAATATCCTTCCAAAAGATTCAACCATTTATCAATGGCGTCTGCACCTATCGAGCCCTCAAATATGGGAGTATCTAAGTTAACTTGTACCTTAAAAGGAGTGGCACCTCAAGAGTGTTTGTTGGATGAAGATGCGTCCCCTATGGGTAGCCGTCGAAGGATATGGGAAAATTTATCTATCATCACATTCCTTTGTCGCTTGAGAGCTTCCTCCAAAAATATTTTGAAAGGATCTCCTGCCCCCTCATCTTTCTTTTCTTCTACCATGGGAGGCCATTGGGATTTGCAAGGCTAGTCTTCCAAAGGTTAACCCAGTTCAAGCCCTAACTCCTTTTACCATCACCTCATTGGGGACATGCAAAGAAAAATAGAGAAAGAGCAGACCACTCTGATACCACTGATCCAAACTTAAATAGGAACACAACAAATTATAGATTTAACCATAAATATAGAGATGCAGCAAAAATAACACTTCGTTTCATTAATATCAAAATACTGAAATATGCTTATAAACAGAATGGAAATAAACTAGCTCAGGCAACGGTAGCTGATCTATGAGAAGAGATGTGGTGGCTACATGCCTCTGAACTATGTTACAATGAGGCTCAAGGTCCTATTTATTGTTTAATAACAAGGCGAAACCCTAAAAACCTAAAACCTATCTCCAGGAGATGGAACACCAAGGGTTTGTGGGCCCCATTGGCGTTAATTGGGCAGCGAACTTCCCGAGGTCATGACTTGGTCATATTATCTCCGTTCGACATGTAGGATACCTTTTGTAAAGTTCTCTTTGAGTACTACAAGATTTGCGTCAAACCTTACCTTTGGCTATGGGCCTGCTGCAAACCCCAAAAAAACATCGCAACTACTCCAGAAGTTCAAAACCCAAAAAACAACTAAAAATAGTAAATGTTGAAATAAATAAGGAAACAAATGAAATTGACTAGAGGTATAGATGGAACAGGTGGGTGGCCACTGATATCCACCTAAATCATTGATCCTGTCAATTTTGACTTTTCCATTTTTATCTTTTCCAACTGAGTTAGTGTGTATTCAAGAGGTTGACCTCACATTCTATGTGATTGTCTTGGTTATTCAGCCAGGATTAAAATTTATCACAAAATTAAAAAATATTCACAATTCAATCCTAAAGTCTCTAAAACATAAAAACAAACAACTAAAACAAGCTAAAAAATCTAAGGATTCAAATCGTGCAAACAAGTTTTTCACAATAAAATCACTAGTTGGTAATGAAATCCATTGACACAAAAATTAAAGTGAAAAGTGGATATAGATATGAGTGAGTGCAACTAGTTACACTGAAAAATTGCTTAATGAAATGATATGGTGAAAGTAACTTCATTTATTCCATCTCGAGCAAAGATTACTCTCCAAAAAGTCCAAGTGAGTCTAGTCAACATTTGTTCTAGGTACAGGAGGACCTTCCCTCTGTCGTCACCTCAGGTAATAGCCCTAGGTTTATGGTCACTAAGGTTACCAATTACAAAAATTCTACCTAGGGGGGAAGTCGTATATCAAACGTACATGCAAGGGAAGAGTAACAAAGCTCAATCCCCTTGAAAGCTCCTTAACATGGTTAATTGGAGGTTTACTTTCAAGTTACCCCAAGTACCTTTTTACACCATTGTAATACGTGTAAACCACTGTACCATAGCTAATGAAGTGGGTATGATCACAACACCAGGTTTGATATGATCTCCTGCTTGACTCCTTTGTAATTGGAGCTTCCTAGAGAAAAACTGAAACAAGTGGATTTATCTCCTTATCGCAAGATTCTATTGTTTTTCTGCAGCTCTGGAAAGTTTACTTTCCTATTACAAAGCGCTACACTTAATCTATTGTAGGTGGAAAAGAGACCTAAGAATAAAAATTTCTAAATTGATTTTCATTAGCATTGATTTTAATAGTTGTTGTTATGCAAAGGTAATGGATGCGACACTTCATGAAATTATGACTTGACACAATCCTAATGCAATAAAAAATGATGATATGGTATTTTTGTTTCAATGAAAATATATCTAAGGTAGGGAAAGAGTCTTTCACTTTTTCAAATTGAAATACAAACAAAAACTCAAAACCCCACTATAACATTTTCCTTAAAATGCAAATAACCAGTTTCAAATCACCCGAATATTGAAAACAATTTCAAATCTTCACTTTGCCAAAAAAATTCTCTTTTCATACAAGAACTCAAAAATTCAAACAATGCAACAAGAATCTAATGATGACAAAAAATGATTTTTTTCCTAAATGAATGCTACAAATTTTCTTGCAGTAACTAATTCAGTTCATTAACACTTCTAGCAAATAGATGAAAAATGCTTTTTCATTCCAAAACCAGCATACGAAGTACTTTTATAAACCAAACCTAAAATTGTAAATCATTCACTATGACATTAAAAATAAACTTTTGCAAAAGAGAAATCTACATCTAAAACTTGATTTAATTGACAGAAGAAATATAGATAGTCAATTCAACAGGACTGACAAATATCTCTCTTGATAGGTCAACCATTCATAAGGCAAGACTCAACCCTAATTTACAAAACAAGACCAATCACAAACAAAAACTAAAATAACATCTATTCAGGCTAACAAACACTCATAGGAGGTTCTAATAGGTATAAAACAATAGGAAAAAGTTAAAAAAAAAAAAAGGATTTGAGGAGGAAACAAGTAAGCTTTTCAAAATTTCTAGGCATGTGCGCATGATCTAGAATAATCTACTGTGCATGTGCTTTGTTTCTAAGGGATTAGTGTGCAAAAGTGTGCATTGTACCTAAATTAAAAGTGGGCAAAGCGAGGAAATTCAAGAAAAATAAAAAATAAACCAAATCCATCCCAAAATCCAAATTTGGAAACTTTCTAGACACTCAAATATGGCTTGTGCAGTAGGTTGAAAATATCAAGCAAGGAAAAAGACAAAGATTGAAATGATTCACCAATGGAGTCACCAATTTTTTGTGTGGAAAAATCCCTCTTTCGGAGAAGAGTTATCTCCCTAGACTTCAAAGAACTCTAGGAGAAAACACACAGTAATTTCTACCTTTCTCTAAGTTCTGATCCTTTGAAATAAAATAGAATGAAGGAGGTCTCTTACTAGTTTGGTGAATTGATTGAAGAAGTCCCTCAAATATTTAGATCACTCACTCTTTGATGCTCCAAATTTCTTCTCATCACTCCCAATAACCTCTATGCAATGTCCTCAAAGAGATATGCAAAAACAGAGACAAACAAGAGATCAAAGCATATAACATATAATCAAAGATATAATGAACTTATTAACTAATTATACATGTAAAATAATCAATTACACAACCGAAACTCATGTAGGTGATCAAGGAATCCTACAAATCAAATCAATAGACATGTAATTGAGAAAGAACAATTGCTTATATTCATAAAACTAGAGAAAAGCCTTGCAACCATGTAGCCTTGACGTAACAAGCTCTTCCTTCAATCTCCAACCCTCTCCCTTGCAAGCCTAATCCTTCCAACCTAATCTAAACAACATAAACCTACTTCCAACAGTCCTCTCTCAATACTCAGACCTATAATAGCTTTATAGGCCAAGGAAAAGAAGTTATGGATCCATTCCCCAAGGGATAAGATCTACTATCAGTGGGATAGAGATTCCACAAAGGAAGGGGAATTACTCCATGATGGAAGGGATCAACCCTAAATAGGCACTCATTCGAAGCTTTTTGGTTAGGATAGATGATACCAAAAATGCTTCTAGACTTTGCTTTTTATTTTTACGTACTTCAAGTCATGTTCGCAGGTCACAGTGGAAGATAATGCATACTTATCCACAGATAATAATGGTCTTCCTATGAATGCATGGGAATTAGCTAGAAAATAGTGAACATAGCCAGAATTAAGGTTTTGTACCATCATATCTAGAAATCCACTTTCTCAATGATAATTTAGATCCATACTTTGTAGGGGAATGTTCTTAGGACACATTTTCTTATAGAGAAAGATGCAAACTAGTGATTATTTGATTGATGTGACAAAATGACATGTAACACACTTAGGATAATATAAGGCTCATCAATTAGTCCAATAATTTTGTCTCACACTCTAGAGTATATTGTATGAATACCAATACATGGCATAAATGTGAGTTCTCAACCTCAACTAAATACATCAAAATTTTGCCAATACAGAATCAACATTAGAGTCACAACATAACAACATCAATATGGCATAATACCGAGTCTTCAACAAAACTATCAATAATTACAAACAACTCAAGGATAGTAAAAATTCTCTCATTGGAAACACTTCACTTAGGCAACTAGCATGCTCTCATCATCAATAGCATATACTCTATCATTTTATATATTGCAACAACATATAAACTCACTTTCTCTCTTTGTGCAAAGAAAAATGTGGCACTAACTAGAACTCTTCATAAATTCTATAGGTGATTGGTCTCTTTAAGAAAGGACCACAACATTATAAAACTCACTTTAATATTGTTTCCTCACAAACAATGAATGCAACCTTAGTTTTAATGTATACACTAGTTTAGAAATGATCAGATGTGCGCGTCACCTCTGATATATCCTCCATATGCAACAATATTATATGAAATTCACTTTATAGTCATCAAACTACGCTAACAAGACTTGGAAATCCATGATCTGAGCATTCTTCCATTCACACATGCATAATGGATATGTGGTATATCTCTACCAAAATAGCTTTGCTACGGGTACCATGTGCTCTACCAAATTCACAATAACTAACCTCCAAAATTCTGCCATCGAACTATGACTCTTAACAACAAGCACCTACAATAACACATTATCAACATACAAACCCTCAAACACACTTTCAAATAAATTTATCAACCCATATATACCAATTTATGTTCCCAAGAGTACCAGGGATTAGAACTTCTATTATTTTGGCTCTAGCCACAATCATCGAGAACATTTAAATCCATTTATTTGTGTCCATGAAGAAATCAACTAATGGATATTAATTAAGCATTACCAAGTTAGAGTCCCTTATTACTTCATTTCTAATATTGTAGGCATTAGACTCCATAACTCCTAGAAATGTATTTTTGTAACATTCCAAACTAAGAACATATTTATTGCCATTGATATTCCTGATCCACAATGACTTGTCTACGTGTTCCAAGTTTTTAACCTCGTATACAACATCAATTACTATATTTATGATTAGATTATTCTTTAAAGTGAAGCATGTAGGCATGGAATAATCAGATAAAGATTGGCCGATGGAGATAATATAATTTGAAGGCATAACATTTTGTACTCCATAGCCTACAAAACCTAGATCCAAGGAGAGAATTAAAATTAGATGTAAAGAAGTTAGCACCTAGACAAGTCTCCCAATGTATTTCATAGAAATACCATAAAAACTATCCAGCTCTTCTTTCAAACGAGCATTTTCTAGATGTAGGAATTCCTTTTCTTCAAATGAACTTTCTTCAGTAGGAGGTCCTCCATAATTTGAACAAAGTACATATTTGAGGGCCTCTCTAATGGCTATGTTCTCACCTCTTGTTCTCTCATTATTATTTGCATGTTTTCCTAGAGTCTTCGTTTAGGTTCAATGATTTTGATACCAAAAAATAATGTGCCAGGGTTCCACACCTAGTTCTCTTCTAAGCTAAAGTATTTATTTTTCATTAGGATGCGGGTTCTTTTTTAGAAATGCTTCCAATTCTTGAATTTAGCGCACAATGTTCCTATTATAATTCTTCCTTGTTGGAATTTGCTAATAAAAAACATCTTTGATCTTATCCTTATCCTTTCGTATTCACTCCTAAAAGTATTTTTCTCTCAATTCTCTCATTTATTCTTCCATTAGACACTCAATATCTCTTAGCAATAATGTGCCAGGGTTCCACACCTAGTTCTGTTATGAGCTAAAGTATTTATTTTTCATTAGGATGTGGGTTCTTTTTTAGAAATTCTTCCAATTCTTAAATTTGGCGCACAATGTTCCTATTATAATTCTTCCTTGTTGGAATTTGCTAATAAAAAACATCTTTGATCTTATCCTTATCCTTTCGTATTCACTCCTAGAAGTATTTTTCTCTCAATTCTCTCATTTGTTCTTCCATTAGACACTCAATATCTCTTAGCAATAATACTCATTTCATCCTGACACTTCTAGTCATCAAAAACCCTATATTCGTCTATAGACACAAAAAAGTATAATGATGAATACAAACACCATTCAATTTGTGTTACTTGTTCGTTGCTTGAGATTATCTTATCCAATGTAAGAGATAAGCCATTCAAGTATTTATCCACAACTACGACAGCAGGGTGAAGTGTTTGGTCCCTCTTTCTTCCCATAATTTTTGTTCACCAACACCAACACATTAACTCTACCAATGAAGCATACAAACCTACTTCACACCTCTAGAGACCGAATCATGACTAGATAAAATGTTGAGACCAAATGAACTCATTAAATTTGACTAGATCATCCACATTAAACATGATGTATTTATGAACAATACTAGATCCACCGTTGTAAACTAATTAATGCACTCAACTTCAATCTGGAGGATTGATTCCACACAAGCATTATACAACATTCAAGTCACTCAAACTGTTTCCATACCTTGGTAATATTCGATTGTTATTCTCATGGGATTTTACTTTCTGCACCTCTTGGATGACCAAATCAACAAAGATGTTATAAACTTAATCAAACTTCTCAATCTCAACAACTTCATATTCAAATGGCTAAGAAATGCACACTATCACCAAAATTGAAATTGATCCATTAACACATATTTCATTAAATTTAAAATTAAACAATGGATCTAGAATTTCAAAATAACCAAAAAACTCAATTCTAGTGATGTCCTTGTAATAAAATATTTCCAATTTTAATGAAATATGTGTTCATGGATAAAAATACTCAACACCCATCATATCAATAACCAAATACATAACGGAAATAAGGATCAATCCAATGCTTGTTCTCTCTAGGTCAGAGAAGAAATGAAACTATTTGTGCAATGTTCAGAAGCATATTTTTTATGCCCATAGCATATCAACACAAAACAAATGTTGCTTCAAAAATCAATTCTTCAATGATAGGTACTATTCCAAGAAACCATATAAGACCCAAATTTGGCATAAAATGATAAGAATAGGAAATTTCTACCCAAAATTAACCTTTTAAGAATCCATTGAAAATTGTTCATGATCTAAATCGCTTTACTTTAGTGTGCACTCTCTCTACATTCAATACAAATTGTTTTGTATTTATCCTCTGTAATTACACATTAGCATACTAGTTTAATCCTCTATCTACTACAGGCGTGAAATTTAACCATGGACTTCCACAGGTCTCCAATTATTTCAGATGTATCAAAAACTCATATTGCCCAATGTACTTTGACCAAATCATGGCTCTGCATACTTGTGCCCATAGCTAGAAAAGATCTTTCAAATAAAGATAGAGGGTTTACTTTAAAATATTAACTTGAGCCACATAAATAAAAAAATTAGTACGTCAATTATAGAACCATCAAAACAAGTTCAAGGACATGATCAAATTATATAATAGGATGAATACAAGAGATTTACACCGAGATAGTAAAATGATAAGAAATTATTTCTTTTCTCTAAGGAGCTCCCCTTGAACTCATGCACATTTTGCTACATGCTCCCCCTAAGACCAAGCTAGCTTCAATTTTTATTTGAAGTTGTTTGCTATAACATTTTCTTCCAAACTTTAACAATATGATCTCTGATACGTGCAACTTTCTCCAACTACTCCTTTCTTCTCCAAATTCTTTTAAATTTCCTTGACAGTCTATTTTGACACGTTGTAGTGAGAGTGATCATACAATGATATTTCTTCTTTTGATTTTTATCCTTCATGGCCTGTGTTGCCTCTTTTGATTCCCTAAAACAAAAGTGAGAATCAAACATTCCATACTTGTAATCTAATGCTTTATGCCCATAGTTTTCAAAATTATAACACTTTGTGCGACCAAGAAATGGAGGAAAAAATATGTTCCTTCTAGTACTTCTATCCACAAATAATCTATTCTTCCTAAACAATGTACTCAAACCTATTTTTACGTATGATTTACAATTAATGGCCTTATGACTGAAATAATTTCAAGAATAACAAAGTCCATGAAAATAATTTGTATGTAGCTTAAAACCTTTTTCCTTTGATTTCTCCGATCTTGAGGAGGAAATATTCTTGATGAACCATTTTCACTTCTTTGTTTTTGTTGTCATTCTTGGTTTTATGATTTGATTGTAGGTGTCTCCGAACAAGATCTATTTTTTTCTAACTTGTTTCTTGCTGAATATTCCTTAGCTTCTAGTACTTCACATTGTTTCTTTGTCTCCTTCAACTGATTTCTCACTCCCTCTTCAACTCTCCTTTCCTCCTCTAGCTGGGTTTTCCAACTAGAGATTTTTTCCTTAAAATCATACTCCCTTTCTTCAAGCATTTGAAGGACCATTTTTAGATCTCTATTTTCTACTCAGATCTTTTCTATTTCAACTAATGTTGAGCTAAAATTAGCTTGATCTTTAGGTGATCCCTCCTTTTGATAGTCAACTACTTTGATAGTAGGAGAACATTTCTCTTATGGATGATCACTATCTTTCCAATGGGCCTTTTTCTTCCTCTTGATTTTCTTCTCCTTCATAAATAACTTGCAGCCTGTTCCAAATACTCTTTGCAATCTTGAGATCCATGATTTTCTCAAGGTCAACATTATGAATATTGTTATAAGTTGCACACCTATCTTGTGCATCCCATTTTTAATATTTTTTTAAGGGGGCAGGGGGTTCACCATAACTATGTATCAACACTTTCAAAACTTCAAATCCATGAGCATATATTTTTGATTCCACCTTCTCTCTCCATTCTTTAAGTTTTTTAGCATTCAATAGTAGAGGAGTTTGATAACCCATAATTCACCCAAATATAGCTTCTACCATTTAAGTTTCAATGGAAGGAACCAACTTTGATACCAATTGTTGGAAACTTAGTTATACTGAGGGGGGAATGGTGAATCAATATAATATCAATTTAAACAATTTAACCATTTTTATCCAAAACAATAAACACTTAAACAACCAATAACATAGTACAATAACAACAAATTTAGCATGCATCCAAATTCAAAACAAAACATGAGAAAAAATACACATAGACACAATGATTTTAGGTGGAACCCTCTTGAGGAGAAAAACCACTATACTACTACTTTCCATGTAGTATGGAACAAAATTCATGTTAACATCCGTAGCGACAAAATCCATGTTCTAGAATTTATCTTGGAGATGCATAAGTATGTTAACCAGAAAGCCTATTGCTTTCACTATATAGGAATGACTGCAGCAACACAAGGAAAGCCATCATCAACAAAACCAACAATAATCCTTTCTAATTCATAAAAAATAAAGGAAAATAACGATAATTAACTTCTTTAATTTCATAATCTCAATGTGGCACATTCATGAATAAACATAACAAGATTGGTAATAGGTAAGCGAAGGAGTGTCATAAAATGACTAGAAATGGTTATTTAGAATGGTGAAAAATGTGACAATTTTATGGCCCAAGATCTCCCCCACAGCTACACTTTTGCATGTCCTCGTGCAAATAATACAAAGCCAACAATAGAGAGCTCCCCAACCTTTCATATGCACCAAACCTAAATCGTTGGACTAGGAATCTCATTTACAACTACAGTGGAATGCAATTTTCCATCCTTACCATATTTGCTTTAGTTTCATGAACACTTCTCCCAATGGAAAATTTTTCATTCTATCCTTGGCAAAGACCGTTGTTCATGTTTTTGTAGGACTGCATGTGCGTCAAACATTTTTTTTTATTTGTTGCAAAAACTGTCATTGTCATGCATCCCAATACCTTTGTCAACAATCTTCCCTTTACCTTGAATGAATTTCTTATTGTTTCTCCATTTTCTTTCCATGAATGATTCCACCAAAATAATGTTGATGACCTAGATCAATTCCTACAACAAGTTCTTATGGAGTTGCTTTCCTTTTCATATTCAATGCTAGTTCTTGTGTGACATCATCAACTAATTTTGTGCATGTTCAACACTAATTCTTGTGATTGTTTTGCATCTATTGGTTATATATACATACTACCTCTCTACAATAATTCCTACGCAAAAACTTTTTCAAATAATGGTTGTCCCATTTTGTCAAAATTGCATTTCTCATAAAAAGGCCTTCTTAAAATACATGTCTCCATTAGCCAATCATGAACAAAACCAAGTGATCTAACTCATGATGTCCCAATCCATGGTTATCTGGATCAACTTTTTAGTCTTATATTCAATTCCCACAACCAACATACTTTCAAAAATAGCCTTTTAACAATTATGGTGGAGTTACAATAATATGTACATGGAGTTGCAAAAGATTCAAAGACATTGACATTTCATGCAAACAACACTTTAGGTTGAGGTGATTTTCAGTGAGTGTATTCATCACCATATAATGTTGTTATATACCAAAAACCATAGTAAACCATCTCACAGATCTTGAAATATAAAAAATAAGTTGTTGCAGGAATTTCAACAAGATTTTACAGGTGTATTAGCCAACTGTTATAGGTGTAACAATAGCTTTTGTTGAAAATTTTATCACAAATTATAAATTGGATTTCGTTGAAACTTTCTCGGTAGGTTTATACTATCATAATTATTCTCCACACCAAACATTACAATATTTGATGCACAAATATTGAGATATAATGAAAATGTTTGTAGGTGATGATGTTTAATATCTTGGAAATTATAAATTTGTTTTGGACAAAACTTTGCAGGCTTGTTAATATTACCTTAATGCTTATGCTCACCAAGTTTGTGTCAATTTGATGCATAAATATCAAAATATCAACAAAATGGATGTAGGTGATGATGCATAGTTTCTTAAAATTTATAAGCTATTTTTACTTGAAACTTTGTGGGTTTATTCATCTTACAATAGTTCATCCATCATCCAAATTTCACAGTCATCCAATCCATGGTTTGGGAGATATACACAAACTAATTTTTGAATTTAAAACAAAAAGTGTGAATAAATGAGAAATCACGAAAAGTAGTTTCTTTGTTCTTAGCATCTCAATATTCCTATGCATGGAGAGGAATTAATACAAGTAGGATTAGCTATCATGTGCAAATACAACGGTTGTTCCTTTCTCCCCTACACCTGCACTTTTGCATGTCCTTGTGAAAACAAGCTAGAGTTGTCGACATATAATCAATAATATTCAAAATAAAAACAAATTTTGCATGAGGATTTTGTTACATCAATTATAGATTGTTGGGATACCAAGACAAGTCATGAATCAAGTGAGCCTTTAGAAGACAGTATCCATAAGTTCCTTGGTGTTAGAGAATTATCTATTACAGAGAAATGGAACACATAAAACAAGAGAGACACAAATATACATGGTTCACCCAATTTGGGCTGCGTCTACGGAGAAACAACCAGTCCTTCCTTTTATATTATCCAACAAACTAAAGAGATACAACCTACAGTAGATCCGTTGTAATTCCCTCTTCACTCTCACACAATCTCCTCTCTCTTTCTCACTCAGAATACAAATATACATAAACGCAATACAATTCCCTCACATATAGCAAGGTGTTGCCTTCTAGGTAAAAAACCCTAAATTAAACATAACTTCTACCATCAAATATCTGCCTAATGAATGACCCAGATTGAATATGAAATTACAACATTTTACAAGGCAATTTTACATCTATTTTTAGCTTTGGGGGCACTGCCCTCAATCCCCTACTAGGCAGGGGGCTCTCAAAGATACCCAACACTTGGTAGACCTATAGTTAAAATTCCCATAAAATAAAAAATTGTTGATACTCAGAAAATAGGTCAGGAACACCACTTTCTTGGTGGCAAAGGTTTTTTTTAAAACAGAGGAAAATTGAAGGAATTCCTTTCTAATAATATTGGCACATGGCCCATGAAATTTTCCCTCTAATTATTTGCAGCTAGGTTTGAAATGGGCTTCAATCCAACATGTGTAAGGAAAGAAAAGTCTGAGGACAATATGTGTTGAAGAGAGTGATTGAAAATGCTAAGAAATAATTGATTCTTTCTTGTTGAGTGATGTGGACCAGTGGGTCGATAAGAGATGAAGGTTGAACTAGAGATGAAAAACAAAGACAAAAGGAGGGAAAATGAAATAAGCTTACAATAGTCTCTTATCATTATCCCCTAAATTTTTGACAAATAAAAAGGATTCATGTTGGTTTTTACCTCAGGTTTTATCTCAACATTTTGATGTTTCCAAGCACGCTGATATATGGAATATGAATCTAAAACTAATATGTTGTTGAGATTATCTAGCATAAAGCACCGATGTATTATGAGGCTGCTAATAAATCTTATTTTGCAAGGAAAATCAGAACAAACATAATATTAGTCATCTTGTAACAACACCTAAAAATAATGAAGTAACAACACCTAAATAGTAATGAAGGACCTGTTACTATTGTTTTGACATTGCCAATGGAGATTGTAACCCTAGATCATGGGTGACCTATGCTTGAGTTTAAAAAACCATGAGGACTATGGAAAAGAGAAAAGTTATAGGTTCATAGCTAGCCGATGGATCATACAAATAAGTGCTTAAATTTCTTTGTGTGCTCATTTTGTTTTGTTGTACTTACACATGGTTTGGTATTCTAGTGATTTGATTGTACTCATATAGTGTGTTATTTAAATTATGCATCTATTTACATTATTAGTACCATTACATGGTTATACATATTATGTTGTTATTTATGGTATGTGCATATGTGGTTTATTTTTTCCTAGGGATTTGAGTGCAATGGTAAATTCTAGGGTTGGTGTGATTGGCATTGCCTAAACACGGCTGAGGAAATTAAAATTTTATTAAACCGTGCAGTTACAAGGACTATAGATCCAAAAATAAAAATTATTGAATCCCTCAATAACTAAAAAAGCCACCAGTATCCCAGCTAGAAATTAATGGACCCATGTTATGAAACCAACTCACAAAATAGAAGAAAAGATAGATCAATGCCTTAAAAATTAGCCTCTTCGAGGGGGAAATCTCCTTTACATTACACAAATGAACAATTCTTGGATGATACAAATGAAAAAACCTCCTTTCTATATATAGGAGTCGAATGGGTCATAATATAATCAAAGCCGACATAACAATAATAATATAAGGGCACAAAAATAACAATAGTGGGCTTCTATGGGGCACAATAATAACAATATGGGGACAATAGGGGCACAACAATAACAATAAGGGCTATAATTACAATAGTAATGGGGGAATCACTAGTATTATAGGGACCTAACATGCCCCTCTCCTTAAAAAACATGTTGTCCTCAACACTTGAGTAGTTTTGGATGCTTTTGTATAAAATTCTCACCCTCCTATGGGGAATATTTAGTGGGTAAGTTCTTCCACTTGATGAGATACTCTGAAATTGATCAATTTCATAGCTCTCAAGTTCTTGTTTATGTGACTGCTTCAGGTTCCAATGTGATTTTTCCTTCCTCATCAAGTTTTGGCAATATTGTTTGAACTGGGATTTTGTCACCTATAACCTTCTTTAAGCATGAAACATGGAAAACTAGGTGCACTCAGGAAGTTGCAGGAAGCTCCAATTTGTATGCCATGGTAGCAATCTTTTGCAACACCTTGTATGGACCATAATACTTTGGTGATAATTTATTATTATTCTTAGCTTGCTTAAGAGAGATTTATTTATATGGTTGTAGCCATAGAAATACCCAGTCACCTACATCAAAACTTATTTCACTGCGATGTTGATATGCCTGTTGTTTCATTCTATTCTGTGCCAAAGTGAGGTTATCCTTTAAGAGTTGGAGAACCTGTTGTTGATGCTTGATGTGATCTTCCACTGCTTGAACCTTAGAATATTATCTTAAATATAATGTGATGGACAGTGGATGATATCCATAAAGTGCCATAAATGGGGTCATTTTTGTTACAGTATGGAAGGAAGTGTTATACCACCATTCAGAAAAAGGTAATCATTTGACCCATTATGTTTGTTTATCAAATACAAAGCAATGAAGTTACCATTCCAAGAATTTGTTTACTATCTCAGTTTGCCCATCAGATTGAGGATGATAAGATGAGCTATGAGCTAACTGAGTACCAAGACAAGAAATTAATTTTGTCCAAAATTTTCCAATGAAAATGGGATCTCTGTCACTTACAATAATCGTGGGTTTCCATGTATATTTTGAATTGTTTCCCTAAATGAAGTAGAAACTGTACTAGCTTTAAATGGATGCAATAATGCATAAAAGTGTGTATACTTGGTAAGTCTATCAACTACCACCACAATGATACTCTTTCCTTCGGACTTGGGTAAACCCGTGATAAAATACATTGAAACCTCCTCCAAACATTGCCTTGGAATGGATAAAGGTTGTAATAGACATGGGGTCTTCATTGTTTCAACTTTATGTTTTTGGCAAACCAAACATTTCACCACAAACTTTTGAATATCTGATTTAAGTCCATCCCAAAAAAATTCCTTCTTAACCCTATGGTAAGTTTTTAAAAATCCTGATTGCTCTCCTAAGGGAGACGTGTGCAATTCCATAAGAATATTTTGTTTGAGTTGAGAATTCTTACATAGGTATAAGCGATCTTTGTACCATAACGAATCATTTTCCAGATAAATGTATCAGATGTACTGGGATCTTGTTGTAACTTTTGAATAAGTGCCCACACTTCTTCATCATTCTTCCATTCATCCCTTGCTTTATTTATCCAATCTGGTTGGATAATAGAAATGGCACAAAGAAATGCTTCCACATCCTCATCCTTTCTTGAGAGTGCATCTGCCACAACATTATTCTTCCCTTTTTTGTAGATGATTTCAAAGTCATAACCCAACATCTTTGTGACCCATTTTTGCTACTCATATGAAGATAATATTTTTTCTAAAAAGTATTTAAGACTATCATGATCCATTTTTATCTTGAAGTGCCTTCCCATAGGTAGGGTTTTCATTTCTTAAGTGCATGTAGTATTGAAAACATTTCCTTCTCATAAATAGCTTTATGTAAATACTTTCTTTTGATTGGACGAATTTCGAAATAAATGGGTCTTTCTTCTTGCATTAAAACAACACCAATTCCATTTCTTAAGGCATCACATTCCACAATAAAGGCTTTTGTGAAGTCTAACATAGCTAAGACTAGTGCTTGGCACATTGCCTCTTTAAGATGTTCAAAGGCTTTTGTTTCTTTTAGAGTCCATCAAAATGCACCTTTCTTCAATAATGTTGTTAGAGGTGCTCCTATTTTCCCACAATTACTAAAAAACTTGCGATAATACCTTGTCAACCTAAGAAATACTCGTAGATGCTTTGTGGATGTGGGGATTTACCATTACTTAATGGCTTTAATTTTTCTAGGGTCTACCTTAACACCTTCATGAGATACAATATGACCCAGATATTCCACCTCTTGTACTCCAAAGAAACATTTGGATATTTTTGCATATAATTGTTTCTCCTCCAATAGTTTGAGAACCCTGTCAACATGTTGAAAATGATCCTTCCAAGATTTGATGTAGATTAATATATCATCGAAAAATACTAACACAAATTTTCTAAGGAAGGGTTTGAAAATGGAATTCATCAAACCTTGAAATGTAGAAGGTGCATTGGTAAGGCCAAAAGGCACGACCAAAAATTAATAATGACCCTCATGAGTTCTAAATGTTGTTTTTGAAATGTCTTTAGTCTCCATTTTGATTTGATGATATCCTAAATGAAGATCCAACTTGGTGAAGTAAATTGATCCATGCAATTCATCCAATAATTCATCAATGACAGTAATGAGAAATTTATCTTTAATAGTGAGCTTGTTGAGTTCCATATAATCCGGACACATGCACGATGACCCATGTTTCTTGTGCACTAATACTACTGGAGCAAAGAAATAACTTTGACTAGGTTGAATTATACCGGCCTCTAGCATTTATGCAACCATATGTTCAATTTCACTCTTTTGGGCATAGGGATATCTGTAAGGCCTGATGTTTGGAGGAAAACTTCCTGGAATCAAATAAATAGCATCACCATGATCATGAATAGGTGGGAGGCCTTTGGGAGTCTCAAATACCTTGGAATGATTGTCCAAGACTTTTTGGAGATCTGGAGAAATAGATGATTTCAATGTGGGAACCTCTAGCGAACATAATTTTGAAATTATGCCTCATTGTTATTTCTTTTGAAGCTTTGTCATTCCATTAGAGATTATTATCTTTCTCAGTTTCCTTGTGATACCCCTTACTTCAACTTCCTTTCCTTCTGAATAAAATTTCATGAAACATTCTTGAAAATTAAATGCTACTATACCTAAGGATTGTAGCCATTGGACTCCTAGTACAACATCAACACCACCCTTTGGAATGGAAAGAATTGGGATATTCAATACATATTCTCCCATGGATATCTTGATATTATGGCACTTTCAAGAGAAATTTATGGTTCCTCCACTTGCAATCATCACTTGACACTCTGGTGCTGGATATAGGAAGCAATTCAATTCCTTGGCTATCTTACAATGAAAAAAATTATGGGTACTTCTCGAATCAATCAACACTATTACCTTTTTATTCTTGATATGTCCTTCTATCTTGATAGTTTGAGGAGTGGTAATTCCAGCCAGTGCATTACAAGACATGGTCAGATTCATTTATTATTTCTCTATGGTTTGTTCCTAGTGTATATCATCTTCTTTCGACATTTCCTATTCCTTTTCTTCCTCCTCTTCACAATCTATGTAAAATAATTTCTTCTCAGCACACTTATGACCTTTAGTGTATTTTCTATCACAACTGTAACAAAGAACCTTTTCTCTTTTTTCTTCCAATTGTTGTGGTGTCAACCTTGTAACTTGTGGAAGGCTAGGAGCAAAAACACTTCCATCTTTATAGTTGTGAGTGGTAGGCTTCTTTTTTTCCATAATTTTTCTTTCCATTTTTCATGCCAACCTAAATGCCTTCTCCAATGAATTAGGTTCCCAAAGGTGAACCTCATGTTGTATGTTATCATTTAAAGTCCCTATGAACACATCAATCCTATGGTCCTCTGGAATATATTTTACCCTTATATTTAATTTTTGGAAGTCCTCAATGTGCTCCACCATTGGACCCTTTTGTTTGAAATTTATCAATTGGCTAAAAAATGTGTTTCTTTTTGTATCCTCATAATGTGCTATCATTTCTTCCGTAAAAATTTCCCAGGTGACAATTTGTTTATGAGAGCAAAGCCATCGATACCATAGAAACTGATTTGGTTCCAAATATAAAGTGGAAATTCATACCTTTTGTGTGTTTTGCACATTATGGAGATCAAAATAATGTTCCATTTGTATTACCCATGTTATGGTATCCTCGCCATCAAACTTTCTCATATCAATCTTTTCAATGTGGTGGGTCTTTGTTCCAACATTATAGTCTATGAAATCATGATTAACATTTCTTTTTTTCTCATCATGAGTTTCCTCTTCTACCTTTTCGCCATTAAGAAGCCTTTCTTGTAGCAACTTTGTCAAACCTTCCTTCAAGCCTTTGAATAGATGAAGCATAAAACGATATTGAGCATGTTTATTTATTTCAATAAAAAGAAAAAAAATCTTTAACAAACTAATTTATTCAAAAACATTTTCCCTTTTAAATGAAAGGAATGTAACATACCTCTCCTGAGTCAATATGATGGAGAAATTTATCTTCAAATTCTCGACAAAGTTCTAGTGCAATAACACATGTTCCTTCAAAAGTATGCACCAATTACTCACCTAGCCTCACTAACTCACCTTCAACAACTTGTGATCTACCCTCCAACCTAATATTTAAAAAAAAAAATTTAATAATAAGGAAACATGTACCAATTATTCATGTGTTGATTTATAGGTGAGCTATTGATTTTCCTGACAAGTGAAGTAGACTCAACTAGTTTCCTAATTACTTCACATGTTTTCTTACTTACACCAATCCAGAGTATAAAATGTCTAACAAAAATTTACATTTCATATGAGAACATTAGAATATTTACATATGAGACTACCCCATATTTTAATTGAACATATATTGAGTTTCCCCATATTAGAAAAACAAATTAAAAAAAAAATTGAAAAACAAAGAATTGGCATATTTATCAAAAACATTATGGTCATGTATTGCACTCGAAAATTCTATCAAAAACTTAACGTATTAGTATAAAAGGCATTTAATAACTTATATTCAAATTGGTACATACAGTCTTCTCTATTGCCACATGAAACATCCCAGGGAAAAATATGCTCGCTGCTCCTCCCATTGTCAATCACAATACATGTCCAATCACAATACATGTCCAAGATCTAATGTGTTAGTAGCTCAGATGAAAAACATTAAAGATTGTGAACAAAAAATAGATGATCAAATGCAGTACACATAAACTCATTGATGTAAATATCCAAGGAAGAATTCAATCAAGAAGAAAAGTAGAACATTAATGTAATCAACTAGAGTTTTATCATGGGAATCAAAACAATGAACAAAAAGATATTTTAAATATAAAAAATTTGTCATCTATGATGGAGACAAGAAGACACACACATCAGTTGAAGACATAATATTTTTGGAATTTCAATAACCAATCTTTTCTTTTAAAGCATAACACTTACAGTTTTGTCCTTTCTGAAGATAGTAATATAAACTACCAACCAGTTCAAAGTACTTTAATAATTATATAAGCATATGAAGTTGTAGTTATAGGGTGTTAAGGAGACCAATCAGTAACAGTGAATTCAGGCAAGTGCAAAGTTTCCCTCCCATCCACCCATTAGAAATGCCAAAAATATAACCGCTTTGTTTACTGAAAGAAGAGAAAATAACATCTCCAATGAAGAACTCAAACATGAAAGTCCAGAGGCATAATATTCACCATGTTAGAGGGGAAAGGAGTGGATCTACAAGATTGGATCAAATTTAGACATGTGTTTCAATTTGTCGATACCCTCAAGAGAAAATCACCTCATAGTCCTACACTCTAAGGACATAGCAAGAAATGGGGAACAACATGGGAACAAGGACAAATTAAAAAAGGTCATAGTGGATAAGGCTTCAATCCAAAACATCAAAATCAAGTGTTTTTTCCAGCAAATAGAGATTAGATAAACCAAAGACAACTAAAAATGTCATAATAGGATGAAAACACACTGCAAGCATACTTATATATAATCCAAGTCATAGATGGCCTCTATGTCTGGATTTAATAATATGTCAATGCTTTCACCTAAAGGGTCAATCTCTTGAAATTGATCATAATTGGTATTTGCATCCAAGATAACCATCTGATGAAGTCTCAATAACCACACTAAACCTAAGGACTGCTACAGAAAAGCTTAATTTTGAGTGTCCCAAATTCTACAGGTAGTATCTTGATTTCCTGTAGCAAAATATCTAAATGAGTAGTCTAAATACGCTCTCAAACCTTCCCCACCTGAGTGTTATTATTTTCATTCGTTCCAATCATATTTATAATACCTATCAAGGTAAGGTAAGATCACCTATGACATGTATGCTTGTGTAGTAAATTGAACAGAAGCATAGGTCAGTACTTATGCAACAAGGGTACTCCTGCAAATCATGAAACAAGCAACGTAACACCAACAAGAGTAATAAATTGTGTGAATCATTGTGAACCATGCAAGTTCCTACACGAGGTCATTTTGTTATGCCAAGTCAATATTTGACATCTAGTGGTCCAGGCTTGTGGGGAATTCAATTCTTATGCCATGAGCTAAACTACCACTTAGATCTATGTGTTATTCCCATAACATGTAAACCATTCAGTATGAGTTAGTAGCATTCAAATATCACTCTAGGGAAACATAGGCATAGGTTAACCATTTATATGCCACCTACATATTTTGTGAGATGAAAATGGAAACCTCAGGCATGTACCATCCCAAGCTATGGCGAAGTATCTAAAATAGAAAAAGAAATTTACAAAAATCTGAGCTACAACTAGTGAGGGTGTCGTGCTACTTTCAATGATAATTATTATGCATCCTTCATAGGTAACCATGAGGACATTAATTTCAAGGCATTCAATTATACATCCATTAGATGATTAAAAACCCAAATTTCTTAAGAATGGTGGTAAGATATGCATCAAAAAGTTATAGTGGACTCTGTTAGGGTATCCGAACCATGAATCATACATACATCAATAATTCCACCATGTCATTGACTTAATATATTATGTTAGGTATCAATGAGCCACTTGTAAAAGTGCAACCTGAAGTTACCAATAGTACAATGAATTATGTAAAGATATTGACACTAGAAACCATGCAACAGTGAACAATTCCATTCACGAACATTGTTGTGTCAATTTCCTACCCTATTACTTCTATTCACCTTGAGGCATTCATAGTATCGAACCACAGTTACTACAAGTAAAATAAAAATTTGAAATTATACATACATATTCCTACAATGCTTGAAAACTACATGTATTCAAGTCTCATATCGTAAGGCATTGATGAGATAGTCATTAAGTTACTTAGGACTCCATTCCCTTATTCAGATCGAAATAGGAAAAGGAGCCACAACATGGCACCCTGTAGTCCTTACTACCAATGATGGTTAATTTCTTAAGAATTTTGTATTTTTCTCCCTATCAAATCTCTTAGTTAATTAATGTGAAGCACCATTACATACAACACTTTAGGAGGAAAAGGCACCCATTCAAGTTTGAGAATGGAAATATGGGAAGAACCAAGTTATGATGAGAAATTTCCATCACTCTTTTCCTCGAAAAGTGCATCAAGAAGCCACAGTGTGAAATTGGGCGTAAGATACTTTGTGTTGCTAAACCTCATGAAGTCTCAACAGTATGTATAGTTGATAACCATAAGGTCTATGAATTACAATTAAAAGGAAAAACCCTCTTGGGTTGTATCCATTAAGGATTGACCCTGCTTCAGCTAGGGTCCCTACATAAGCATATAGGAATAACAAAAAAAATATCTAGTTATAGTTACATTTTCAAGTATGATCAAACATATTCTCATTATGATTTTGATGTATCTCACTAGCTGAGATTGTTTTCTATGGTCATGGAATGCCACAATATTCTTGGTTATCAAATAGTTTGGTAGGTAGGCAGCATGGTTCTTCATTAGGTGGAATAGTTAAGGAATGTGGTTACACACACCACATGGTTTGTCATGTTTTTCTACCACCTTGGACATTGAAACTCCTCAAAATGGGCATAGGGACAGGTTTCCTAATCACCTCCCAACCATTGACATCTGCTTGTGTAGACGTGTCACCACCTAGTGTGCCAGGGATTTGAGAGGTTGTCCCACCTCCACCTTTCTAGAAAACAAAATCTCATGTGTATATATATATATATATATATATATATATATATATATATATATATATATATATATATATATATATATATATATATATATATATATATATATATATATAGATAGATATATATATATATCCCCACCCACAGTTGGTAAGGGATTCTAGGGATGTATACCACCCAATGTATAGCCAGGGACTCTAGAGGTCAATGTCTCCACCCTTTGATCAGAAAGGGGCTCCAGAGATCAATGCCTCCACCCTTTAGGCATATCCCCACCCATAGTTGGTAAGGGATTACAAGGATGTATATATCCACCTAATGTACAACCAGGAACTCCAGAGGTCAATGTATCCACCCTTTTATTAGAATGGGGCTCTAGAGATCATGCCTCCACCCTTTAGGCATCCAGGATTCGAGAGACATGGCTCTCCACCCTAACTATATTATGGGATTCCAAAGACTTATCCCCAACCTAATCTTACTTCATTAACCTATTTTAGCTACTCACTATAAAGTGATTTCATCACATAGTTCTTACATGCTTATCAAGGAGAATTCCCAGTGATGTAGTGATTAAGCAAACAAAAGGGTCTGTGAACTTGGATCGAAATTGGTCTATCTCGATTTTATCCTTTGGTTTAAAACTACAGATGTGACCCTAGATTTGACATGCTAACGCATTTGCAAACAACATGGGTATTATGGGTTGACCATCTATGGAAATGAATAGTAAAAATTCTAAATACAAACACACGCAGTAATTGTAGGAACATGGAACGACTGTAAGCACATAGTCAGCAAGAATTTCTCACAACAAAAAGACTCGCTGATGCTAAATTCTTCCATTCAGTATCAAACACAAAAATAAATATTGTAAGGGTTTATTGAGGAAAAAATAATAATCTAAGTTTTTATGGTACTAATCTGTGATGCTACTGGTTGAGTTATATCCTTGTCGATGCCTTTCCAGCCAAGTTAGGCCCTATTCTTGCACGAATGGTCTTCCAGATTCATACCTGGATTGCTAACATCTATTCAAATCTTCTTTGCCTTCCTAATTGTGATCTTCTTATTGCTTCATTCTCTTTGCTATCCCCCTCGTCCTCACCTATTTCCATTTTCTACTGTTGCCCCTCACTTGCAGTTAGTTAGGCCCTTTCCTTGTCACTTCGATTTTTCTGCTATCTAGCCCTTCCCCATCCTTGCATTTGATTGCTATCTTCTGCCTTTATAGGTATCCTTCTTTATCATTCCAGGAGTGCCCCTTCCCCCTTTCTCAATGTATTCTAATTCTACAAAATATCCCTCTCTCGAAATCTCTCTCCAGGTCCCCCCTTGTTTCAGAATGTCAAGTGTAACACCCCCTCATATTTGTTCCAAGGCCTCCCCTCAAATGCCTTCTCCCCCACCTTTTCAAAGGGATAGTTGATAATGATATGTAGGTATGATGTTGGTAATTTAGATTATCATCATTTTCATTATGATTTCCCATACCTTCGATTAAATAAATTCTAATTTCCTTTTTACCACCATTTGCCTTGGTAAGAACCAATATTGGTACTCAAGAGAGAGTGGATTTGAAACCTATGTGCCCTGAACCATACCAAAGGAAATTTGATGCTATGTTGTTCATAATGATTGAAGTGATGTTGAGTGTTGACATTGGATCGAGACAAAATAATTATTGTTGCTGAAGCGGTGAATGATAAACTATGAGGACAAGGGTGTTGCTTCATATTTTGTAGTCATAAATGAAATGAAATTCAAGGTACCATAATACATTTCAAAAGGTGCATATATATGTGTTGCGGTCGAGTCGCTCACAGGTTCTATCAATCGAGAGATAATTATGAATTCCCACTATTGCAATTAAAGATATTTACCATTAATGTATGCAATTCTTAAGGTACATATATCAACACACATATCAAATTACTTAAATAAATATTTACATTGACCACATAGTGTAAGTTGTTATTTACAATATAAACATTCTTGTACCTTGACTATGTCAACATCCATATTCCTTCCCAATGTCTGTGATTAGCAAAGTGTCTTCATATGTTGTGAGATGTTAGGGTTGGTTACATGGAACCTCACAAATATATAGTCTAAGAGATGAGGGTTACAAATTTTTTTAGATATATTTAAATGGGAACAAGAATCCACTGTCAAATCTCCTCCATTATTGTATAAAAATTATAGACTATTAAAGTAGATAAATCTGTCCACAAAAATCAGCACTAATAAGGCCCAACGTTACTCAAAATTAGTGTTCTTCGCTACAACTCCAAATTCTTCATATGTTAATAAATGCTTCATTATAAAAGAGAGGAAGATCAGAGGGAGGGATGGATTGTGTCTTTAAATAGAGTAAGGGTTAGGGCTTAGGGCCTCGAGCCATTCTTAGTAGAAAATTAGGACACGGGTCAGGGGTTGTATACAACCAACGAGTTTAGAGAGTTGGTTCAAGATGTCTTTTGGCCAAAATGGATTTTTTTTTAACTAGTGGGTTCAAACTGAACTAATCAACTGTAATCATTATGAGAGAGAGATAGGTAAGCATGGGAAACACATCCACCTTGGTACCAAACTCCATATAATCCATATTATTTCTATACAAACTCATTTTCGTTGCAACTTTTGCAACTAGATCAACTTTAGTCTCTGAAAAATCTACAAGGAAAAGGTTATTTGATGCAGCATTAAAGTCTTCCATACATTATCTTCTTCATAGAAAATTGATACATGTGAGCAAAATAGTCCATGCCTACAACATTCAATGAGCTCTATAGTTCTCTAAATTACATGTTTCACTATTTATTTTGTTTGAAATGTAAGAAAACCACTGGTTAACCTTATTTTAATATTTTATGAATTACATTGACAACAAGGGACTGATTGATTACCAACCAGCCTAAAACTTGGGACTTGAAAGATGTTCTAATTTCAATATGGTTTGACATTGTTTTATACATCTATTATCCTTATCTTGAATTGTTTGATTCTAGCTAAGCCTTCCTATTATTTGAGAGGTAACTCATATCCCTTAATGTAGTTTGTTGGTTTCATAGAAAATAAGTGATTGTCATATACTATTTCCAATCCTTCTAAATATGTCTTCTCACCTCTATAGTTTTATATTAAATATACCACATTTTAGAATAATAACTTACAAAACTCCAACATAGTAGTGTTTCCATAGATATAGGGCATTGGGAGTGATTTTAAAGTTCTCTTTTCAACTGAGAACCCTTATTCCTATTCCATAGTCTCATTGAGTCTTAACCCCTTCTTAGAGTAATTTTTTTATAGAATTAGGAAGATATCCTAACTATCTTTGAATTCAAATTTCCAGGACAACTTCCTCGAAAAAATATGTTGAGCATCCCAATTTCCTACAAAAGTGGGCAATTCTGGTAATATAAAGGGTTTGGTTGATATAAAATCTCAAAATCCCTAATGGAAAATATTTAGAAGCATTTTATTAATATATTTTTCATCCTCAAGCATGTTGATCAGTCAAAATAAGCCTACTTTCTTTTATAATAATGTCCCTAAGCATACTATCTAGAATATTGAATCAATGCTCCCATATAAGATGACTCTGAGGGATGATGGTCTTCTATGCTTGGACATTTTTCTCAAGCCAAACTACTATCATGTGGAGGATTGGAATTGGTTAATAAATCGGATTGAAGGCAAATTTAACAACTGGTGCTACATATGGCTTTCAATTTGTTGTTGAATGACTCTGATTAAATGAGTTTTGGAAAAACATCCCCATGTATTGGTTTTCTCTTCTATAGATTGCAAAGTATACTGTTCACAAGATTCAACAATATGTGAGTAATTTATTATGGAATGAGAAAATAAGTTTGCACATATCATCATTTGGTCTAGTGGAAAATTATTTCCCAGTTAAAGCACCACAATGGTTGGGGATTCAAGAACCTCCACTAGTTTAGTCTTGCATTGGCCATGAAAAGTGCATGGCAAGTAATCACAAGGGACAATGTTTGGAGCAACATACCTTTCAACAAATACTTGCACATCCAACCTGATCATGATTGGCTCTCATCCTTTAGACCACCGAAACACATTACAAGATTGAACATTTGGAGGGGAATGATGGCCACTATACCTTGGATCAATAAATGGATGATGTTAAGTGTAGTTAATGGTAATCAGGTCAAACTGGGAACATTTCATATTATAGGGGGATCTTCTTTCTTCCATTTATCTTATGAGCTCATTAATCATATGAACTCTCAAAGTTTTTTATGATTATGCCATGATATTATGTCTTCCTCATAGTAGCCTCTTGCTGGCAGGTGGAAAAGTGCTCCAAATTTGGGTCTTCAGGGTCGTCTAATTAAGGAATGGGATTTATTCACAAAAATATTCTTAACACTAGTATCTCTATTTTTTCGGCTTGGAATTTCTCATTTGGACAAATTAATGCTCTTCATTCCTACAATGCCATATGTATTCACTCTCCTCTGTAAATGGTAAATTGGTGGCACTAGAAAATATGGGATTGACCTATAGCACTAAAATTGAAGTGCTTTAATTGGCTAGCATTAGAAAATCAAATTAAAACTTGGTAACTTCTACTCCAAAAAGGATTTTTAGGGCCAAATGTTTGTGTCCTCTCCTAAGAGGACTCTGAAATAGTTAATTTTGTATTTTTTATACGTGAATTTTCCAGAACTCTCTGGTCAGAAGCCCACAGGTTATTAAACGTCCTGGATAATGGACCATTGGTGCCTCTTAATCAATTGCTTCTTTGTTGGGAGAAAAAAATGGGCATTTATAAATATTTACCCATCTTCATTACATGGGTTATCTAAAAAATCATCTTTGAGGGAAGACATATAGAAATCAATGGCATCCTAGCCCAAATCATGGGTTTCTTCTCATATTATGTCAAGCCTTGGAAGGAGGCATTAAGTTTGGCCTTTCACTTTTCTATCACTCCACTATTTTCAAATATTGGTTGCTTTGATGAAGAATATCAATCTGGGGCTTGTGGAGGGGGTGCCGTTTTTTTCCTTCCTGGCAATGTGTCTTACCATATTTGTTTGAATTTTGTTATTATTATACATCAAAGTAGAGGTGTTTGTTGCATGGGTCCTCTTATATTTTGCAACTTCACTGAATTGGATCTAGTTAGTAAGATTTCATGGTCATAATGAGCATATCATATAGAGAGGAAGACATAACCCATTTCTATAGGAATTGGATCCTCATGCTCTAAGGTTTTATGAAAACAAAACCATCTTCAATGAGGTGGAGATCATCTCCAACAATGAGGTCCATGCAATAGATAATTTCAATAATCCTTTCCTTGGTTAATGTTACAAATTATTTATGGGTTCCTAACCACTGGATTAGAAACAAAACTCCTAACCATGGCTTTAGGTGTCCATCTCATGCTATCAGAAACAATACTCCCTATGAAATGTTGTATGGCCACATTCCTTTGATCAAGCATCTCAGGGTTTTTGGTTCCACCTGTTATGCCTTCATACCTAAGGAAAAAGGGAAAAAACTTGGTGCAAGGAGTCTAAGCAGCCAAAACTTCATTTTACTAGGCCCAAAATTGCAATTAACCACTCAAAACTGAAATTGTGACCTTCCCTTAGTCTATACACTTTTCCAAGTTATTGGTCACAATTTGGAAGCATATTCATTTGTCAAATATGATCTTATTTTGTTACCTATGACTTGTGACCTATCTAAACCTATCGTAAGTGACCAAGTGATTTCACATTTTTCTTATGTTAGGTGACAAGTCACAAGTCACACCTTTGGGCATGAGACTTGACTTGCGATGTGCAAGTCACACCTTTTATTATGACCTGTGACTTGACTTGTGTCCCCTCATTGTCAGGGAGTAAAGTCAATGAGGAGAGCTAGTCTAAAGATTCAATCATGCAATTTTCATACAAATTCTAAGATGAGTAATGCATACAATACCATTTCTAAGATTCCATCAAAAGATATCCAATAATCACTAGCACATACAAAATCTAGACAATAACCATTCCATGCAATATTCATAAAATAAATTCCAACAAAAGAAATAAATTTCAAGATAGATGCATGAATGAATCCTTTATTGCTCCAAAATGACATCTCCAATACTAATAAATAGCTCCATAAGCCAAAATCCTCAATATATCACATCTGCACAAGATACAAGACAAATTTCAGCTAGGTTGAAATCTCTAAGAGTGTTGAATTGATCCATAAGTGACGATCCAAATGAAATGAGACTAACCCATATTTATATGAGGTTTAGCTCAACTAATTTAGCCTAATGAAGCCCCTAAAATATCTTGTTATTATTGGATAGTGTTTCCTATGGAGTTGCAACCCTAGCTCAAAGGTGAACCATGGTTGAAATTGATGAACCACATGGTCATGGAAGTGTGGAATGTGTAGAGCCCATATTTTTTCCTAATATTTCATCCCTTCGTAGATTAGTGTCGATTCAATAGTCCTTGATTATATTCTTCCAAGAAACCATGGTCTCTACAGAGAAAGCCAAGGATGTTCTCCACAAAATTTTCCCAGATTGGTGTATATGCTCTGTTGGTGAAGATGGTCATTCTGGGGGCCTAATTTTCATTTGGAAGCTACCATTAAACCTCTCTCTTCCCTGGTTGGTATTATCATGTGAGGCAATTTCAAACGATTTGATAATCTAGTAATCCTTGTACACTATTATGGACCCGATCAAGAAAGAGAATCCTTTTGAAACAAGAAGTTCAATAGTGGGATTTTAATGGAACACTCTGTTATCCTTGTTGGTGATCTAAATTTTCCTCCTTTGTCTGAGAAATATAGGATGAGAATTCTCTACCCAGTCCTTTTATACACGTGGTCTCTAGGATTATCTATGAGTCTCACCTTATCGACATATGTTTGTGTCCTCTTGGACCAACATGGAAAAATGGAAGATCAGGGACTAAAGGGGTGGCAAAGTGACTTGATATATTCGTATTAGTTTATTCGTTTGATCACAAAAGTGGGAAAATACCAATTTTGGATGTGTCAAGAAGTCATTTCTAATCATTATCCTATTTTCTTTCAACTGGATTTTAATAAATCCTATTCAAAATGTCCCTTCAAATTTAACAGAACTTAGCTCAATGAGAAATCCTTTGTGTCCCTTTTGTATGAATTTTGGAATAATTATATGGTGGATCCTTCCATATCTAACATGGATTCATGAACCAATAAAATTAAAATTTTAAAAATCCATGTTAAAGCCTGGTCCTAGAATCTTATCCATGAGCAACACCAAGATCTGAAGTCTATTGAATATAAAATATACATATGTCAAAATTCTTTTATTCATACAAGTTTCCAAAATAATATGAAAAAAAAATATGTGTATCTTAGCTGAGAGGAAAGCAAGTTTGCTCAGCTCGGAGGAGGAATTTTGGATACTCAAAAGTATGGAAATCTAGATAAAGGAGGGTGACCATAATACAATATTCTTCCATAAGTTTTCCTCCTACGGGAAGAAAAAGAATGCCATACGAGACATCTTGGATGTTAAGGGAAATTCCTATGCCTCTCAATAGGAATTTAATTTTTTTTGATGACTCACTTTGACATTCTTTTTAGGGATCCTAATAATTGTTTAATCCATACTCTACTTCAAGTCATTCAACATCTTCCTAGTTTATTTTATTTGTCGATGATATCCTTCTTTTGGGTGGTGGTTGTGAAGATGAGTGGAAAATGTTTAGAAGAAATTCCCTAGTCTATTGTTCAACCTTGGGCATGCTGATCAGTCAACATAAACCCGCTTTCTTTTATAATAATGTTCTTGTGTAAACTATCTGGATTATTGAATCAATCATACCATATAACATGACTCCCTGGGATCATTTTCTTCTATAAAATGACTTTTTTCTCAAGCCAAACTACTCATCGTTTTTTGTCAATGACATCCTTATTCTGGGTGATGGCTCCGAAGATGAGTGGAAAACATTTAGAAGCATTTTATTAGTCTATTGTTCATCCTTAGGCATGTAGATCAACCAGAATAAGCCCACTTTATTTTATAATAATGTCCCTAAGAAAAATATCTTGAATATTTGTTATGAAACCAGCTCACAAAATAGAAGAAAGAGATAGATCAACGACTTAAAATGTAGCCTCTTCGAGGGGGCAACCTCCTTTAAATTACACAAATGAACAATTCTTGGATGATACAAGTGAAAAGACGTCCTTTTTATATATAGGAGTCTAAGGGATCACGATATAATCAGAGCCGACATAACAATAATAATGTTAGGGCACAACAATAACAATAGTGGGCTTCTATGGGGAACAATAATAAAAATATGGGGACAATATGGGCACAATGATAACAATAACAGGTACAATGACAATAATAATAAGGGAATACACTAGTATTATAGGGATCTAACATGCCCATCTTCTTCAAAAAAGTGTTGTCCTCAACACTTGCGTAGTTCTGGATGCTTCTGTGTAAAATTCTCATCCTCCCATGTGGAATCTTCAGCGGGTAAGTTCTTCCACTTGATGAGATGCTCTAAAATTTACCAATTTCGCAATTGTCGAGTTCTTTTTTTATGACCGCTTCAGGTTCCAATATGATTTTTCCTTCCTCGTCAAGTTCTGGAAATATTGTTTGAATTGGAAGCTTGTCATCTATAACCTTCTTTAAGCATGAAACATGAAAAACTGGGTGCACTCGCGAAGATGTAGGAAGTTCCAATTTGTATGCCATATTACGAATATTTTGCAACACCTTGTACGGACCATAATACTTTGGTGATAATTTATTATCCTTCTTAGCTTGCTTGAGGGACATTTGTTTGTATGGTTATATTCGTAGAAATACCCAGTCACCTATATCAAAACTTCTTTCATTGTGATGTTGATCTGCCTATTGTTTCATTTTATTATGTGCCAAAGTGAGGTTATCCTTTAAGAGTTAGAGAACTTGTTGGGTTGTGTTATATTCTTTCCATGACTAGCCCACGTAGTTAATCACGGGGTTAGAGGGGGGGCGGAGCCCCCCTTCCTTGCACCGATTGCGCAGTGGGGGGGTCACAAGGGGTTCGACGGGGACAAGTAGCCCCCCTCTATGGGGTTCACGGCAGTGCCATGGAAAATTTTGTTTTTGGACCCTATATTAGGTTGGGCGGACCTACCTATGGTTTTGTGCATGGTTTTCACACATGGTTTCGGATGCGATGGTTTTCGGTCCATGGTATAGGATGATTCGGTATGTATAAATGTGTATTGTAACATTGAAAGGAACATAATGAAAAATCAAGCTGGTAGTCCGAGTTTTGGGATCCAGGGGAAAATATCTGTGTATATGTGTTTTGTTTGTTATGCTCTCATATTGTTTATTTTCTGTGTTCTAGAATCATATGGAGGTAATTTATGTATGGGGTTAAAACCTACATTTGGTATCAGAGTTGTTTTGGCTTCAAGGGGATGCCTTTGTTGCTGAGGGGTCTCGCTCGGGCCTGTGGTAGACCCCGTTCAGTGGGAGATCTACAGAATCGATTCTGGTGGTGAAAGAAGATGGCAAGCAGTGGAAAGATAGAGATCAAGAAATTTAATGGTCAGAGTTTTGAGTTATGGAAATTCAAAATGGAGGATCTGTTGGTGGATAAAGATCAGTGGATCATGGTAGATCCAGGTACTAAACCAACGGGAGTGTTCGATGAAGAATGGAAGAAGTTGGATCAAAAGGCTAAGAGCACAATACAATTGTGTGTCTTAGATTCAATATTGTTGAATGTATTAGGGGAAGCTATGGCGAATGCTTTGTGGGACAAGTTAAGAACTTTGTACCAATCTAATTCTCTAGTGAATAAATTGTTCCTACGGAAAAAGTTGTATAACCTAAGGATGAAAGATGAAGACTCGGTGATAGAACAGCTAAATGCATTTAATATTGTGGTAAGTCATTTATAATCTGTTGATATTAAACTTTTAGATGAAGATAAGTGCATTAGTTTGTTGTGTTCTCTACCAGATTCGTGGGATAGTCTAGTTATTGCAATAGGTAGCAATGCAACTACCTTACAGTTTGATGAAATAGTCTCTTCCTTGTTGATGAAGGAGATGAGACAAAAAAATATGGAGAGCCAAGATGGTGATTCCTTGTCTGTACGAGGAGAGTCCCAGAATAGAAAAAAAAATAAGTCATCCAGTGGGAGATCTAAATCTCTAGGAAAAACTATAAAGGTGGTGTGCTGGAAATATGGAAAGGAAGGGCACTACAAAAGGGACTGTAAACCTAAAGCTCTTGACAGAGGAAAGGGATCTGATGATGCTCCTTCTGCAGAGGTGAAAACCACCTCAGATGAAGGCGGGGATGTGTACTTGTCTTCTTCAAGTACACATGTAGATCATGAGGCATGGTTGATTGAATCAGGTGCATCCTTTCACTTCACTCCCCATAGAGAATGGTTCTGCGAGTATGAGAAATATGATGGTGGTGATATCTTCTTGGGGGATGACAGGAAGGCTAGAATCGTTGGTCATGGAAAAGTAAAGTTGAAGTTTCAAGGTGGAAGGGTTAGAACACTTCTAGGTGTTCTGCATATTCCTGCATTGGCCATAAATCTAATTTCTGTAAGCAAGTTGGATGATGTAGGTGTAAAATCAGCGTTCGAGAAGGATACCTGCAAAATGGTTTGGGGAGCATTGGTATTGATGTGGGGATTTCGGATTGGAACTCTATACAAGCTACAAGGTAGCACTATTATTGATGGGTGCAACAATTTTGTGGCTCCTGAAAGTGGAGCAAAAAATCTAGTGGTCTCGTGAGAGAAGACCATGCTATGGAATCAAAGGCTTGGACATATTGGAGAGAAGGGCCTTCGAATACTTCAAGGTAAAGGTATGAGTAATAGCTCTCTAGATTTTGATTTCTGTGTAAATTGTGTATATGGGAAGAAAAATCCTGTGATTTTCCCCTCTGGTGGTAAGAGGGAAAAACATATATTAGAACTTTTGCACAGTGATGTGTTTGGACCTGTGAAGGTTCCATCACTGGGTAAGTCTGTGTGCTATGTATCATTTATAGATGACTTCTCAAGGAATACATGGATATATTTCCTTAAGAAGAAATCTGAAGTCTTTGACAGGTTTAAAGAATTTAGGGCTCTGGTGGAAAACCAGATAGAGAAGAAGATAAAGGTGTTGAGGACAGATAACGATGGAGAGTTTTGCGGCAAGGAATTTGAAGAATTTTGTAAGAAGTGCGGTATAGCACGGTAGAAGACTACTCCATACACACTTTAGCAAAAATGGATTTGCAGAAAGAATGAACAAGACGTTGATGGAAAGGGCAAGAAGCATGCTCAGTGGTGTCGAGTTAGGATAGGAATTCTGGGCAGAGGCGATGGAGACAGCATGTTACCTAGTCAATGGATCACCTTCATCAGCGTTAGAGGATAAGACTCCACAAGAGGTATAGACTAGTAAGAAACCATCTCTTTCACATATGAGGGTATTTGGATGTGATGCATATGTACATGTTACAAAGGAGAAAAGAACCAAGTTGGATAGTAAATATGAAAAGTGCATCTTTATTGGGTATAAGGATGGTCTAAAGGGTTATAAGCTTTGGAACCTAGTAACAAGGAAAGATGTGTACAGCCGAGATGTGGTGTTCAGAGAGGTGAAAGATGTTATTAAACATGAATTCCAACCAAAGGAACATGAGAAGATAGAATTTGAGCTTAAGGAGGAAGAATCAGACTCTACAGCAGAGGAGGAATCAGAAGATGAAGAGCCACAAACTCGGGGTGTGAGAAGATCAGTTTGAGAAAGAAGGCAGTTGAAAAGGTATAGTCCATCTACTTTCTATTCAAATTTTTCTTTATTTGTTACTAATGATGATCCCATAACTGTGAAGGAAGCAATAGATTCAGAGGATGAAAACTCTGGAAAGAGGCCATGGTTGATGAAATGGCATCTTTGCACAAAAATGAAGCTTGGGATCTCGTGGAGTTGCCGGCTGGAAGGAAACCCATTGGCAGCAAATGGGTGTTCAAAAAGAAGAAAAATGTAGAAGGAAAGGTGGAGAAATACAAAGCTCGGTTGGTAGCAAAAGGCTATTCCTAGGTGTCGGGAATTGATTTTGGTGATACTTTTTCTCTTGTTGCCAAGGTAGCTTCTATTAGATTACTTTTATCTGTTGTTGCTGCTTTTGATTTTGTGGTAGAATAGATGGATGTGAAGATAACATTTCTTCATGAGGATCTACAAGAGGAGGTCTACATGAAGAAACCTAAAGGTTTTACAGTGAAGGGTAAGAAAGAAATGGTATGCAAGTTAAAGAAGTCTTTGTATGGGTTAAAATAGTCACCAAGGATGTGGTATCAGAAATTTGATACATTTATAGGGGGACTTGGCTTCACCAGAAGCAAAGAAGATCACTGTGTGTATTTTAAATTAATTGGTGATTGTGTTATATATCTAGTCTTGTACGTGGATGATATGTTGCAGGTTGGAAATGACAAAGAAATTATCCAAGATTTGAAGACCCAATTGTCCTCCAAATTTGACATGAAAGATCTTGGTGCTGCAAACTATATTTTGCGCATGGAAATTAAAAGACACCAGGCAAAGAGGAACCTCTGGTTAAACTATAGGAAGTATGTTGAGACAGTACTGCAGAGATTTAATATGCAGGATAGTAAACCGGTGAAGGTTCCTATTCCTATAGGTGTGAGGTTATCTGTTGAACAATGTCCCAAGACATAAGAAGAGGAAGAGGACATGTCCCATGTTCCATATGCAAGTGCAGTTGGTAGCCTGATGTATGCAATGGTTTGTACTAGAACAGACATTGCACATGCAGTGGGAGTATTGAGTAGGTTCATGTCAAAACCAGGGAAGGAGCACTGGACAGCAGTGAAGCGAGTTTTCAGGTATTTGCGTGGCACTAGTGATTATGGTTTGTGCTACCAAGGAAGACTAGGATTGGACAGAGTGTTGGATATTCGTGGATTTTTTGATGTAGACTGGGCTGGAGATATGGATCAGAGAAGATCTACAAGTGGTTATGTGTTTAACCTATTTGGAGGTGTAGTCAGTTGGATGAGTAAGAAACAATCTATAGTGGCACTATCAACTACAGAGGCAGAATACATGGCAGTCACTCATGCAAGCAACGAAGTAGTTTGGTTGCAGAGATTTTGTTCAAGTATGGGATTAGTACAAGGAGCTATAAGGATAGAATGTGACAGCAAAAGTGCAATTTTCTTGGCAAAGAACCCTGCATATCATTCAAAGACAAACCACATTGATGTTCAATATCACTTTGTGAGGGATATGATAGAAGACAAAAAGGTGTTGGTGGTAAAGGTGGACACTTTGAAGAATATTGCAGATGCATTAACAAAATATGTGAGCTTTGAGAAGTTCTCTTGGTGTAGAGAAATAAAGGGCATTGCAGGGCTGGATAAATGACTAAGATATCTTGTGGCCCCCTGTGGAAAGAGAACAACAAGTGGGAGAATGTTGGGTTGTATTATATTCTTTCCGTGACTAGCCCATGTATCTAATTAGAGTGTTAGAGGGGGGGGGGGGGTGGAGCCCCAACTTCACTACGCCGATTGCGCAGCGGGGGGGTCATAGGGGGTTTGAGGGGGACATGTAGCCCCCCTCTATGGGGTCTAGGGAAACACCCTAGAAAATTTTGTTTTTAGACCCTATATTAGGTTGGGCAGACCTACCTATGGTTTTTTGCATGGTTTTCGCACATGGTTTTGTATGTGATGGTTTTCGGTCCATGTTTTTTGACACGATGGTTTTCAGTCCATGTTTTTGGACACGATGGTTTTCAGTCCATGGTATTTGATTCTTCGGCATGTATAAATATGTATTGTAACATTCAAAGGAACATAATGAAAAATCAAGTTGGTAGTCCCAGTTTTGGGATCCAGGGGAAAATCTCTGTATAGATGTGTTTTGTGTGTTATGCTCTCACATTGTTTATTTTTTGTGTTCTAGAATCGTATGCAGGTAATTTCTGTACGGGGTTAAAACCTACAAAACTTTTTGTTGATGCTCGATGTGATCTTCCACTACTTGAACCTTAGAATTTTCTCCTAAATATGATGTGATGGACGGTGGATGATATCTATAAAGTGCCATAAATGGAATCATTTTTGTTGCAGTATGGAAGGAAGAGTTGTACCACCATTCAGTGAGAGGCAACCATTTGACCCACTGTGTCTGTTTATCAAATACAAAGCAACAGATATATCATTCCAAAAATTTGTTCACTATCTCATTTTTCCCATCAGATTGAAGATGATAAGATGAGCTATGAGCTAACTGAGTACTGAGACAAGAAAATAATTTTGTCCAAAACTTTCTAGTGAAAATAGCATCTTTGTCACTTACAATAATCTTTGGGTTTCCATGTGGCCTTTGAATTATTACCATAAATGCAGTAGCAAATGTACTGGCTTTAAATGGATGAGATAATGCACAAAAGTGTGTATACTTGGTAAGTCTATCAACTACCACCATGATAATGCTCTTTCCTTCAAACTTGGGTAAACCTATGATAAAATCCATTGAAACCTCCTCTTAATTGTATCAACTTTATTTCGTTGAAAAACCAAACATTCCACCACAAACTTTTGAATATCAGATTTAAGTCCAACCCAAAAGAATTCCTTCTTAACCCTATGGTAAGTTTTAAAAAATCCTAAATACCCTCCTAAGGGATATGTGTACAATTCCCTAAGAATATTTTGTTTTTTGGGAATTCTTACAAAGGTATAAGTGATATTTGTTCCATAACGAATCATTTTTCCAGCTAAATGTATCAGATGTATTAGGAACTTCCTGCAACTTTTGAATGAGTGCCCACACTTCTTCATCATTGTTCCATTCATCCCTTGCCTCCTTTATCCAATCTGGTTGGATAATATAAATGGCACAAAGGAATGCTTGCACATCCTCATCCTTTCTTGAGAGTGCATCTGCAACAACATTTTTCTTCCCTTTTTTGTAGATGATTCCAAAGTCATAACCCAACATCTTTGTTACCCATTTTTGTTGCTCTTCTGAAGATAATCTTTGTTCTAAAAATTATTTAAGACTATCATGATCTATTTTTACCTTGAAGTGTCTTCCCATTAGGTAAGATCGTCATTTCTTAAGTGCATGTAGTATTGCCAACATTTCCTTCTCATAAATAGTTTTGTGCAAATATTATCCTTTGATTGGACAACTTTCGAAAGAAATAGGTCTTTCTTCTTGCATTAAAATATGACCAGTTCCATTTCCTGAGGCATCACATTACACAATAAATGTTTTTTGTGAAGTCTAGCATAGCTAAGACAGGTGTTTGGCACATTGCCTCTTTAAGATGTTGAAATGCCTTCGTTGCTTCTGGAGTCAAAGAAAATGCATCTTTCTTCAGTAATGTTGTTAGAGGTGCCGCTATTCTCCCATAATTCTTATCAAACTTGCGATAATACACTATGAACCCGAGAAATCCTCGCAGATTCTTTATGGATGTGGGGATTTTCCATTCCTTAATGGCTTTAATTTTTCTAGGGTCTACCTTAACACCTTCATCAGATACAATATGAACCAAATATTCCACCTCTTGTAATCCAAAGAAACATTTGGAGGTTTTTGCATATAATTGTTTCTCCTCCAATAGTTTGAGAATTCTGTCAGCATGTTGAACATGATCCTTCCAAGACTTCTTGTAGATTAGTATATCATAAAAAAAATACTAACAGAAATTTTCTAAGGGTTTGAAAATGGAATTCATCAAACCTTGAAATGTAGAAGGTGCAATGGTTAGGCCAAAAGGCATGGCCAAAAATTCATAATGACCCTCATGAGTTCTAAATGTTGTTTTTGGCATGTCTTCAGTCTTCATTCTAATTTGATGATATCCTAAACGAAGGTATAACTTGGTGAAGTAAATTTCTCCATGAAATTCATCCAATAATTCATGAATGTCAAGAATGGGAAATTTATCTTTAACAATGAGCTTGTTGAGCTCCATATAATCCAAACACATGCACCATGATTCATCCTTCTTGTGCACCAGTACTATTGGAGAAGAGAAAGATCTTGACTAGGTTGAATTATACCAGCCTCTAGCATTTCTGCAACCATAAGTTTAATTTCACTCTTTTGGACATAGGGATATTTGTAATTCCTGATGTTTGGAGGAACACTTCCTAGAATCAAATGAATAGCATGGTCATGATCACAAATAGGTGGTAGGCCTTTGGGAGTCTAAAATACCCTGGAATGATTTTCCAAGACTTTTTGGATATATGGAGAAATAGATGATTCCAATGTGGGAACCTCTAACGAACATAATTGTGTAATTACGCCTCATTTCTCTTTCTTGAAAAGATTTTTCATGCTGTTAGAACTAATTATATTTCCTGGTTTCCCTGTGATACCCCTTAATTAAACTTCCTTTTCTTCCAAAACAAATTTCAAGAAAATTTCTTGAAAATTAAAAGTTATCGTACCCAAAGATTGTAGCCATTAGACTCCTAGTATAACATCAAGACCACCCATTGGAATGGAAATCATTGGACTATTCAACACATATTCTCCCATGGATAGGTTGATAGTATGGCACTTTTCAGAGAAATTTATGGTTCCCCCATTTACAACCATCACTTGACACTTTGGTGCTGGATATGGGAATCAATTTAATTCCTTGGCTATCTTACAACGAATAAAATTATGGGTACTTCTTGAATTAGTCAACACTATTACCTTTTTCTTCTTGATATGTCCTTCTATATTAATAGTTTGAGGAGTGGTAATTCCGGTCAATGCATTACAAGATATCTTCGGATTCATTTCTTGTTTCTCTAGGGTTTGTTCCTGGTTTTTATCCTCTTCTTTTGATGTTTCTTGTTCCTTTTCTTCCTCCTCTTCACAATATATGTAAAATAATTTTTTCTCAACACACTTACAACCTTTAGTGTATTTGCTATCACAACTGTAACAAAGCCCTTTTGCTCTCTTTTCTTCCAATTGTTGTGGTGTCAACCTTGTAGTTTGTGGAAGGCTAGGGGCAACAAAGCTTCCATCTTTATAGTTGTGAGTGGTAGGCTTCCTTATTGCCATAATTTTTCTTTCAATTTTTCTTGCCAACATGAATGCCTTCTCCAATGAATCAGGTTCCCAAAGGTGAACTTCATGTTGGATGTTATCCTTTAAATTCCCTATGAAAATATTAATCCTATGCTCCTCTGCAATATCTTTTACCCTTATATTCAATTTTTGGAAGTCCTCAATGTGCTCCACCATTGCACCCCTTTGTTTGAGATTTATCAATTGGCTAAAAAAGGTGTTTCTTTTTGTATCCTCATAATGTGCTATCATTTCTTCCATAAAAATTTCCCAAGTGACAATTTGTTTATGAGAGCAAATCCATCGATACAATCATGACTAACATTTCTTTTGTTCTCTTCACGAGTTTCCTTTACTACCCTTTCGCCATTAGTAAGCATTTCTTGTAGCAACTTTGTCAAATCTATCTTCAAATATTTCATGTTTCCTTTAATTTTTTCTTCTATACCATCCATATTAGCTTTCATTCCATTCTTTAAACTATCCATCTTAGCTTCAGTTACTTTTTGTGAGAGCCAAATTTGTTGCACGTGGTCTTGTAATTTTGATATATCATGTTGCATTTCTTCCTCTTCTTCGTGTGTCATATTAAAGATTTCAAGTTGCTTACTAGGTGTTTCCATTTTCTTTCTTCAGGTCATCAATGAATAAAAATTATGCTTCACATTTCCATTTGAATCGCTTTAAACTACTTTCTCAAACAAGGCTTATGCAAATTAAAAAAAAAAAAACTACACACTTTTTTTTCCGCTTTGTATGAGCTCGATCTTGAAATGTCTGTAACTCTGTAATTTTGGATATCCAAGTTTTGAAATTTTGGCCTGTCATATTCCTCTGTGTTTTCTATCCAATCCCACAAGTTTTATCTCCATTGGATTCCGGAGGAAAGAGTTATGCCAAATCTCCCGCGATGGCCTAATTATATACTAGTTAAGTAGAGCGAACTTGTATGATGTGCCACATGTCACTAATTTGACCTTATGTTCTGGAAATGACACCCAAAAAAAATATAGTCTATATTATTTATATCATTTTTATGAAATTTGAATCAGATCTTGAGAGAGAAAGTTATGACGAGTTTCCCAAGGTGACCTGTTCGACATCTAATTCAGGAGCCTGCAAAAACCCTAAAGTCCTCAATTCTTATCTCCAAAAATATAGCAAGACAAGATTTGAAATTCGGTCACACAGTTCATCAAGATTTCCTCTCAAATGGGTTTTAATTTTAGATTTTTAAGCTTCATAGAAAAAAACGTTATAGCGAAAATTCCACAATGACCTGTTTGAAGCAGTGAAACCCTAGAATCCAAAGCTCTGATACCAATTGTTATGTAACCAGCTCACAAAATAGAAGAAAGAAATAGATCAAAGACTTAAAAGGTAGCATCTTCGAGGGGGAAACCTCCTTTACATTACACAAATGAACAATTCTTGGATGATATAAATGACAATACCTCCTTTCTATATATAGGAGTCTAAGGGGTCACAATATAATCAAAGCTGACATAACAATAATAATGTAAGGGCACAACAATAACAATAGTGGGCTTCTATGGGGCACAATAATAATAATATGGGGACAACATGGGCACAACAATAACAATAAGGGGTACAATGACAATAATAATAAGGGAATAACCTAGTATTATAGGGACCTAACAATATTGAATCGATGTTACCATATAAGATGATTACATGGGATCATGGTCTTCTATACTTGGAATTTTACCTCAATCCAAACTACTATCATGTGGATGATTGGAACTCATTAATAAAGCATAGTGAAGGAAAAGTTAACAACCAGTGCTACCCTATGGTGAGATATTTGAGCATGCATGTGCTCATTAACAATTTCAGCATCACCAAATTCATCATTTGTTGTTGGATTAATGAGAGATGCACTTTCAAATCTACAAAAGATTACTTCATATGAAAAATTATATTTGATATTCTCAAACTTAAATGCCTCAAACTTTGATTCAAAGAGGTCATCATCAACTACAATCATACCAACTAGATCACATATGTTATTCACTTCTTTATTGGAAGCTTCACCATCATCAATAAGGTCTTCTGTTGAATTTACCAATTCAAAACTCACTTTGTAGTCACCATCCATATGTGTCTTGTCATAGTGGGATTCACCATCATCTTCACCATCCATGTTACAGTGGGGTTCTTGAGCATATATATTATATTGTTCTACTCCACACATAGAGGCTTCAACTTCTCACTCTGCAATATTTTATGTGTCTTCTTCATCTATATGCATGTTTGTGTGATGGGTTTCACTTTTATAGTCTTTATAACAATAATCCACATTTGAGTGGGATTATCCAAGCTTTGTTTTCCTCCTAGAGTCTTGATTTTTACTCTTATATATGTAGTTGACTTTCTATTGATTCCTCAATAGATTGTAAGAGAATTAGTTGCTTTATGTCACTTTTCTTTATACAAAATTTTACTTTTAGGGTCTTCCATGCTTCCAAGGAAGATGTAGCTTTTGTTACCTAACGCAAGTACTTCTCATCCAATGCATGTTTTATAAGATTAAATACTAATTCATCACATAATTCATCATATGGGTTATTAGACTGATACTCAATCAACTCTTTACATCAAAGAAAAAATTTCATTTTTGCAGTTTCCAAAAATTAAATGTTTTACTAGTAAATTTTGGTAATGTTACAAGATCTATCTTGTTCCATTCATCCTCAAATTGTTATACTTCATTTACTTGTATTTAGGTGCCCCGAATGTGGTGAGAACCTCTATGAGCTCTTCAAAATACTTTGGCTCTTCCTTTCTATTTATTTTCTCGATTTGCTTTAATCGTTATTTGTGACCCATGAATGTCGTCTTTCTTTTATATTTTTTCTTCTTTCCTTATTGTGTCATAATTCTAGAAATGAATGTCTCATACACTTGATTATCTTTAAAAATAAACGTTTTAACCTTCACTTTAACAGTGGCTCCCAACAACTACTAGGAACATTGCTAATCTCTTCTACACAGATTCTTATTGAGGCTCGTGCCTATAGCTCACAATGGAGAGTCCTTCTTTGGTTAGTGGCAGTGGATCTTTCCTCTTCATAAGGTGTTGGCTTTGTTGGCTACTCACCCTAATATTTTAGTAGTTGGGTTTACAAACTCTTAATGAGCTCTAGTTTCTACTTATGGACCAACAAATGCAAACTTCAATTTGCGGGCTACTCACAATAGCCAAGGCTCTTAGTGGAAGTAGCTCATGACCTTATTAACTCCTTTGGTCCTTTGAAACCTTGCTAAATATTACTCTAATGCCACATATTATTTAGAGACGGAGATAAACATGCAAACACAAGAAAAATAAGTACACAAGATTTGCTTGAATAAAGAAGTTATATTCATTAATTATTCTCTCATATACATCCATCGAGCTGTTGTTATTTTCTCTTCTTACTTCAAATAAAAATGACCTAACCGTGAGTATATATGCGCTAAACTTTATAAATATGGAATCATGCAAACTATGACTTGACACTTTAACTAAACTTTTATAACTTCATTTTAACATAAATCGACATTTTTCTTTTCCTTAACTTAGCTTTTCTTGACAAGGCAATAACTTTTTTAACTCTGGCTCATTTGACTTGTAATATTAGACTTATCTTGGTTTCTTCGCTTAACTTAACTCTTCATAAATTGCATGCATACTAGAGTACTTACTATTTCTATCAAGTGAAACGACTTTGACATATGACATAGTTGTCATCGATGACAATAAATCAAATAGGAAATTTTGTGATAGGTTTGTATGAATTGTGTGCTCTTATAATTTTTAAATTGATATATGAGACTAAAGTTCACTTGGTTGTAAGACATTTGAATATTTGACAATTGTTAGGTCAGTTGGGTAGTTGATTCTACAAGATTACTTTCATTCCTATAATTTTCATATTGGTTATGTTAAGTGATGGAGGAGCATTCAGCTCAGAAAAATCATTGTATTTTAGTAGACATAGGGGGGTCATGTGTTTTAAGGAAGTTGGTTTCCTAAGTGTTAAATTAATGTAATTATTTAGGCTTTTGAGCGATTTTAATGAGAATAGGAATTAATTAAGTATTTTGAGGCATATTTGTAAATGTTATTGAATGTTGGAGAACACGAGAGATTTAAAATAATTGAAAGATTTGAGAATCAGATGTAAATCTTGGATTATAAATAGGTTTCATGATTTTCCGATTAAAGAGGATCCTTAGGGATAAAGAAGAGGTTTTAGGATTTTTTTTGAGAAGTTTATGGATCCAAACCAGGAATTGGTTATAGAATCCTTATGTATAAATGTAAGCCTAAAATGCATAGAAAGTGGTTAGATAGTTAGCTAACTAGGAATTAGTTCGAGAGTTAGATAGGTTTGATTATAAGCCTACAGGCAGGTAGGAAAATAGAGGCCACTGATTAGAAAATCAAGCCAAAGAGAGAGAGACTCTTATGAAAATATTTATTTATCAATACAGAGAATTCGATTCCTGAATTATGTGGTGTGTATTGATTAATGGAGTTATGAATTGTGTATGAATTACTGCAATTCTGCATAGTATATGTATGGAGGTGAAGTTCAAGCAGAACACAGAGAAGTGGTGAAGTATGAAGGATCATGTTTTCATCGTTGAATGCTTTTGAAGGATCACAATTGAAGTTTAGGAATGACAGGGATTTAGAGTACACGGAGTAAGTCCAAGAGAGAGTTGTGTCGCAGAACAACGAAATACCAGAACCTTGGAGAAACCCGAAACCAAAGAAGAACACTAAGAAATGGAATAAAACGAAGTAAAGGGAAGGACGAAGAAATGAAGTGACAATGCACAAGATTCATTGGATCTATAAGATCAACAGATGACGTAGAGTGTAAAGGAAAATGAAGATTAAGTCGAGAAACATAAAGTAAAAGAGATGAACGATGGAGAATAAGTCAGTTGAAGTCTAGAGGTGATTGGGCCATCCATTGAATCTGAGATCAGGCGGATATCATGTGCTAAGCAAGCACGAAGGAAGCTTTGAAAAATGGACCCGATGAGAGTTTATGCAGTGAGGTTAAATCCTATTCAGATATGGTGACCAAGACCGTCCATTGGTGTACTGATCGAATGGTAATCACGCAGAAAAGTGCACGCAGGTTAATATTCTGAGTGGACCTGATGTGTTTATCAACACAAGTTAAATTTGTTTTAGTTCCGAAGGATGAATGGAGATCGCGTTGATAACCATTGATCTGGTGGAGTGAAATCAATGGTGGAGGATGAACGCGAAAAGGTGAGCATCAATAAATGTGCCAAGGTCATGGATTGGTGAAAAGGTAAGGTTTACATGTGGTTTGTGGGGTATTTCTATTATACGAGGAATAATATAAATAAAGTGGATTAAGGTATTAAAAGGTTAAGTCAAGTTTAACCAAGTCTAAGGCCATGGTGTTGTTAACGTTGAGTTAAGCCAAGACCAGAGTTAAGAGGGTATGGTTATGTTGGGTCCCTATAATACTAGTGATTACCCCATTACTATTGTAGTTATACCCCTTATTTATATTGATGTACCCATGTAGTGCCCATATTTTTACTATTGTGCCACATAGAAGCCCACTATTGTTATTGTTGTGCCCTACAATATTATTGTTATGTAGGCTTTGATTGTATTGGGACCACTTAGACTCCTATATATAGAAAGGAGGTATTTTCATTTGTATCATCCAAGAATTGTTCATTTATGTAATGTAAAGGAGGTTTCCCCCTCGAAGAGGCTGAATTCTAAGGCGTGGATCTCTCTTTTCTATCTTTTTGTGAGCTGGTTTCATAACATTTGGTATCAGAGCTTTGGATTCTAGGGTTTCGCTGCTCCAAACAGGTCATCGTGGCATTTTCGCTATAACCTTTTTTCTGTGACGTTTCAGAAGTCGCAAAAAAAACCCATTTGAGAAGAATTGGTGTTGAACCTTGGGTCCGAATTTCAGAGCTTTTCGCGCGATATTTTCGGAGATATGATCTGAGGAAGTTGGTCTTTTTGCAGACTCCTGAATTACATTCAAAACAGGTGACCTGGGGAAAATCGTCATAACTCTCTCTCTGAGGATTGGATTGAAATTTCGTAAAAAGGTACAGAAAGAGGACGGACTTTAGTTTCTTGTGGGTGAGTTTCAGATTCAAAGGTTGAAACAGTGACTCGTGGCACGTCGTACAAGTTCGCTCTACTGAACCAGTCTAAAAGCAAGTCACTGTGGGAGATTTCACATAACTCTTCCTTGGAGAATCCAATTTGGCTCAGACTTGTGGCATTGGAAAGAGGACGCAAAAGGCTACTACAGATAGCAATTTCAGAACTGGATGATCTAAAATCACAGAGATACATCAGATTCAATATCAGGCTTCTATAAAGTGAAAAAAGGTGTGTAGTTTTTTTTTAAATTTTTGTGTAAGCTTGGTTTAACGGAATTCAAAGGGCATAGTAAAGCATTATTATCGGTAACTGATGCCCCGAGGAAAGAAAATGCAAACACCTAGTAAGGAACCTGAAAGCTCTAGCATGACTCATGAAGAAGAGGAAGAAATGCTACATGATATATCAAAATTACAAGAACAAGTGCAACAAATGTCACGCTCACAAAAGCTAACAGAAGCTAAGATAAGTGGCGTGGAATCTAAGGTAAATGGCGTGGAATCTAAGATAAAGGGAATGGAAGCTAAGATGGATGGCATGGAAGCTAAGATTGACGCTAAAATTGATGGCATGGAAGCTAAGATTGACGCTAAAATTGATGGCATAGATGATAAGATGGATGAATTGAAGAAGTTGCTACAAGAAAGGGTCACTAATGGTGAAAAGGTAGTAAAGGAAACTCATGATGAGAACAAAAGAAATGTTAATCATGATTCCATAGACTCTAATGTTGGATCGAAGACTCACCATGTTCCAAAAATCGATATGAGGAAGTTTGATGGCAAGGATCCCGCCACATGGATATTACAGATGGAGCAATTCTTCGATCTCAATAATGTGCAAAACACACAAAAGGTACGTATGGCAACTTTATATTTGGAACCAAATCAGTTTGTATGGTATCAATGGCTTTGTTCTCGTAAACAATTTATCACTTGGGCAATTTTTACGGAAGAATTGATAGCACATTATGAGGATACAAAAAGCAACACTTTTTTTAGCCAATTGATAAGTCTCAAACAAAAGGGTTCAATAATGGAGCACATTGAGGAGTTCCAAAAATTGAACATAAGGGTAAAAGATATTCCAGAGGAGCATAGGATTGATGTGTTCATAGGGTCTTTAAAGGATAATATCCAACATGATGTGCGCCTTTGGGAACCTGATTCATTAGAGAAGGCATTCAGGTTAGCAAGAAAAATGGAAAGCAAAATTATGGCAACTAGGAAGCATACCATTCACAACTATAAAGATGGAAGTGTTGTTGCCCATAGTCTTCCACAACCTACAAGGTTGACACCACAACAATTGGAAGAAAAAAGAGCAAAAGGGCTTTGTTACAATTGTGATAGCAAATACACAAAAGGTCATAAGTGTGCTGAGAAGAAATTATTCTACATAGATTGTGAAGAGGAAGAAGAAAAGGAGCAAGAAAGGTCAAAAGAAGAGGATATATTCCAGGAACAAAGCCTAGATGAAGAACAAATAAATCCGACCATATCTTGTAATGCATTGGCAGGAATTACCACTCCTCAAACCATCAAGATAGAAGGACAAATCAAGAAGAAAAAGGTAATAGTGTTGATTGATTCAGGAAGCACCCACAATTTTATTCATTGTAGGGTAGCAAAAGAATTGAATTGCTTCCTATATCCAGCACCAGAGTGTCAAGTGATGATTGCAAATGGAGGAACAATAAATTGCTCTGGAAAGTGCCATAATATCAAGCTATCCATGGGAGAATATGTATTGACTAGCCCAATGCTTTCCATTCCAATGGGAGGTGCTGATGTTGTACTAGGAGTCCAATGGCTACAATCCTTGGGTACAATAGCTTTTAATTTTCAAGAACTTTTCATGAAATTTTCTGTGGAAGGAAAGGAAGTTGAATTAAGGGGTATTGCAGGGAAACCAGGAAAGATAATCAGCTCTAATGGTATGACAAAGCTTCTAAAAAAGGAGCAAAGAGGTGTAATTGCACAATTATGTTCGCTAGATGTTTCCACATTAGAATCATCTATTTCTCCAGATCTCCAAAAAGTCCTGGACAATCATTCCAAGGTATTTGAGACTCCCAAAGGTCTCCCACCTATGCGTGATCATGATCATGCTATTCATCTGATTCCAGGAAGTGTTCCTCCAAACATCAGGCCGTACAGATATCCCTATGTCCAAAAAAGTGAAATTGAACGTATGGTTGCAGAAATGCTAGAGGCTGGTATAATTCAACCGAGTCAAAGTTCTTTCTCTGCTCCAGTAGTATTGGTGCACAAGAAGGATGGATCATGGCGCATGTGTCCGGATTATAGGGAGCTCAACAAGCTCACTATTAAAGATAAGTTCCCCATTCCTGTCATTGATGAATTACTGGATGAATTGCATGGATCAATTTACTTCACCAAGTTGGATCTTCGTTCAGGATATCATCAAATCAGAATGAAGATTGAAGACATTCCGAAAACAGCATTTAGAACTCATGAGGGTCATTATGAATTTTTGGTCATGCCTTTTGGCCTTACCAATGCACCTTCAACATTTCAAGGTTTGATGAATTCAATTTTCAAACCATTCCTTAGAAAATTTGTGTTAGTATTTTTTGATGATATACTAATCTACAGCAAGTCTTGGAAGGATCATGTTGAACATGTTGACAGGGTGCTACAACTATTGGAAGAGAAACAATTATATGCAAAAAGATCCAAATGTTTCTTTGGAGTCCAGGAGGTGGAATATTTGGGTCATATTGTATCTCATGAAGGAGTTAAGGTAGACCCTAGCAAAATTAAAGCCATTAAGGAATGGAAAATCCCCACATCCATAAAGCATCTGCGAGGATTTCTTGGGTTGACAGGGTATTATCGCAAGTTTGTTAAGAATTATGGGAGAATAGCAGCACCTCTAACAACATTATTGAAGAAAGATGCATTTTCATGGACTCCGGAAGCAACAAAGGCCTTTGAACATCTTAAAGAGGCAATGTGCCAAGCACCGGTCTTAGCTACACCGGACTTCACAAAAACCTTTATTGTGGAATGTGATGCTTCAGGAAATGGAATTGGTGCTGTTCTAATGCAAGATGAAAGACCCATTGCTTTTGAAAGTCGTCCAATCAAGGGAAAGTTTTTAAGAAAAGCTATTTATGAGAAGGAAATGTTGGCAATACTCCATGCACTTAAGAAATGGCGACCCTACCTAATGGGAAGACACTTCAAGGTAAAAACAGATCATGATAGCCTTAAATACTTTTTAGAACAAAGATTATCCTCTGAAGAGCAACAAAAGTGGGTCACAAAGATGTTGGGTTATGACTTTGAAATCATCTACAAAAAAGGGAAGCAAAATGTGGTGGCAGATGCACTCTCAAGAAAGGATGAGGATGTGGAAGCATTGTTGTGCGCCATTTCTATTATCCAACCAGATTGGATAAACGAAGCAAGGGAGGAATGGAAGAATGACGAAGAAGTGTGGGCACTTATTCGAAAGCTACAACAAGATTCCAGTACGTCTGATACATTTAGCTGGAAAAATGATTCGTTATGGTACAAAGATCGCTTATACCTCTGTAAGAATTCCCAGCTAAAACAAAAGATTCTTATGGAATTGCACACTTCTCCCTTAGGAGGGCACTCTAGATTTTTAAAAACTTACCACAGGGTTAAGAAGGAATTTTTTTGGGATGGCCTTAAATCAGATATTAAAAAGTTTGTTGCAGAATGTTTGGTTTGCCAGCAAAATAAAGTTCAAACAATTAAGACGCCGGTCTATTACAACCTTTATCCATTCCAAGCCAACGTTGGGAGGAGGTTTCAATGGATTTTATCATAGGTTTACCCAAGTCTGAGGGAAAGAGTGTCATCATGGTGGTAGTTGACAGACTTACCAAGTATGCACACTTTTGTGCATTATCACATCCATTTAAAGCCAGTACAGTTTCTACTGCATTTATGGAAACAATTCAAAAGCTACATGGAAACCCAAAGATTATTGTAAGTGACAGAGATCCCATTTTCACTGGAAATTTTTGGACAGAATTATTTTCTTGTCTTGGTACTCAGTTAGCTCATAGCTCATCTTATCATCCTCAATCTGATGGGCAAACTGAGATAGTAAACAAATGTTTGGAAGGATATCTTCGTTGCTTTGTATCTGATAAACAGACACAATGGGTCAAATGGTTGCCTCTGGCTGAATGGTGGTATAACACTTCCTTCCATACAGCAACAAAAATGACCCCATTTATGGCACTTTATGGGTATCAACCACCATCCATCACATCATATTTAAGAGAAAATTCTAAGGTTCAGGCAGTGGAACATCACATCGAACATCAACAACAAGTCCTCCAACTCTTAAAGGATAACCTCGTGTTGGCACAGAATAGAATGAAACAACAGGCAGATCAACATCGCAGTGAAAGAAGTTTTGATGTAGGTGATTGGGTATTCCTACGGCTACAACCATATAAGCAAATGTCCCTCAAGCAAGCTAAGAAGGATAATAAATTATCACCAAAGTATTATGGTCCGTACAAGGTGTTGCAAAAGATTGGTACTATGGCATACAAATTGGAGCTTCCTGCAGCTTCTCGATTGCACCCAGTTTTCCATGTTTCATGTTTAAAGAAGGTTATAGGCGACAAGCTCCCAGTTCAAACAATATTGCCAGAACTTGACGAGGAAGGAAAAATTATATTGGAACCGGAAGCAGTCACAGAAACAAGAACTCGACAGCTACGAAATCGATCAATTTCAGAGTATCTTATCAAGTGGAAGAACTTATCCGCTGAAGATTCCACATGGGAGGATGAGAATTTTATGCAGAAGTATCCAGAACTACTCAAGCGTTGAGGACAACACTTTTTTGAAGGAGAGGGGCATGTTGGGTCCCTATAATACTAGTGATTACCCCATTACTATTGTAGTTATACCCCTTATTTATATTGTTGTACCCATGTAGTGCCCATATTGTTACTATTGTGCCCCATAGAATCCCTCTATTGTTATTTTTGTGCCTATAATATTATTGTTAGGTCGGCTTTGATTATATTGTGACCCTTAGACTCCTATATATAGAAAGGAGGTTTTTCATTTGTATCATCCAAGAATTGTTCATTTATGTAATGTAAAGGAGGTTGCCCCCTCGAAGAGGCTGAATTCTAAGGCGTGGATCTCTCTTTTCTATCTTTTTGTGAGCTGGTTTCATAACAGGTTAATACTCACAGGATTAAGGATTAAGCAAAGTTTATAAGGGTTGAATAGGATTCCACTAGAAAGGTTAATTAAGGTTTTGACTATTGGATAGTTATTTAAACATTTCCGCATGAGGTTTAATTAAAAAGCCAAAAGCATTTATTTGTGAAGGTTTGACTAGGCAGGGAAATTAAAATTCCTCGGAAAAAATAGATTATGCATTTTATATGCATACTATGGGTAAAGTCAGCTTAGGCTAGCATCATTTGGTATCAGAGAAAAATAAGGAAATTCTGTGTTATGTTTTAAAGATGTGTATGCAGGCAAGAGGAGATCAGGTTATTTGAATCTGATAAGTAGAAGGCATGACATAAGATGAGAGTAAGTGATACTCTTAAGAAGAGATTGCAGAAGCATAAAGAAAACACAGTGATGTTTGTTTTCTTGAGGAAAATGGAGATTCACTCAAATGTGAAGAGTGGATAGAGACTGCTTGTGAAGTCATATAGGTACTATTTTATTTAACTCTGGTTTGAGTTTTGCAGGTTAAAGATAGAGTAAAGATTGATAGAAGCAGACAGACAAAGAAAGTTGTATATGTTCTAAAGAACAAAGTGAATGAAAGACTGGAAAAACAAGTGGCAGTGAACCTGAAGAATCCAACTGAAGGTTGGACAGAGTAGACAAAAGTGTTCTCAGAAGGAAGCTAAGCAGTAAGCTTTTGAAAGCTTTGAATGATCTTTGGGTTAAATGTCATTTATATGTAGGTGACAACAATTAGTGAAGCATCTCAACAAGAAGATCACAGCATGAAGAGCAGTGATGAAGGAAGCCAATAAAGGTTTATGAGAGAGAGTGGCAGAACCTAGTATTTCATTTGTGTTTGAAATACAAGAGGACAGTTGTGTTCTCAAAAGTGCAGATGAGTTGAAGTCTAGAGCATGGAGTGCTCATATGGTTCCATAGGAGAGAACTAGAGAGATGCCAAAAGACTGAGCTCAGAGGAGAGAAGCTTAGTGAGGTATCATGCAGCAGGGAGGACTTGCTGTTGCAAAGACTTGTGCAGCTCATAGTGAGTGAGTGAGGAACTCATAGAGATGGAGAAGGAGATAACTACTGATAGTCATAACAGAGATAATAGAGGTTCTGAGGAAGACCACAATAGAAGAAAGGTGAAGAAAGAGGATTCCAAGGTAAATGACAAGAGAATGAGTCAAGAGGAACTTGACAAAGAGATTGTTGAGATGAAAGAACAACTCAATGTATTAAGGATGATACTTGAGGAAAGCCAAAGATTAGGATGGGTCTTGAAGAAAAAGCCAATGAAGTGGTCTAAGCTACAAAGAAGGCTACAATAGAGGCAAGTGAAGGGGCTAATGGAAGAACTCAGAGAAGCTGAGTTGGAAATGGAAGTGTCCATTTGTGAAGCAAAACAGGGTGAATTTCTCAATGAAGAAGAAGGAATTATTGATGATTTTCTGAACAATTGGACAAATGTAGATCAACAGGAGGATGTAAAACCTTGTATGTTTCAATCTAATAATTTTGATGTGATTATAGGTTTTGTGAAGGATGAGAAATATTTTGAAGTTGTCAAAAGTATGGAAGAGTATATTTTAGAAGATGAAAACTCTAAAGTAAAGAAGGATGGATAATTTCTCTTAAATGAGAAAAACAGTGAATTATTGCAGCAGAAATAATTTAGTAGTACATTGATGTTTGAAGCTGTGACAACACAGGAACAATTTCTTGTGATATAAGGAGATGAAATTCAATCTGAAGAGCTTATATGTGAAGCAACAGTTGAGACTATTGAACCTTGTAATTTTCAAACTGATAATTTGTGTATATATGCAGGAATCATAAGTAATGATGAAGTACTTATGAAGTGTCATAAAGAAATTGAATTGCGGAAGTATTTGCTGGAAAATTCATAGTATGACAGTATGATTGTAGAGGAAGGAGTTCATTACAGTGGACAAGAGTAGAAAGACATCATTGAAGCAAATGGTGTGGTGGAGAGACTAACTGATAGTCTTGAGAATACTTTAGAGAATTCTTTAGAGAAGTTGAGTCAGTATACCGATGTGCTGATAGAGGAGGATAAATCAGAGCAGCATACTGATGTGTTGCCAAAAGAAGAAGAGGCACAGAGGCCTTATGCTTTTTATTTTAATAATTATTTTGTGAGTGCATGTTTTGTTGCAAATCCTGGAGGAAATTTGGCACAGATGAGCAGCCTAGTAAAAATGATGGAAGAAAAGGATTCTGTGGAAGTATTTAATCCATGGAATAGAGATATTCAATTGCTAGAAAGAATGTTGGAAAGTCAAGATTCAATTCAGAGAGAGAGAATCATGAAAGAGGATAAGGATAAAAGGGAAGTAAGAGTAAGAATTTGACAACTTCAAAGAGGGGATAATGAACAATAGTTTGAAGAGTTAGTGGATAGCAGCAACAAACTGAAACAAAGAGAAAGAAATAGCAGTAAGTGGTAGAGTATGGACCAACCCAAGGATATGCTGGATACAGAGATTGAAGAATTATGGAAATTAATGATAAAGCAGACCTCATGGAGGATATTGACAACATGAGGAAGTGTGATCAATCAGAATTTGAATGTGATTGACAAGGAGAGGAAGATGAAATAGAAGACAACAAACATACAACAACAACAAAGGTGTAGAGCATTCAAACAGTTACAAACTAAAGTTTGGGACCCTAGAGGTTTTCTATCAACATGTCAAGACACATGATCAGGAGATATGAATGTTTCTACCTTGGGAGTCTGATGCAGGAGCATTCAGACTCAGAAAAATCATTGTATTTTAGTAGACATAGCAGATCTTGTGTTTTAAGGAAGTTAGTTTCCTAAGTGTTAAATTAATGTAATTATCTAGGATTTTGAGTGATTTTAATGAGAATAGGAATTAATTAAGTATTGTGAGGCATATTTGTAAATGTTCTTGAATGTTTGAGAACATGAGAGATTTAGGATAGTTGAAAGATTTGAGAATCAGATGTAAACCTTGGATTAGAAATATGTTTTATGATTTGTGGATTAAAGAGGATCCTTATGGATAAAGAAGAGATTTTAGTATTTTTGTTGAGAAGTTTATGGATCTAAACTAGGAATTGGTTATAGAATCCTTATGTATAAATGTAAGCCTAAAAGGCATAGAAAGGGGTTAGATAGTTAGCTAACTAGGAATTAGTTCGAGAGTTAGATAGCTTTGATTGTAAGCCTATAGGAAGGTAGGAAAACAAAGGCCACTGATTAGAAAATCAAGCCAGAGTGAGAGAGACGCTTATCTAAATATTTATTTATCAATACAGAGAATTCGATTCCTGAATTGTGTGGTGTGTATTGATTAATGGAGTTATGAGTTGTGTATGAATTAGTGTAATTCTTCATAGTATATGTATGCAGGTGAAGCTCGAGTAGAAAATAGAGAAGTGGTGAAGTATGAATGATCGTGGTTTTATCGTTGAACCCATTTGAAGAATCACAATTGAAGTTCAAGAATGAGAGTGATTTAGAGTACACGGAGTAAGTCCAAGAGAGAGTTGTGGGGCAGAACAACGAAAGACCAGAACGTTGGAGAAACCCAAAACCATAGAAGAACAATGAGTAATGGCATAAACAAAGTAAAGGGAAGGACGAAGAAATGAAGTGACAATGCACAGGAGTCGTTGGATCTATAAGATCAACGGATGAGGTAGAGTGCGAGGGATGGCAAAAAGAAAAGTCGCACAACATAAAGTAAAAGAGATGAAAGGCTAAGATTAAGTCAAGTGTTAGCAGAAGGAGGAGCGATTTTTGTAAGTGGAAGTGGTTTTCACACGGCATCAAAACCGTAAGTGGTAAGTGAAAAACAGACCTGATAAGGTTTATGAAAAATATCTTAATTCAGTTGAAGTCCGGAGGTGATCGGACCGTCCGTTGAATTTGAGATCGGATGGATATCACATGCTAAGCAAGTGTGGACGAATCTTTGAAAAACAGGCCTGATGAGAGTTTATGCAGCTGGGTTAAATCCTGTTAAGATAAGATGATCAGGACCATCTATTGATGTACTGATCGGATGGTAATCGCACAGAAAAGTGTGTGCAACTTAATATTCTGAGCGGACCTGATGTGTTTATTAATGCAAGTTAAATTTGTTTAAGTTCTAGAGGATGAATGGAGATCGCACGATAGCCATTGATCTGGTGGAGTGAAATCAACGATGGAGGTTGAACACGATAAGGTGAGCATCGGTAAATGTGCCAAGGTCATGGATTGGCAGAAAGGTAAGGCTTATGTGTGGTTTATGGAGTATTTTTATTGTACGAGGAATAAAAGAAATAAAGCGGATTAAGGTATTAAAAGGTTAAGTCGAGTTTAACCAATTTTGAGACCATGGTGTGGTTAACATTGAGTTAAGCTGAGACAAGAGTTAAGAGGGTATGGTTAATACGCGCAGGATTAAAGATTAAACAAAGTTTATGAGGGTTGAATAAGATTTCACTGGAAAGGTTAATTAAGGTTTATACTATTGGATAGTTATTGAAACGTTTCTGCATGAGGTTTAATTAAGAAGCCAAAAGCCTTAATTTGTGAAGGTTTCACTAGGTAGGGGAATTAAAATTCCTGTGACAAAATAGATTATGCATTTTATATGCATACTGTGGGTAAAGTTAGCTTAGGCTGGCATCATTAAGGCATAATTGTATGGAATGATTATCTACATACTTCAATAAGTGTTAAAATTATGAATTTGAATAATCATGAAATATAAAAAGGGAGGTGTAGTATGGAATCATGTAGTTTCAGATTGAGAAAATCAATGAGATGAAATGAGTCACGACGCACCATAAACCTATAGTGATGGGCCATTTGGGTGCCCTAAGTCAACCTCCAATGTGGGTGACTATAGGGGCATGCCAATTTATTTTGAGGTTAAATCAAAGTTTATTCTAGAAGCACTCTTTCAAGCTACTTCATAATTTATTTATATATATCTCTATTAAATGAGGATGATAAATCACATAACTAGTATTCCCTAATTTGAAATGATATCAATTACTAATATTACTCGGTTTCTTAATAATGCATTCATGGTTTTCTAATTACTAGATGAAAATATTTACCAAAATCTTAATACCTAACAATAAATTGACATCAAAAAATACTAAATTGCATTTTGTATAGAAACCTTTTTTACAATAAGAAAAAAAATTAATACTAAAATATTATCTAAGAAACAGTTAAATTATTGTTATTTATCTCATTGATATATTTGTTCAATAGTGAGGAAGTACATGATCTTATGTAGTAACCTTGCCCTCCTTTTTCCACGAGAATGATGGCGAGAATTGCCATTATTTTTGGCTTGAAGGAATAGTTGTGGACTCAAGGGTGAAATTATCTTGTGATCAACCAATTCTTCTTTCATATAACAACTTCCCATCTTCTTAGGTTTTCTTGACTTAGCTTCTCAATTAAAATGGATTCTTCCCAAAGTTTGAGCTTTGTAGTAAATGCAAGAGAAATACCTTGTCTGACGCTTTGAGAGGAATACGCTGTCTAAAGCTCTGTAGTAAATTCTAGAGGAATACCCTATCTAGAGATCTGTAGTAAATGCAAGAGGAATACTTCTATTTTTCTTCGCAAACAAAATAAATCAGGCTTCCGTGCTTTATGTTTGAAGGAATAAACAGAAAATGGAATGTGTGATAACATTCCACAATGAATATAGGATGGTGTGAAAAGAAAAATAAAACAATGATCAGAAACTGATGTGAACACAATAATTTGAGTTTAACATGGAACAACAAAATTTAACCTCTATGTGAATGTCATAAAACCCACTAAGATTGAAGATTGGGGTTTGTATAATTCAGAAATCCAAACCCACTTTCCCTTTAGGACCATTGTTGTGAACATAAAAATAAAACAATGATCAAAAATAGATGTGAACATAAAAATCCTAGTTTAACATGGATCAATAAAATTTAACCTATGTGTGTATGTCGTAAAACCCATCGAGGTTAAAGATTGGTCTGTTCAAATTGAAAAAATGAAGTGTTAAATTGAACTTGAAAGAAATCCACTACTAAAAAATTAGCCCATCGGTTTCCCGTGGCCTCGTGACACATGCTCAGAATGTTTAATAGCGCATCGAAATTTTCTACATAGGCTTTGGGTACACTAAGTTGATCTGGGAACAAATTTTCAAGAACCAATGACTAGTATTTTGAGCTTAGATTCTTCAATTCAACACGATTAGTGTTGGATCCTAATACCAAACCAACATCCCCATCTACCAAAATAGCTTCTCATCAATCCCTCCCTATACATCATTAAAGGCGTGGGATAGGTTTTGTAAAACTTACATTAACTTTCCATGACACAGTTCCACTGATAAGCAATTACCTTTGATGCCTCTTTGGAAGATATTGAGGTGAATATTATAAGGAAGTATTTTTGCACGACCATGTCACTCACAGTGGGCCAATCACTTCCATATTTGGGAATGGCAAACACTAGGTACCAATACTTCATCAAATCAACTTTGGTGAAGACTTTGGTCAAACCTTTGGTAGCTTTGACATAGTCCTTGATGAATATGGTGATGATTTCAGAGGGATTGGCTGCTAGAAATGCCTCAATATTGTTCAATGTATTCACAGCTAGAATTTGTAACAGAACCATATTCCGAATAAAGAAAATATTTAAATATTGATTTAGTTAAATTTAAACAGGGTTAACAAAATATATGATCAGTTGTAATATATCAATGTATTTAATGCTTGACATGTCTAAGCCCAAATATCTTAAATGAAATATACATTAATATGAGTCAGACTGGTTTAACGTTAAATCCAAGGCTTTATTTTCACTGATTTCCATCAATATTATTGAACATTTGGGTAAATTCAAATATCCTGAATAATGTGGACCTCGAGGTATGGTGCATTGGTTTACTACTAAAAATATCACCCTAACAAGCTGAATAGAACTCCAAATGTGGAAAATTATGCCTGAATGTATTTAATTTAAATAATAAAAAATAAAAATTACAAGAGCTAATCAAGGGACTTGGGATTTTAACCTACAAAAGTTGTGAAATTGTAGCAATTGCCTGTGAAGGAATGGCATAAACAAACATCATTCTTGTAATCATACCTGTCCAACATTATCCCTCTAGAAATATTCTATAAAAGTTTCCCCAAATTAAATACCCTAATTACTTGAAGTCTCGACTAAATTCCCAACTATTCAAATACCCTAATTTCCCTGAAATATTTTACAAGCCATACATACATTTAAATAATATGTAATGTTAATTTCTTGGTTATTGTAAGTGAATCTTTGGACACCCATCTACGATTCTTCTCTAATGATTACATAAGAATTGCGGGTCATCAACCATGAGTATTTATTAAAAGATAGTCTGCCCACCTAAACAAAAATAAAAGAAAATGTTAATGATTTGCAAAGAAATTAAATGAAAATCAATCAGAATCTTTCAAAGTTGAGAATGCTTCCTTTAAAGTTGGATTTGTAGTATTAGTCTTGGTGCATCTATAACTCGAGTCACCCACTGAACTACACAATATGCATTGAAGGCCCATGACCCAGTCATTATCGTTTGTACAAATATCATAGACCCGTTGGGAAAAAAAGGGGGAAACAAATGAGAATACCCTCTTTGTCTTGATTGATTCTAAGATTATTACCATCAAAATAGCTAATGTGGGTTATGTGATATAATCCCACGACCTGACAACTCCCACTAGAACAAGTTGATCCTGCACCCCTCATGGGCAAGAGCATAATTGCAACCATGAACATGATAATGCATGATCTGCAAACACATGTTAGGATATTCTGACACATAGGAAATAATTAAGTACAACTTGTTCTAGTGTATACCTACGTAAAGTGTGTTTCTTTAGTATGTATTTTTCGTAACTTACAATCTAATGGTCATGATATGTTCTAGACATGAAGTGATCTAAAAATTCATTCTCTCCTTAGTATTACCAACACTTGATCTGTGTCTTAACACCTAATTGGTCCATGATATCTATTTAAAGAGCATGGAGGGTCATTTGTTAGGTGACCATTCATGAGAGAAGCTTATGTAAAATTTCTTTATTTGACATTAATAAATTTCCTGAAGTGGTCACGTTGGCTCAAGCCATGGACTGTTTCCCTCTTTGAGGGGTCTTAACCATGTCAAGAATACTGGTGTACCTATATGTGATATATTTGTGAGTGGTGTCCTTTGGTGTTCTATCTAAGAAACTTAACCCGCAAATTCGTACATGGTATCAGAGCTATTCGAGGGTCGCATCTGTTGGTGATCCAAATCTGAAGTCGGTACAACTGCATCTGACTGTCATTTTGTAGACCTATTGTTTATAACTACTTTTAGGCCGAGAGGATTTCTCTATTGTGTTAGGAGCATTTTTTCCAGTGAGGAACCCCTTTCATTTCACACGAAAAGGTTTCTGGTAACCCTAGCTACATCATTTTTAAGATCTGGAGGTATATAGTTTTTATTTGCAGCTTTAGTTATTTATTTCTCTTCTTATTTCAGTTTATTTATCTCTCTGTTTTATATTACTGGATATATACCTTTCATTTATGTCCATGCTCTTTTCCCTGCGATACTGTGCAATCTGGGAAAACCAAAAATAGAAAGAAGGTAGTTTTCTCACGTGCATGCTCTTTTCTGTCGCACCTTAGTGTGATCTCAGAAAACCATAAACATTGAGGAAAATATATAGTTTCCAGCAAAATAAGACGTTAAGTCGTAAGGCTTGGATTACTTTTGCATGTTCGTTTTTGGTTTGTGTGGTTTTTTTTGTTTTGTAGGCAAATAGAGGTTTTTCAGGTAAGCATGTACTCCAAATCTTCAGTGAGTAAAAAAAAAAACCCTTCCTCTTTTCCAAAAATTACTAACATTTTAAACTAGCTCACTTGGTCCAAAGTTACTTTATGAGAATAGAGGTCTTAGGTTCAAGTATTTCTTTTTGTTGAGTTACTTTTTCAAAAAAACACATGTAACTTATGTTTCAATGTTATTTATGTAAAAGTGTTTTCATCCATTATAAAAAGTGAGTTAGTTATAATTCTAGAGTCACTTTATCTTTTATTTAAGTTACATTTTAGTGGATAGTTCAAAAGTACCATTGCAAAAATGACTTTCACATATTTATAAAAGTGGGTCACATAAAGTAATATTTTTTTAAAAGTGAGCTAATTAGATTAAGTTTGGAAAGGGTGAGGGGGGGGGGGGGGGTGTGGCGGTGCAGATTTTTTTTTTAAATATAACGTTATCATTCACTTCCAAATATTCACGTAGTTCGTTGGCATCTTCAACAACTTTTCTTCAAAAAGCCATAACTTCCTCATCTAGAAGCTGTTTTTTTTAATCGGCCTAATTTTTCAAGATATTTACATTGGAACACTTAGTTTAATTATCTACAGCTTCAATCTATTTTAAAATGGAAATTCCATGCCTAGTTATTCGTGACAACACCATCTGCTTCCAATGGCTATCATATGTGTGAACTTACTTAGAAGTAAAGGTCTGTATAGAATAGCCTCACGCCAAGAGTCTAAACCTAAAGATGAATATAAGAAAGTCAAAGGGGAAAATAAGCAAGATCAAGCATGTGGGTTGATAGGTATGTCTATTTTTTAAGACCTTAGATTTCGTATCGTAGAAATTGATACCCCTGATGAAGCAATGAAACAACTCAATAAAGATTTTGGAATTAAAAATAAAACTAGAGCCCATCAACTTGAAAATAAGTTGCTTATGTTGGACCCCAATAATTTTTCTTCCGTTGAAGATTTTTTGTCCAAGTTCAAGACCCTTAGACTTCTCTTGGAAGGTGTTAAGGTTAAGAAAGAAGATGGTAGCCTTATATATTGCATTCTTACTAAGTTAGGACCAGTTTACTCTATGTTTGTTTCCACCTTCCATTTTACTAGGGAAGCCTTTATTTCGCAAGGACAAGCCTACAAGTCCCCCTCTTTTGATGCTTTTTGTGACTCTTTAATAAGAGAGCAAGAAAAACTCTTACATATTGGTCTTCTTAATACTAGAAAATATTCTAAGAAAGCCTTAGCAGCCCAGCAACAACCAAGCTCGAAAAATCCTAAGAAACAACATCATAAAAAGAATGGTCCTAAACCAAACAAGGGTCCTAAGCCATTTCAGTCTAACAATGAAAAATCAACTCAAAAAAATGATAAGGCAACTAAAACCAAAGGGAAGAAGACTGATAGACATTGCAACTTTTGTAATCATGATGGACACTTAGAATCTGTTGAAGCCCCGAAAATTGGGTCAACAACAAGGGGGATACCCGCCCGGTCCGGACCTTGGTTGGCAGCTCCTTATCCGTTTGGTATAGCGGGTCCAACTGGGGATAACGGGACCAGTTTCCCAATCTAAGGGTGTGTGTGTGTGCACAGTTGGATGATGCTGATCTAAGAGTTCTAATCTAAGCTACTTTAATCTAATTCTATGCTATTGTAATCTAATGAAAACAACACATCTAATCTATGCTAACCCGGGATGTATTTCTTCTATTATGCAATCTAAATAGATTTCAAATAATAACTGGTAATAAATATCATTCAGCTATCATAAGAATGGAAATCAATTAAGATGAACCACTTTGCATAAAAAGTTAGGCAAAACAGTTGTGAACAGCATATCGCATAATAAGTTATTCATATATCAAACATAAATAAATGGCTCCACCGTACAAAAGTGCCAAATGGTAACTCAAACATTCGTGAAATAACATATAAACAACTAAAAACTGTATATCACTTTAAGAATATAAGCAGAAATGGTCAAGAGATAAAAGTACCATTTATGACTGGTCCTACTCATAAGCTTCAAGCAACAATGATTTATCTCTCCTTGTTCTAATATCTACCAAGAGTACAGAAGTGCAACATCAGTAGCAGATATCAAATGCAAACATCAATAAACCTTGATCCATTCATTCACCAAAACCTCCTCTGAGGGTGCAAAAGTGCATGTTCTGAGGACAAGTTTTTGACGAATTTCTGGAGCCTTCTCTAAATGCATGAGAAGGGTTTAAATACTATTTCCTAATTCTAATGATAGTTTATTTACAAAATTTAGGATGCGGTTTTCAAATGACCGTCCTTTTTCTAATCGAAATTTTAAGTAAAAACAACATTCCAAATTAAGCTACTTCTGTATCTGGTCTTTAAAGCTGCATGCATTCAGCATTGGTTTAAGGAGAGCTGGCTGGCTGACTTCTGCTTTGAGCTGGGCTGGGAAAACGGAATCTATGAGAGATGGAACCATTTTTTCAGCCGCATTTATGATACATTTCACAGTCATCCACTGACTATGCGGCTTCACCAAGTATGCCAAGTAACATTCCCAATTTAACCTGTTTAGTGCTTGGATCGCTTTTCCCTTTTCTTGCGCCTTCTACTTCCATTCTGCTTCTAGTCGCCGTTTATTTGGTAAATACCCCGGGGTGGTCTCTGCGATTAAATTTACTCTGTACAAATTCTCATTTACACAGTCGATAAGAATGCTTGCTGTCGTGGCCGCTGTTTCTGCTGCTTGTTCTGCCTCCCTGATTTGATCGTCCCACTTATTGAAGGGCAACTCTTTATGATTCTCATTTATCCTAGGTGCACCTGCTCTTTTTCCCTCATCTTCATCCTGCCAAGCCAAGTACTCCATCACTCGTTTCTCAATCTGATCATAGTCACTTCGTAAGTCGACCACTTTATTGGTGATCTTATCACTCATTTCACAATAATAATTCCACTGTGATATCTTTTGTCCCAACACTTCCTGTTGCTGCAGTAGTTGTTCATTCAAGGCAATAGATTGTGAAATAAACTTTGTAAGTTTAGGTTCATCTCTGTGCATCTCTTGTACATCCTGCAACTGTTTTCCCTTTTCGTCCAAGCTCCTTTGATAACCTATTTGCATTTGCTGGAAGTCTTCCTGCAACTTTTCAAGCTGTTTGTGTGCCTCATTATTAGTATTGGCTTGTTGAAATTGTAGTTGCAGTACCTGTATCTGATTTTCTTGTTCTTTCAACAATTGTTGTACTTCTGACACTTTTTCAATAGTCGCAGAGGCATACGCCCCTGCGATCTGAGACAGTTTGGTGAGATTTTCAGTCAGATTACTGGCAGGATCTTTCCATAGGACGTCTAATTGCTCAGCATACTGAGAAAGTGTATTTTCTAACTTCCTCTTTTTTCTCTGTCTTCTTACAACTACTTTATGTTGGGGACTATAAAATATGTCCAGAGGGGGAATTTCTTCTACATTCAATAGAAGCTCATAAGATGGAGCGATAGGAATATGCTCCGTTTCTATGACATTGCTGACTATGGTTGAGCCCATTTCTTGTGCTACCTGTGTATTGCTCACAAGTGTTTTTGGGGCTTGTCCTTCAAGATTGATCAGTTCGTTGAAGGTTTCCCATTCCTTATCTAATTCTGTTGTGACGGGTGGTGCTTCAATGATGAGAGGGGGGACATCTCTTGGCGGGGAGGCGATAACCTGCTGTTGTGGAAGTTCCATTGACTGAGCAGTGTCTTTAGCTGACTCTTCGCTCCTATCTTGGTTGTTTTTGGATCTTTTAGAATGTTCAGGCATCTCTTGTACAGTCTTAGATTTAGATCCGGAAGTGCTTGAATTCCCACTGAGGCTAACGCTTGGAGTCGGTTCTCTGGCAGATAGTCGCAGCTTTTCTAGAGGAACACTGGCTAGTCTTCTTTCCCTGTATACCATGAATCTTTGGAGGTCATCTGGAGACAATTTCGATTGGGCTTCCCGCAAAATTTCCTGAAGTGAGCTTTTACTCTGAAATATATCATCAAATAAATCCTTTTTTCCAACGAACACTTTTATCTTGACTGTCATTGTGAAATTCTGGGCAACCTCATTTGGGTCAAATGGTCTTGCCGGGAATTTAAATAATTGTAGACATGTCATATTCTGTACTTCGGTGAATGCGTGACCTACATCGAACAATGAAAAGGCCCCACAAGCCACAGGAAACTATGGCCATATGGCCTTCTTTTTTTCTTTTAGGTCTTTAGTTAGGCCGCCTTCTGAACAGGTTTGATATGCAATTTCTCGAGCCAGAAGTTTGTCAGGGATATACAAAGGTAGGACGTGAGGGGTGACGGTGCTTCCAAATACTCTAATATAGGTGAACCATTCTTCTCCGAACCATCTTGCGATGGGGATGATATCTATCCGTGCCTCAGGTGAGCACCTCGGGGGGTCTTTATCATACATTATTCTATACAAGGGTAAGATAAGCCCGTGACAAATTTGGTAGAAATGTGGAATGAACTGAGAATCCCATAATATCTTATGATAAACATGGATGGGTAATGGGTCCTGAGTTGTCCATTTCCAACCAATAACGGGAAATTTAGACACATAACAAATAGAATCCATAACATATGTGGATAGGTAAAAAGGAGGATAGATCCTTTGAGACATGGATCTTTTAGACCGGTAATTGACAATAGCCGTGAATAGGTTATCAGAAAAGATCTTGGCCCAATCTATAATAACGGCATTTGTGGTAGCATCTATTAATGGTAACCATTCAGACGAAAACTTATTGATATCTGGCATCCCAAAAAATCTACAAAGCATGGTCGCAGCAAAACAATATGGAGAGGAGAGGGAGCCAGTGCTGTACATACCATTTTTGTCTTTCTTGAGCGGTTCATCTTTCTGGACCAATCTTTGGTGGTCTCTGATAGGTTTGGGTTCTCTCCCACAAATTTTTCAATGAATTGTGCATTGTAAGTCGCCTGCGGTTCAGGAAGATGATACATGAGCTTTAAATCTTGTGCAGCGAATGACCCGATGAGCCCATGTCCTTGAATCTTGAACTATCTGTTGTTCATTTCTGCGTCGTCAAGTATCCACTTGATCATATCCGTATATGGGAGAATTTTGGGCCTTGCTGCTATCCGATGAAGGAATGAGCACGCTAGTTCTTCTAAGGATGCTTCGGAAGAGCCCTATGAGTCTGAGACAGTGGTAACCTTCATTATTCTGGGGTTTTCTTCTTCAAGCAGTCTGTACATGCCTTCCCACGTCGATATCCCTGCATCTCTGTTACAAGCTGTGTCTGTATATAAAGGTGCCATTTCCTTCACCTCAGAGCCCTGAGCTTTATTTTTCTTTCCCATTTCTTCCTACGTATGGCATCGTCCTTCGTTCTCCGTTCCTGCAGCTCACAAGTGAAATGGGAATGACTGATCAAGAAAGGTGATGGGAGAGTCTTAAATGCAGCAGATATATCAAATATGCCACCTTACGTGAACTAATTCTTTACAAAAGCACGCATCTACATTTTATTAATAGATGACAACTAATTCCTTTATTATCATTAAAAGCGCATGATCTTGAGTCAGATTATGGTAAGTGGCTTTTCTTGAATAGCGTGCCCGAAAGATTCGTGATGGAGTGATTTTGTGATTTGGTTCGCAATCGTCACAGATCAAGACATCGCATTATTGCACTATCGCGCTCTCGCACCGACTCACAAATATAACATCGTAGAGTTGATTTGGCTTAATATCGCAACCATTGTTTTATCGCGATATCGCAACATCGCAGATCACAGAAGTTTTATGCTTGCCAAATTTTGTTAGCTCATTCCCTGCGATATGCGATCTTGCGATCGATGTTATCGCAAATCGGAAAATCTTGAAGTTTTTTCTTATTAGCATTACTTTATTGCGATGCGATATATTGCTTAGTACGAGAATCTTGCACATACCGGGATTATACCCAAATGGAGGTGCTTTTCTATCATTTTATGATGCGGCTTTTTTAAAGATTTTTTTCTTTATCATAAACTTAGGTTTTAAACTATTCAAAAGATCTTCTTAAGCTTACGATGGTAACCTTATTTTGAAGAAATGAAACTCTTGCTTTTCCTAAATTTTAACTAAGGGTCCCCATTCATTTAGTATTTTGGACAACACTTAAATGAAAAGGGGGGGGGGGTTGTTGCTGGGCACAACAATTGGCGATTCACTTGGGAGAACCAGTTATCTCTTATTTTTTTATTGAACTTTTCAAATTTCCAAAACAAAATTTTTTTTTAGAAAATTAAACTTTATTATAAAAAGATAAAGCGCATTATACTCCAAACTATCAATGATATTTTGTTCCAACCTCTTTCTACTTTAATTATTTGCTTCCTCAGCTTGTCCTTGCATTTACATCAGCCATCACTTGTTCTTGTAAAGATAAAATAAGGTCTTCCCTGTGTACCAGTTTTTTAAATATGCTCATTCGTCGTAGGTAGAGCCTCTGCTGCCAGCAGGCATTCATAGCCTCGACAGGGTTACCTATTACCCAGTAATGATCCTTTATCCTGTTTAAGGTGATCTACAACTTTCAAAGAAAAACCCATATTGACACTTTTTCCTTTTTTATTCTTAAAGAACAATGTCTTGGTTTGGTAGCCAAATTATGACACAGTCATTCACTTGATTTACACTTTGCTGAACAAGCTGGCTCGTGATGAGACCCCTTGTCTTTTGATCTCAACAATCTTAAGTCGTTGCCCTATTTTAGTGGATAGTAATGGAAAATATAGCAAGTTATAATATCTGTGATCATGATAAGCCGGCTCGTGATGAGACCTCTTATTCTTCAAGATATAGTGTATCCTTGGGTCGTTTCTCTAAATGCTGCGATTTTCTTTAGCAGGGAGGAAGTCATTTTTTCCTTAAGAAAGCTCTGGACGACGATAATAGAGCTTTTGGAAATGGCTGTTCTACAGGGAATCCTCATTTTGTTATTGATACCTTTCATTGTACTGATATAAAACAATTTCTTCACTAAGATTGCTTTCGTCAAATTTCTTGAAGTTGAAACTAGTATCATATCTGGGTTAAAGTTTTTAACTGTATCTATTAATAATAAAGATAAAGTTTCCAAAATATTTGCTATTTATACAAGCAGAAGTTCAAAATCTGATAGAGAAATGGTGTCTTTAGTAAATGTCAAATGCTGTTAACCACAACAACGTTTTTAGGGAGAAAAATATTTAAAGAAATGAGAGGTAACTATTCCCTTGGATTATGTACATGATAGGGATAATTTCTTCTCTTATTTTTCTTACCAATATTTAAAAATTAAATTATCCACCTAATAACCTAGCTAAACTACCCCTACTTCTATTCTAACTATACACAGAAAAATTGACTAGGTAAAATGATATTTCCAGTGAAACCATCTTTTCATTTTTATTCCTACACGTATGTACCTTTTAAACATCAGTGTTAAGAATAAAACTTTTCTTGGACTGTGAACATTGAATGTAGGATTAGAAAGTGTAACTTCAGTTGGAATTCCGCCTCAAATTTCTTTCTTATGAAATCTTCTTTCCAATTGGATACCTATTGGATCATAAAAATAAGGATGAATTTCTGTTATGGATTGGTGATCATGTAATAGGAAAGATGACAAGCCAGGTTGCGAATATCATTTTTTAGTTTTAATGGCCTGTAATCTACTATGCGTTAAAGTCAAGCTTTTATCAATTTCTCGTAAAAGGAAAGTTTCCACATATAAATCACTAAATAAATCAATGAAGAATAGATGGAAATTTCTCGAAAGAGGTTTATCAATTAACGTGAATTGCTGGCAAGTTTCCAAAAATACTTTCTTTCGTTGATGATGTTTTGGATGACATAGAAGTTTCTTTTGAAAAGTTGATATTGATTGATCTTGGAATTGAAAAAGTTCTGTATTTCCTTGACAAAATTTAGTTTTCCAAAATGGTAATACATCTCTCGAATGTTCTTTGATAAGGTGCTCAATATACCATAGTAATCTATCAAAAGTCTGAAAATTTAAAATACAATCCGATTTTATACAAAATGAGTGCAAGCGAAAAATAATGTAATGATTATCTGTACAACTAATGTTACAGCACAACTGGGATTGACTTGAAATATCTTCTTTTTCACAAGAACTGGCCAAAATTATGGGATCCGGGTAATTTCAAATTACGTCTTGTGAATCAGAAAACAAGTTATGATTGGGAACATGCATGGGGGTTTGCTCATGATACGAATCATAGATCGGGATATTGTTTTGGATAGTAAAATCATGCAAATGATCCGTCACTCTGGAATGAGGATCGACTGATACGATTCTTGAATTAGAATATCTCTCATTATCTGAGCTCTGTTGAGTTACTTGAGATAAATCAACATCATCATCATCAAAGTAGCTATCATAAATGATTTTACAGGGTTCTCTAGATTTTTCTTTTTCATCCAATATTTTCAGAAAAGGAAGGTCAAGTCGTTCTTGTTTGTAAATGACCAAAGGATGTTCTATAGCTGCCTCTTTATCTTGAAAAGCTAATGGTGATTCATTTGAATAATCCTCTGTACCTTTTGATATATCATTAATACTGATGGGGAAAAAATTATCATCACTAAATACATCAAGATAAAGAGAAAAATGTGATTCTGAAACAATGCATTTGAAAATATCATCATGAAAAATTCTTGTTCATCACATTCATTGTAGACATCAGGCTTTAGATCATACCTTTGCGTGTTTGTATTTTCCGAAAGAGAATTAATTTGCTGTTCTAACCTTGGCATCTGCATTTGTTGACTTGCGATGATATTATCTAACCTTGTCTCCAAGTTGCTTTCTGGTTCCAAGGCAGGCTTTCTTTCAACATTCTTGCTTTTGTCTTCTTGCATTAGAGCAGGCATGTTTCCTAAGCTTTGGGAAGTTTCTTCATCATGAGTGATTCACACATTCAAATTGGAATTTTCATTCCTATTAGAAGAAAATGAAACAAGACTTGGACTAATTTCTGATGGATCGGGCATAGGAGGCAGGGAATGCTCAGCATAATCTGAAGATTCTCCATTCATGAGTTCATTTTCAAGATCATATTTTAGACAATCAAGATGAAATCGCATATTAAAATCCCTAACAGAATCATCTTCTTTTCGTAGATACTCAATTTCATCATAGACCTAATCATAATCATAGCAATCAAATTTACAAATTAAAGCCTTGACAAATTGGTCCCAGCTGTGAATTGAGGCAACTGGGAGGGTTCTACACCATTTTCTAGCTTCTGCCGTGAATGTGAGAGTAAAAATTCTGCATAAAATGCCTTCATCAATTCTTTGAACGTTCGAACTTGAAACATTTTGAATAAATTGAAGGGCATGATTAAAAGCAGAAGAATTATTCTTACCATTGAATTTTACCTGAGAAAAGAGTCTTACCACTTCAGGTGGAGTGTTGGAAGAGGCACGAACATGGATAAAAATCCAAATGGGAAGTTCGTGAGCAGCCATCATAATTCAAATGTTACGATTTCAAACCATTCCAACAGACACTATGCTCAGGCCCTCCTTCTAGCGCCAAATATGTTGAAGCGCCGAAAATCGGGTCGACAACAAGGGGGATACCCGCCCGGTCTGGACCTTGGTTGGCAGCTCCTTATCCGTTTGGTATAGCGGGTCCGACTGGGGATAATGGGACCAGTTTCCCAATCTGAGGGTGTGTGTGTGTGCAGAGTTGGATGATGTTGATCTAAGAGTTCTAATCTAAACTACTTTAATCTAATTCTATGCTATTGTAATCTAATGAAAACAGCACATCTAATCTATGCTAACCCGGGATGTATTTCTTCTATTATGCGATCTAAAGAGATTTCAAATAATAACTGGTAATAAAGATCATTCAGCTATCATAAGAATGGAAATCAATTAAGATGAATCACTTTGCATAAAAAGTTAGGCAAAATAATTGTGAACAGCATATCGCATAATAAGTTATTCATATATCAAACATAAATAAATGGCTCCACCGTACAAAAGTGCCAAATGGTAACTCAAACATTCATGCAATAACATATAAACAACTAAAAACTATATATCACTTTAAGAATATAAGCAGAAATGGTTAAGAGATAAAAGTACCATTTATGACTGGTCCTACTCATAAGCTTCAAGCAACAATGATTTATCTCTCCTTGTTCTAATATCTACCAAGAGTACAGAAGTGCAACATCAGTAGCAGATATCAAATGCAAACATCAATAAACCTTGATCCATTCATTCACCAAAACCTCCTCTGAGGGTGCAAAAGTGCATGTTCTGAGGACAAGTTTTTGACGAATTTCTGGAGCCTTCTCTAAATGCATGAGAAGGGTTTAAATACTACTTCCTAATTCTAATAATAGTTTATTTACAAAATTTAGGATGCGGTTTTCAAATGATCTCCCTTTTTCTAATCTAATTTTTAAGTAAAAACAACATTCCAAATTAAGCTACTTCTATATCTGGTCTTTAAAGCTGCATGCATTCAGCATTGGTTTAAGGAGAGTCGGCTGGCTCACTTCTGCTTTGAGCTGGGATGAGAAAACAAAATCTATGAGAGCTGGCACCATTTTTTCGACCGCATTTATGATACATTTCACAGCCATCCACTGACTATGCGACTTCACCAAGTATGCCCAGTAACATTCCCAATTTAACCTGTTTAGTGCTTGGATCGATTTTCCCTTTTCTTGTGCCTTCTGCTTCCATTCTGCTTCTAGTCATAGTTTATTTGGTAAATACCCCGGGGTAGTCTCTACGATTAAATTTGCTCTGTGCAAATTCTCATTTACACAGTCGATAAGAATGCTTGCTGTCGTGGTCGTTGTTTCTGCTGCTTGTTCTGCCTCCCTGATTTGATCGTCCCACTTGTTGAAGAGCAACTCTTTATGATTCTCATTTATCCTGGGTGCGCCTGCTCTTTTTCCCTCGTCTTCATCCTGCCAAGCCAAGTACTCCATCACTCGTTTGTCAATCTTATCATAGTCACTTCATAAGTCGACCACTTGATTGGTGATCTTGTCACTCATTTCGCAATAATAATTCCACTGTGATATCTTTTGTCCCAACACTTCCTGTTGCCGCAGTAGTTGTTCATTCAAGGCAATAGATTGTGAAATAAATTCTGTAAGTTTAGGGTCATCTATGTGCATCTCTTGTACATCCTGCAACTGTTTTCCCTTTTCGTCCAAGCTCCTTTGATAACCTATTTGCATCTGCTGGAAGTCTTCTTGCAACTTTTCAAGTTGTTTGTGTGCCTCATTATTAGTATTGGCTTGTTGCAATTGTAGTTGCAGTACCTGTATCTGATTTTCTTGTTCTTTCAACAATTGTTGTACTTCTAACACTTTGTCAATAGTCGCAGAGGCATACGCCCCTGCGATCTGAGATAGTTTGGTGAGATTTTCAGTCGGATTACTAGCAGGATCTTTCCATAGGACGTCTAATTGCTCAGCATACTGAGAAAATGTATTTTCTAACTTCCTCTTTTTTCTCTATCTTCTTACAACTGCTTTATGTTGGGGACTATAAAATATGTCCAGAGGGGGAATTTCTTCTACATTCAGTAGAAGCTCAGAAGATGGAGTGATAGGAATATGCTCCGTTTCTGTGACATTGCTGACTATGGTTGAGCCCACTTCTTCTGCTACCTGTGTATTGCTCACAGGCATTTTTGGGGCTTGTCCTTCAAGATTGATCAGTTCATTGAACTTTTCCCATTCCTTATCTAATTCTGTTGTGACGGGTGGTGCTTCAATGACGAGAGGGGGGACATCTCTTGGCGGGGAGGTGATAACCTGCTGTTGTGGAAGTTCCATTGACTGAGTGGTGTCTTTACCTGACTCTTCGCTCCTATCTTGGTTGTTTTCAGATCTTTTAGAATGTTCAGGCATCTCTTGTACAGTCTTAGATTTAGATCCGGAAGTGCTTGAATTCCCACTGAGGCTAACACTTGGAGTCGGTTCTCTGGCAGATAGTCGCAGCTTTTCTAGAGGAACACTGGCTAGTCTCCTTTCCCTATATACCATGAATCTTTGGAGGTCATCTGGAGACAATTTCGATTGGGCTTCCCGCAAAATTTCCTGAAGTGAGATTTTACTATGAAATATATCATCAAATAAATCCTTTTTTCCAACGAACACTTTTATCTTAACTGTCGTTGTGAAATTCTGGGCAACCTCATTTGGGTCAAATGGTCTTGCCGAGAATTTAAATAATTGTAGACACATCATATTTTGTACTTCGGTGAACACGTGACCTACATCAAACAACGAAAAGGCCCCACAAGCCATAGGAAATTGTGGCCATATGGCCTTCTTTTTGTCTTTTAGGTCTTTAGTTAGGCCGCCTTCTGAATAGGTTTGATATGCAATTTCTTGAGCCAGAAGTTTGTCAGGGATATACAAAGGTAGGACATGAGGGGGGACAGTGCTTCAAAATACTCTAATATAGGTGAACCATTCTTCTCCGAACCATCTTGCGATGGGGATGATATCTATCTGTCCCTTAGGTGAGCACCTCGGGGGGTCTTTATCATACAATATTCTATACAAGGGTAAGATAAGCCTGTGACAAATCTGGTAGAAATGTGGAATGAACTGAGAATCCCATAATATCTTATGATAAACATGGATGGGTAATGGGTCCTGAGTTGTCCATTTCCAACCCATAACGGGAAATTTAGACACATAACAAATAGAATCCATAACATATGTGGATAGGTAAAAAGGAGGATAGATCCTTTGAGACATGGATCTTTTAGACCGGTAATTGACAATAGCCGTGAATAGGTTATCAGAAAAGATCTTGGCCCAATCTATAATAACGGCATTTGTGCCAGCATCTATTAATGGTAATCATTCAGACGAAAACTTATTCATATCTGTCATCCCAAACAATCTACAAAGCATGGCCGCAGCAAAACAATACGGAGAGGAGAGAGAACTAGTGCTGTACATACCATTTTTGTCTTTCTTGAGCGGTTCATATTTTCTGGACCAATCTTTGGTGGTCTCTAATAGGTTTGGGTTCTCCGCCACAAATTTTTCAATGAATTGTGCATTGTAAGTCACCTGCGGTTCAGGAAGATGATACATGAGCTTTAAATCTTGTGCAGCGAATGACCCGATGAGCCCATGTCCTTGAATCTTGAACTGTCTATTGTTCATTCCTGCGTCGTCAAGTATCCACTTGATCATATCAGTATATGGGAGAATTTTGGGCCTTGCTGCTATCCGATGAAGGAATGAGCACGCTAGTTCTTCTAAGGATGCTTCGGAAGAGCCCTGTGAGTCTGAGACAGCGGTAACCTTCATTATTATGGGGTTTTCTTCTTCAAAGCAGTCTGTACATGCCTTCCCATGTCGATATCCCTGCTTCTTTGTTACAAGCTGTGTATGTATATAAAGGTGCCATTTCCTTCACCTCAGAACCCTGAGCTTTATTTTTCTTTCCCATTTCTTCCTGCGTATGGCTTTGTATCATCCTTCGTTCTCTGTTCCTGCAGCTCACAAGTGAAATGGAAATGACTGATCAAGAAAGATGATGGGAGAGTCTTAAATGCAGCAGATATATCAAATATGCCACCTTATGTGAAGTAATTCTTTGCAAAAGCATGCGTCTACATTTTATTAATAGATGACAACTAATTCCTTTATTATCATTAAAAGCGCATGATCTTGAGTCAAATTATGGTAAGTGGCTTTTCTTGAATAGCGTGCCCGAAAGATTCGTGATGGAGTAGTTTTGCGATTTGGTTCGCAATCGTCGCAGATCGCGACATCGCATTATTGCACTATCGCGCTCTCGCACCGACTCACAAATATAACATCGCAGAGTTGATTTGGCTTAATATCGCAACCATCATTTTATCACGATATCGCAACATCGCAAATCGCAAAAGTTTTATGCTTGCCAAATTTTGTTAGCTCATTCCCTGCGATATGCGATCTTGCGATCGGTGTTATCGCAAATCGGAAAATCTTGAAGTTTTCTCTTATTAGCATTACTTTATTGTGATGCGATATATTGCTTAGTAGGAGAATCTTGCACATACCGGGATTATACCCAAATGGAGGTGCTTTTCTATCATTTTATGATGCGGCTTTTTTAAAGATTTTTTTCTTTATCATAAACTTAGGTTTTAAAGTATTCAAAAGATCTTCTTAAGCTTACGATGGTAACCTTATTTTGAAGAAAGGAAACTCTTGCTTTTCCTAAATTTTAACTAAGGGTCCCCATTCATTTAGTATTTTGGACAACACTTAAATGAAAAAGGGGGGGGGGGGGGGGGGGGGGGGGGGGGGGTTGTTGCTGGCCACAACAGATTCCAAATTATTTAAGAAGATGGAAGCCTTGGAAGCACAATGAAGAAGCATAACATCCATTTGGAGCACTCTTCAACTTCGCTTCACCTTCAAGAATAACATTTTCTGCATGTGGTTTCAAGCATCTCGGTTGATTATGCACTAAATGTCTCTTTCTCATTCTCATGAGTGGCTCATTGATTATGGAACTTCTTATCACATGGCCAAAACAAAGCCATGTTTTATTCTTTAAATTATTGTAACACCAAAAATATATATGTTGGTGATGATAGATCTCTTAGTGTTGCAGGGACTAAAACTATTCATCTAGACAATGGTCAATTTAATGATGTATTATGAGTTCCTACCTTATCCTGTAACCTTCTATTTTTATATCAGATAACTCATTCAGGTGAAGGTAAAACCATTGAATTTTCAACTCATGATGTTGTAATTAAGGACCTAAGAAATCCTAGACATATTTTAGCTACTCACACTATTGATGATTCTACAAGGTTGTATAAGTTTAACAAATTTGATTCATCAACTCTTCACTTAGTATTTGTTGCTCATAATGATGAAGTGAGAAAACTTTGGCATGAGCAGTTTGGTCACTTAAACTATCGCTCCCTTCAAAATATATGTAAAGAAAATATGGTGACAATTCTTCCTATGGTATCTTGCAGAGATAATGCTTGTTCAAAATGTGTACTCGGAAAACATCATCGGGATAGTTTTGAAAAACGTGCCTCTTGGCATGCCTTAGCCCCTTTACAACTTGTGCATAGTGATTTATGTGGTCCACTTCCAGTTGTTTCATTCTCTGGCTACAAGTATTTTTTAATTTTCATTGATGATTTCTCCAAACACACTTGGGTATACTTCTTAAAATTCAAGAGTGAATTTTTTAACATGTTCTTGGCCTTTAAGATCTTTGTTGAGAAACAATTTGGACACCAAATTCTTAAGCTACGATTTGATAATGGCAGAGAATATGTTAACAAAAAATTCATCAACATTTTCACTGAGCATGGAATTCAATTGCAACATACTGTTCCATATACTCCATAACAAAATGGTGTCGCTGAAAGGAAGAATCGCATCTTAAAGGAAATGGTTAATTGTATGCTTCAATCTAAAGGACTTAGTCTTAATTTTTGGGCAGAAGCAATTAACTGTGCAAATTACATATTCAATCACACTCCTACTAAGGTTTTAAAGAATATCACTCCAGAAGAAGAATGGAGCTCAATTAAACCAAATGTAATTCACTTTGGTGTTTTTGGAAGTGAAGCATGGGCCCATATTCCAAATGAGAAACATAAAGCCTTAGAACCTAAGAGTCAAAAATGTATTTTTGTTGGATATTCTAAAGATGTGAAAGGATATAGACTTCTTCAACCTAAATCAAAATATGTTATCATTAGAAGAGATGTAAAGTTTGCTAAAAATATATTGGCCTACGAGCCTAGTTCTGCGGATGTGCCACCTCTCTCTGTCCCTTCTACTTTTGAAAATATTCCTTCTTCAGATGATGACATTAAGGATGGAAATCCTCCCCCACGTTCTCAAGATCCTCCTTCAGCTCCTCAACTTCCAAAATGGGTCAACATTACTCGGGATGGAGCAGGTTCTCTTGCAGGTGATCCTTTAGATCAACATCGTACACATTCTTAGTTTGATAGAGCCTCTTCTTTACTTGCTCAAGCTTCATTGAATTATTATCCTGACACCTTTGCAGAAGCTTCAGGCCATCTCGATTAGGACGCAACTATGAATGAAGAATATCGTTCATTTTTAGAAAATGATACATGGGATCTTGTTCCTCTTCCAAAGGGATGAAAACTTGTTAGATGCAAATGGGCTACAGAACCAAGTTTGGACCAAATGGAAAAGTTGATGAATATAAAGGTCATCTTGTTGCTAAGGGTTTTCCACAAGCTGAAGGTATTGATGATATTGAAACCTTCTCCCCTATTGCCAAAATGAATTGTATCCACCTTGTTCTTTCCCTTGTTTCCTCTTTCAAATGGGAATTCCATTAGATCGATGTTAAATCTACCTTCTTGCATGGAGACTTACGTGAAGAAATCTATATGGAACAACCTCCTGGGTTTATACAATCAGACTCGAGCCTTGTATGTCGGATTAAGAAATCCCTTTATGGTCTCAAGCAAGCCCCTCGAGTTTGGTATGCCAAAATGGATAGTTTTCTTTTAGATACTAGCTTTTCTAGGTGTCATTTTAACAATAATGTCTACATCAAGAAATTGGGTAAATCTCTTATCAATTTATCATTCTTGTTCTTTATGTTGATGATCTTATCCTTACTGGTAGTACTCCTAACCTTATTGACCATGTGACGTTCAGCCTTAAAAAGAAGTTTGAAATGACAGACTTAGGACACTTCCATTATTTTCTTGGTCTTCAAGTCTTGCAATCCAAAGAAGGTATCTCCCTTTCCAAGTCCAAGTATGCATGTGATCTTCTATGCCACTTTCACATGGAAGACTGTAAGGCATTCCCTTCTCCCTTTCAATCTGGAGAAAAGCTTTCAGTCACTTTTACTTCCCGTGAAGTTGTTGCTACCTTATACCATGAGCTTGTTGGAAAAATTTTGTATCTGACCCATAACCTTCCTAACCTTTCCTTTGTTGTTGACCTTGTTGCTCAGTTTATGCAAAACCCACATGAAATTCATTGGAAAGAAACTAAAAAGATACTTCGTTATCTTCGAGGTACAGTTTAGCTTGGGATTCATTACAATGCAGAAGCATCTCCTCTATTGGTTGGTTTCAATGATTCTGATTGTGCTTGTGACCCTAATGATTGGAATTCTATCGCAGGTTATGTCTTCACTCTTGGTTTTGGACCTATTAAATGGGCTTGCAAGCAACAAAGTGCCATTTCTCTTTCTTCAGTAGAAGCAGAGTATCATGGCGTCGTTGAAGCTAGTAAGAAAGCCATGTGGCTTCGTCAGATCCTATCAGAGTTTGGTTTTCAGCAACAACATCCGAATACACTTTGGTGTGATAATCAAAGTGCCATTCAACTATGCAAAAATCTAGTCCAACATGAGCGCAACAAACACATTGAAATACACATGTACTTCATGAGAAAGCTCATTCATGACCATGTTCTTGAAGTGCAGTATTTTTCAACTGATGATCAAGTTGTAAGTTTACTAAACTTTGACTTATGGTTGGAGTTCAAGAAGTTGTCACTAAGGGAGGATAGGCTCTAGTGCCTTATTCCTTCTCCTATTGTGTCATCTTTGTACATCCTTCAATCCTATGCCAAGTTGTTCTTAAGGGGGGATGTTAGGATATTCCAACACATAGGAAATAATTAAGTTCAACTTGGTCTAGTGTATAGTTAGGTAAAATGTGTCTCTTTAGTATGTATTTTTTGTAACCTACAATTCGACGGTCATGATATGTTCTAGACATGAAGTGATCTGACAATTCATTCTCTCCTCAGTATTACCAACACTTAATTCATGGCTTAACACCTGATTGGTCCATGACCTTTATTTAAAGAGCATGGAGGGTCATTTGTTAGGTGATTTTTCATCAAAGAAGCTTATGTAATTTTTCTTTCTTTTACATTAATAAATTTCCTAAAGTCGCCACATTGTCTCAAGCCGTGGATTGTTTCCCTCTTTGAGGGTTTTAACCTCATCAAGAATACTATTGTATTGATCTGTGATCTATTTGTGAGTGGTATCTTTTGGTGTTCTATCTAAGGAACTTACCCTGTAAATTCCTACAACATAATGCATGTGTATTTCTCAAAATCCTAATACCAGTCCTTAGCATGCTTAATCTAGAGAGGGGAGATGATAGAGCCAAATCTTCAGTTAAGGAAACATTTTCAATATTCCTCACCCTTGAGATCAGACTAGTGTTGCATTGCATCCACGGGCTACACTGAGACTGAGAACACATCCTCATACTCGAACTTGAGACAACCGACGAAAGAGAAGATTGAACTTGGAGATGAAATCCGAGAGTTGCTAGATCCTGTCATGTGGTAAAAATTGATTTGACAGAGGAGGACAAAAATTGAATGCTCTGATTGGCCAAATCTACCCAGCCAAAGCCTGTAGCAGAACACCTTCAGTGTAATTATATTTTTAGAGTGTGGAATGTATATTGTCATTGTTTTGAAATCAAATTATCTTTAATTTATTACTTTTATGTAATTTTTAATATAAATTTCAAATAAATATACATTAAATTAAATACTTAAAAATTAGTTTAAAATATTCTAACTTTTCAAAATGTTATATTTTAATTTTATAATTAATTTAAAAATTAATATAATTAGCATATTCTAATTTTGTATTTAATTAAAAGGAATTAATGAAAAAATAAATAAAAAATTAACAAAAAAAAATTGATATGATTAAATTTCATGTGATATGAATATCTATTTTCAATAATTAAATTTATAATTATCCCCTATCCACTCATGGAATCTCTATGCAGACTTCCTAAATTCAAATATAGACAACTTGTCTCTAATAGTATCAACGAAGATCAAAGGGAGAAAAGAGAAATTGATGTCTAGGAAATCTTGCTAGGAAAAGTTGTTGCGTTCTTCAGAGTTGGCTACCCCCACAAAACTAAGAGCACAACAAATCGATTTCTTTATATAATGTAATGTGAATGGTAAGTGAAATAGTAGCCTTGGTATAGGCACGAGACAATAGTAGCTTGCAAGTTGACGAACTTAGTGTGCACTGTCAGAGTCAATTTTGCAGTTGTTAGATAATATTGTCTTAAATTGATATCGTTTTGTCTTAATTGTTAACTATCTTAAATGAGTTTGTCTTAATTCACAATGTCTTGAATATAAATTTTTTCTGTAGTCTAATAATTATGCTTTTTTTCCTTGAATGTTATGGAAATTTCGGTCATATTTTGAAAAATCCGACATAAATTTTTGTAAATGCAAGTAAAAGTTGATATTAGGTGCCCTAGAATTTTTTGATGGTACTGAGTCTATTTCCACCATTAAAAACATGATTCAAACAATGCCTCTACAAGATTTTTGGAATTTCGTTTTGCTGGATTCCAGCCAATTTTGGTCGTCCGGCCAATTCCTTTGCCTCCGTAGATGACTCCTAAAGTTTTCTCTTAAAATATTTTTGTCTCAAACTGTTTTTGTCTTAAATATAAAGTTCTCTTAAAATATTTTATCTCAAACTATTTGTTGTCTTAAATATAAAGTTTTGTCTTAAAACATTTTTGTGTTAAACTATTTTTGTCTTAAACATTAAGTTTTGTCTGAATTTTTTTTTATCTCAAACTGTTTTTGTCTTAAATATAATGTTTTGTCTTAAAATATTTTTGTCTCAAACTATTTTTGTCTTAAATTTTATATTTAAGACAATTCAATTAATATTAAATTTTAATGTAAAATAACTAAAATAAAAAGTGAATTTTTAAGATAAAAGATTTATTTTGTCTTAAAAAAATGTCTTAAAAGTGTAGTAGTGTAATATTTAAAAGTGCATAGTACATAAAGTAATTTATAAAGTGACATTATCATGACTTTAATATAACTCATAAAGTCACATGATAAAAATACATTTTAAAGTATTTTCCTAGGAAAAGGAAAATACACTACAAAACACCTTTGTGGTACCTTTTTCTTCAACACTCCCTCTTACCGATGAAGGTGTTTCTCACCACTCCCATCCTGTCTCTGAAATACACATGCTTTCCCCTTGACAATGACTTGGTGAGAATATATGCAACCTATTCATCAGTGATATATACTAAAGCCTCGCTACTCCTCTCTGAACCCAATCTCTAATGGAGTGGTAATTGATCTCTGTGCTTTGACTGGTCATGAAATACTGGATTCTCCATGAGTTTAACGCAACTATGATTACCACAGTATATTACAGTCGGTCTGAGCCTTTGACCAAATAAACCACAGATCACCTTGTGAAGCCAAATAGCCTCACAACTCGCCTGACTTTCGTTGAGCTCAGTGCCACTGATCTCATGGGGTGTAATATTATTATTGATGTAAATAAGTTAGCAAAGGTTCATACGTGTAGGAATTTTTTCCTTTTGGAATTGAGGCTTCTGTGATCCATATCAATTTATGAGAGATTCTTCTTCTTGACAAATGATATTCTATGTGATTTACACTGAAGACAAATGATATTCTATGTGATTTACGCTGAAGAATCTCTCATAAATTTTTTCCCTTTCAATTTCATGAATCTGAAATCAAAATGTATTTGCATTTATATTATTTTTCTAGTTGTAACTTAATGTAAGATGAGTCATTTACTTTGGAAATAAATTTTTTTTATTTAATTAACATTATTATTGCTTTAACATAGTTATTAAATTAACATAATGTATTTTAATAATAAAATCAATTTCCTTTAAATATATATGCATTAATATATAATATTTTTATTGATATATACTGTTTTTTATTGATATAAATAAGTTAGAAAATGTTTGTATTTGTAGCAATGTGTTACCTTTCAAGTGCATGAATATGAAATTAAAATGGATTTGCAATAATATTATTTTTTTCAATATATTTAATTAACCTCATATATTTTAATAATAAAAATATTTTCCTTTAATTGATAAAAATCGAAGAATTAAACTATAATGATCAAGCTAGGCAGCGCTCAAGTCAGAGGTTGCACCTAGAGACTGCCACTGGTAAAACACTCTACATCATTTCATTACACACATGAATATATATAACTTACACTCAAATAGGGAAGTTAGAACAACCTCTAAATGAATAGAAATTAAATCCTAATCAAAGGCATATGCTCAAGTAATGAACTAACTCCCTCCTAAAATATATTTCTCCATTAATTCTAACACTCCCCTTTAATGGAGAAAGGGTACCTGCAAAATAGCATATGCCTACTGGTCTAGTCTTAGCTAGCCTTACAAGAGTACATAAATTTCCATGTTAAAGAGTACCATGTTAAATTTCCATAAGGAAATATATATTCATTAATCAAATAGGATATTACATATATAGAGGAAGTGTTGTCTCAAGATAGGGAAACTATCTTGGACACACAATCAATTGGTTGAGAGAATATCTCAACCACACACCAAACTAGGGAAACCACTCTTATAGAATAGGAACAGACTCTTTACATAGAAAGTCATAACTGAGACAAGTGGAATTACATTTTCTAACACCCCCTTAATGACTACTTGTCTTGATATCAATCTGCAAGATCTACATCTGGTCCAGTCTCGTAATTACACCTCGTACCTTGTTCATGCAATTGTCGATGTCCATATAAAGGAGCAGTCATCTACCAGAATGCATGTGATCCCAACCGCTGCAACCGCCAGTCTACTAGGAAGTTCTTCACATACATGGTTCATCCAACCTCTCGATGAACTCCCCCTAAATATAAAAGTTCACCTCATGGAATCTAAAACCAATATGGCCCACCCAAGTGTATCCATCCCACATGACACACTCTTCCAAGGTGTTAAAACTCTCTTACAGAGGGAACACATAACAAAGGGTATGCATGCCTCTCTGGGTCTTACAATAGGTACATAAAACATTTCAATACCACAACTAACCATTACAAAAGAGTATATGACATGTAAATTTGTTCTGATTAAAATATGTGACTCATACTACACCATGAATCTGTTCCACAAACTCACACTAATTCTCACAAACGCGATTGTCCATCATCCTCCAATTTCTGATGCAGCTCCTTTAATTCCATCTTCACTATCATGTCTTCATTATACCTCATGGCCAATCATTCTCAGAGTTAAATTTGTCTACTGTTGGAATGGCCAATTCCAACAAAGACACAAACTCATGACAATGGCTACCCAGACTAAATGTCACAACAATACAACATCCATTTCTTTTAACCAGATTTACATGAATGACATTTTTACCTGAAATACATGCATCTTGACAAAATAGAGGTTGGAGTCAAGGCACCATGTGATTGCTCTCTGACTTCATCTTAAATATCTAATAAATCATATGGTATGTCATCTACAATATGATCTAGTTCTTCAGTCAAAGCATGGAATCTACGGGAAATTGCTTCACCATCCAAAACCATGTATATTTAAATGCTGCTATCATGGCATAGATGAAGAAGTCTTCTTGCAAAATGGAATGTTTTTCGCAACAAAGAAAAGAACTCCACTACCACCTGAGGAAGGGATCCCACATTCTAACATCTGCGCTTTGCTTCTGCTTCAGCAATACTACAGACAATCACACAGATCCATTCACGGCTTCGTAGAACTCCATCTCAGCACTGGTCCCCACACCAATCGATGATCCACTAGCTCTTTTTAACAGAACTCATATCTCTTGATCGATCACAGTAGAAACTAATCCCTCTGTAATGGAACCACGCCCACTAATAGAGATTCTCTCGATCTTAAAAATGCACTGCATCAACGAACTCTTGGGTGTGCTCAATAACCCAAAACCTGAAATGAATAGCTGCACCAATCAACCTTCCACCAGGCCAATCCCAAACACTAGAAGCTAGAAGCCTCCCAACAGCTCCACGTGCTCCTGCGCCTCTTACGATACCACCATTCCACTAGTGATCTGCTATAATTTTGGTTAGCCACTGTGATTCGTAGGCTTCCGCACTGGTTGATTTATTTGCCTCAGCCTCTGAGCCTGCTCGCTTTTTATCATTAAAAGCAGTAAATGACAAAGATAGTGGCAGAGGAAAGTTCAGGTCATGTACAAGATGCTCTTTTGAATTCTTGGCATCCTTTGCGGGAATGATGCAATTATGGAAATAAAATTCTCCTAACTTCATGTCAAGACGCTTCTCCCATCCAAACGACAGAGGCATCTGAACAACCATGACTGGTGGAGCAGATACAACCACGAATTGTGAGAAACTAATCTCTCGTTGCTCCATGAGTAGATACGTCTCGTTGCTCCACGCTAATCATATCAACACTACTACTGCAACCACAATGCAGTCAATCCAAAATGGCATCACCTTGAATCCACAGCGGGGATACCTCAGTAAAAATAAATACACTCCACGCCAACAATAGCCACACAGTTCAGACCTACAGCCACGAAAGGCTGCCTCTGTAGAGACGACAACTCGACCTCGACCTCGACCTCCCGCGCTTGTTGTTGCGACCTCCTATGCTTCTGCTATAAAACGACAGGAACATCACCTCGCTTGTTGTTGTGACCTTCCATGCTTCCGCTATAAAACGACAAGAACATCACATCTAGGTATTCGGAAGTCTCAAAAGTTGAGTTGTATTCGAAACCGAATCCAGATGCATCCCTATTCACAACATCATAAATTTATGTGCCCAAAACAATGTTTCAAAATCGTTGAATTCTCCAAATGAAAGGGAGCGAAACAGATAAACATAAAACCGATCAATTAGCTATGAGATCAGCATATCGCCGCTCCACCAGCACGAGGGTGATTTGTCGCATACCACAATTTTGCAGCAATTCACGATCCACTGCTAGACTTTCGTTGCAGTTGACAAATCAGACCCCTACCTCAAATCAGGTCAATCCACCTACGTTAACTTGGCCCTCCTCACATTGCTTTGTAGACTGAGGATCTGTTGGTTCTCAATCACAGATCCAAAATGCTGCAGCTCCACCTCAATCCACTGGTTACGAATGCCACCTTCACGTTACTGCCACAATCCACGAGCAACAAATCCGAACAATCCTCCTCTTGATGCAGCTCTTGTGTAAACAATAATCAGCAAAACAATTGAATAATGGACAAACATTCACACCCTTTCACTCTACTTATTTCCCTCATCCCAGGATGGGCCAAGCCCAGGAGGGTCCAGCCCCCGAGGGGCTCTAATACCATGATAAAAATTGAAGAATTAAACTCTATTGATCAAGTTGGGCAGCTCTTAAGTGAGAGACTGCACCTAGATACTGTCACTAACAGAACGCTCTACATCATTTCATTACACACATGAATATATATAACTCACATTCAAATAAGGAAGTTAAAACAACCTCCAAATAAATAAAAATTAAATCCTAATCAAACACATACACTCAACTAATAAACCAACTCCCTCCCAAAATATATTTCTCCATTAACTCTAACATTAATTTCATATACATTAATATATATAAAAATAATTATGTTATTCACGCTATATGTCCCTCCTATTAGGGTGAAAAATAAATATTAATGAAAATATTATTTCACATAATACCTATACCAAATATATGAAGACCACTACCTCATATTATTACAATATGGACAGCGTATTGAAAATCACCAAAAAAGTGTTCCTTTTAAATAAATACGTATTCCACCGAGGCCACCATAAAAAAACCTCTTCATGGAAACCATGGTAAACGTCAACTAACATTTTCTATTTGTAAATGGCATCGCATTCATTCTTAACATCGTTACTTTTAGTGCATGTCTTTATCTTATTGCAATCGGCATTTGAAATGAAAACAAAATAGAGCCAGCGACTGGTTGAGATTGTTGGAATTTTCTGATAAATTCCATAACAGACAGACAAAAATTGCTCTGTTTTTGCACTCTGTTTTTGCACAGAAAAACAGAAAAATCGCTTACTGGAAACAGTGTTTCAGCAACACAGTTTTTTTTTTTGTTGCTGTAACTTGTGTTGCAGCAACGCTGTTCGTGGTGTTGCAGCAATGTAAATTTTTTACGTCAAGTATTTCTTGAGTTACGGTGTAACAACAACAGGAAGAATTAACTTGCGTTTATTAAAAATAAACTAATTGTTACAGATTTGTCTTCCTCATACTGAGGGAATTTCACAACTTCTATTACAAAATAGATTCACCAAGGAACGCTTTTGTTCCACACAAATAAACATCTGTTAAACAAATTTCATTCAAATATCTGCACTGCTGTGCATTTCTCCCTTTCTGCTCTCTGATGCGCTGTTGCATCTACTCCTGCTGTGCACTGCTGTGCATTTCACTATCTGGCAGGTATTATCTTCACGCTGCTGTGTGCTCTCCTCTGCTCTCTATCAATCTGCTGCTAACCTTAAAACAAAACGGATGTGTGATATTTATATGCTAAAACATATCTGATTAAAACAATAAAATATTACAAAATATCTTCTAATGTTTATCTCTGTATTTAATGCAGCAAGGCGGTAATGCTTTTATCAAAAAACAAGTCGGCTATCTATAGGGGAATTCAATTGAAACTTTAATGCATATTAATGTGCAAAAATATCGGGCTTGACATTAAGGCATCGATCAGCCTGGAGTATTTACTACAGATCAGATTCTTGTCTAGCTGTTCATTGTTGTAGTTGGAATTAAATTCCAACACTCCCCCTTAATTTCAACTACTGCATACCCAGACATTTTCTGAAATTATCAAAACCTTTCTTTGCTAATGGTTTTTTCAAGATGTCAGCTAGCTAATCCTCTGTTCTGTAGTGCTGCAAAACAATCTCACCATGGTTAACCAATTCACTTATGAAGTGAAATTTGGTGTCTATGTGCTTTGTTCTTTTATGAAAAACAGAGTTTTTAGACAATGCTATTGCTGAGCTATTGTCACAGTAAATGGTTGTGCCCTTTTCTTGTTCATGACACAAATCTTTGAGAACTCTTCTCAGCCATACTGCTTGGCATGCTGCTGCTGTTGCTGCCACATACTCTGCCTCTACTGTTGACAAAGCCACAACTGGTTGCTTCTTGGAAGCCCATGAGATGGCTCCCGATCCCATATGAAACACATATCCCGATGTGCTTTTCCTATCATCAACACTTCCAGCCCAATCACTGTCAGTGTAACCTGTCAACATGAAACTTTCAGAAGAGGAGTATAAAATACCAAACCCCTTCGTTCCATTCACATACCTTAGAATCCTCTTGGCTGCCTGCCAATGAGTCTCTTTCGGTCTTTCCATAAATTTGGAGATTAAACTCACATCATGCATAATGTCCGGCCTAGTTGCAGTCAAGTACATAAGGCTGCCAACTATGCTCTTGTACAATTTTGGATCAAAATATTTGTTGTTGTCTTCTTTGGTCAATTTCAACCCCACTACAGTTGGAGTCACAGCTGCCTTGCTGTTCTGCATTTTAAATCTCTTCAACACAGCTTCTACATATTTATCTTGAGAAATGAAAACACCATTTTCACTTTGGTCTACTTCAATTCCAAGAAAATATCTTAAGAAGCCCAAGTCAGTCATTTCAAATTCACTCTTCATGACTGCTTTAAAATCAACAATGAGAGAAGCATCATTGCTAGTAAAAATCAGATCATCTACATATAAAACAACAATAATAATCTTACCGTCATTCTGTTTTATGTAGAGTGTGGGTTCACCATCACACTTATCAAACCCATTCTCAATCAGATAAGCATCAATTCTACTGTACCATGCTCTTGGAGCTTGCTTTAGCCCATAAAGAGCCTTCTTCAGTTTACAAACTTTATGCTCTTGGCCTTCAACTTCATAGCCCGGAGGTTGATCAACATAAACCTCTTCTTTTAACACTCCATTTAGGAATGCAGATTTAACATCCATCTGATAAATCTTCCATTTGTGTTGTGCTGCAATAGACAACACTGTTCTCACTGTTTCCATCCTTGCTATTGGTGCAAAGGTTTCATCATAGTCTCTGCCTTGTTGCTGCTTGTAGCCTTTCACAACTAGTCTTGCTTTGTGCCTGTCAATCTTACCTTCAGCATTGCTTTTGGTCTTATAGACCCACTTAACTCCAATGGCATCCTTGCCTTCAGGGAGGTCCACTAACTCCCATGTTTTACTCTTCTCAATTGCACCAATTTCTTCATTCATTGCTTCAATCCATTTATCTTCATTTACAACATCTTCAAAATGGATTGGGTCATCAATATGACAATACAAAGCGAATAATGAATTCAGACCGGTATTGTTACTTACCTCTCCTTGTTCATAAATCTCACTCAGATTTCTGAATCTTGGTCTTCTTGGTGTGCTTGGAGTTCCATCCGAACTTGAGGGTATATCTGATCCCTGTGGTGTTTTAGCATCAGCTGTTTGTGGTGTAACAGCAACTGTTCTTCCTTGACTTCTCAAGGCTGTTCGGATTCCAGTTTGTGGTGTGGTTTGTTGTACTTGCTCTGGTGTAGGAGGAGCTACCAAGGAAGGATTATTTGCTGCTGTCCCTTCCTCTTCTTCTTCATGAGACACTATTGTCTTTACATTCACTGTTTTTGCCAAGCTTCCATCCCAAGCTTCATCTTCAATGAACTGCACGTCTCTACTTACTATTAACTTCTTGGTGGATGGATTATAGAGTTTGTATGCTTTTGACTCATCACAATAGCCAACAAAGACACACTTCTCCCCCTTACTATCAAGCTTTTTCCTTAGCTGATCCGGTACATGTGCATATGCCACACAACCGAATACTCTCATGTAAGTGACAATTTGCTTTTGACCACTCCATGTCTCTTCTGGTATTCTGTTCATGACAGCTTTAGTTGGGCATCTATTCAAGATGTAAACTGCGCAAGTAACAGCTTCTCCCCAATACTCATGCGGCAAGTGTTTTGCCTTCAACATACTTCTGACCATGTCAAGAATGGTCCTATTCTTTCTTTCAGTAACACCGTTTTGCTGAGGTGTATACCTTGCGGTAAACTGCTTTTGTATGCCATTCTCTCTGCAAAAACGCAGAAAGTCTTGGGAGATGTACTCTCCTCCTCTATCTGTTCTGAGCACTTTGATATAATGCCCACTCTGCTTTTCAACAAGAGTTTTGAAGTGGCGGAATTTCTCAAACACTTCACTCTTCTGTTTCAGCATATACACCCATGTCTTTCTGGTGTAATCATCAATAAAAGTTAAAACATATTTATTTCCAGCAAATGATGGTATTTGCATCGGTCCACACACATCTGAGTGAACAATTTCCAAGGGTGCTTTTGTCGTTATACTCTTTCCTGTTGGAAAGCTTTCTTTGTGTTGCTTGCCCAAGATGCAGCCTTCACAAAGGCTGTCTGGTTTCTCAATCAACGGCAATCCCTTTACCATTCCCTTTTTGTGCAACAGATTCAGGCCTCCGAAATTGAGATGTCCAAATCTCAAATGCCACAACCAATTCACATCTTTCACTTGTTCCTGAAAGACTTCTTGTGTTACAGCCGCAATAGTTTTGCCTTCCTTCAAATCTGCCCTGAGTTTGAGAGGAAACATTCTATTGCTGGTCATTTGCACCTGTGCAATGATCTTCTTACTTGGAGGTATGTCTCTGATAGTACACAAATCATCTTTGAAGAACACGTTGTAACCTTTGTTTATGAGCTGTCCAATGCTCAAAAGATTACATTTCAGACCAGGTACATAGTATACCTCTGGCACAATCATCTATTCTCCATTTTTTGCTCGAATACTGACACTGCCCTTACCCTTGACAGATATCTTATCATCAGTTTCTGTTGTTACCTCAGATTTCACTTTTTCATCCAGATTGGCAAACATTGCAATATTTCCAGTCATGTGATTACTACAACCTGAGTCTAAGAACCAAAAATCTTCTTGTTTGTCTTGTGCTATGTTACATGTTAACAGCACGTTCTTTGGGTTCTTATCTTCTTCATTTGCAAAATTAGCATTCTCCCTATTATTCATGTCATTTTGTTTTTTCTTGCATTCATTGCCGCAGTGCCCAAATTTTTTACAATAATGACATTGGACTTGGGATTTGTCATACCTTTGTCCATGAGCTTGATGTTTGCTTGAACCTTCATCTTGGTTTTGATTGCAGCTCCTTCCGCTTGTGCTAGCAGGGTAATTTCTGCCTCTGTTTTGGCTTCTTCCACGACATCTGTTATTTGCTCTGCCTCGACCTCTTCTTTGGCCAAAAGACATTTGAGTCTTGAATGCTTGCTCAAATGAGGAATCTGTTCCTCTACTCAGTCTGTGTTCATGAGACAACAGAGAAGCACTCAGCTCATCTACCGTGAACTGTGAGAGATCTTTTGTTTCTTCTATTGCTACCACAATAGATTCAAACCTTGAGGGTAAACACCTCAAGATTTTCTCTACAATCCTTCTATCTTCAAGAATCTCACCATGAGACCTTATCTGGGTTATCAAGCCAATAATCTGAGTGAAGAATGAATCTATTGTATCAGATTCCTTCATGCTGAGATTTTCAAAGTCTCTCCTCAACATCTGCAACTTTGCAGTCTTCACCTTCTCCATGCCTTGATAGGCAGTTTGGAGAATATCCCATGCCTCCTTGGATTTTGTTGCTGCAGCAATCCACGAAAAAACACTTTCATGTACTGATTGGAAGAGGAAAATGAGGGCTTTGGCATCCTTCTTCCTGTCACTCTTCAACTGGTCTCTTTCTGCTACTGCCAAAGCAACCAGTGTTGTTGCATCTGCAAGTTCAGCATAGCCAGTTTCAACCAGCTCCCATATTCCTTGAGAAGCAAACAATACTTTCATTGTTATGGACCAATAACTATAATTTTTCCCATTAAACTGAGGCAGTTGGGGATTTGTCAAAACTATTCCAGCATCTGCGATCTTAACCTGTACTGGTAAAGAAAAGATACTAACTGTATTTTGAAAACAAGCAAAAACTTTCTCTGCTGGAAAAATCTGCTCAACAAACTTCTTACAGCTCCTACAATGAAAAACAAGCTCTTTTTTTGACTCACTGAGTGCCTAGACCAGCTCTGATACCATGTTGGAAATTTCTGATAAATTCCATAACAGACAGACAAAAATTGCTCTGTTTTTGCACTCTGTTTTTGCACAGAAAAACAGAAAAATCGCTTACTGGAAACGGTGTTTCAGCAACACAGTTTTTTTTTTTAGTTGCTGTAACTTGTGTTGCAGCAACGCTATTCGTGGTGTTGCAGCAACGTAATTTTTTTACGTCAAGTATTTCTTGAGTTACGGTGTAACAGCAACAGGAAGAATTAACTTGCGTTTATTAAAAATAAACTAATTGTTACAGATTTGTCTTCCTCATACTGAGGGAATTTCACAACTTCTATTACAAAACAGATTCACCAAGGAACGCTTTTGTTCCACACAAATAAACATCTGTTAAACAAATTTCATTCAAATATCTACACTGCTGTGCATTTCTCCCTTTCTGCTCTCTGCTGCACTGTTGCATCTACTCCTGCTATGCACTGTTGTGTGTTTCACTATCTGGCAGGTATTATCTTCACGCTACTGCGTGCTCTCCTCTGCTCTCTATCAATCTGCTGCTAACCTTAAAACAGAACTGTTGTGTGATATTTATATGCTAAAACATATCTGATTAAAACAATAAAATATTACAAAATATCTTCTAATGTTTATCTCTGTATTTAATGCAGCAAGGCGGTAATGCTTTTATCAAAAAACAAGTCGGCTGTCTGCAGGGGAATTCAATTGAAACTTTAATGCATATTAATGTGCAAAAATATCGGGCTTGACATTAAGGCATCGATCAGCCTGGAGTATTTACTGCAGATCAGATTCTTGTCCAGCTGTTCATTGTTGCAGTTGGAATTAAATTCCAACAGAGATATGAAAGACCATAATAAAGCCAGGAAAGAACCTCCATCATACTTCAAGCCATTTTTCCAAGGAGGCTTCATTAACCACTTCCATAAAACCAGCGAACAAGCGGTTTCATGCACACTACAGAATAGCTTCGGTGCGAATGCCCTTGCCTACAACCATAGAAACTTTAGAGGAATATACCTACATACACTTAGTTTTCAAAGAACCTCCATCATACTTCAAGCCATTTTTCCAGGGAGGATTCATTAACCACTTCCACAAAACCAGCGAACAAGCGGTTTTCTCCACACTACGGAATAGCTTCAGTGTGAATACCCTTGTCTACAACCATAGAAACTTTAGAGGAATATACTTACATACACTTAGTTTTCTTTCGCTCCCAGTGAGTGGCCCTAGAGTCTACATTAGAGTCTGGTTACAATGACAAAGAGGAACTGGGAAGAAGCGCCATCGTTAGAGCATGAAAAACGGACAGATAGGGGAGGATTTAATGTGTTATGTAACACATTTAACAGAGTCATTTGATTCGGGAGAAAACCATACTGAGTTGGATCTACATGCAAAGTCTTGGGCAATTGATCCGATGAAGGACTAGAGAGGTTGAACGTGGGTCCTCCTCCAATCCTTCGAGGATCGAGAAGGTTGCAAATGGGGAACATGGCATGCATTTCAACAGATTAAGGAAGATACGGGTCTGCCAGAGAAATCCACCAAATCCACTGTCAGTGCTGAGGACATCCAATTTGGGAGTTAATGGGATGGAAAACCGAGTAGCTGGGAAGGAGAAGCCTTGTGAGAACCCATAAGGGATTGGGAGAGACCGGAAAAGGACCCCTAGAATCCTAACAAGAGAAAGCCGGAATCACAAGAGAATGCCATGTGGAAGTTAGGCAGATCTACATAAATTAGAAGGGAGGAATACTTATTATTATTATCGATATCTAATTTTAAGGTCATAGTTAAACTTTGGTGTATGAGATCTTTTGTTTGTGAAAGATGAAGCTCATTTAGGCTCAACCATTTCACTGTTGCTAAGGTATATATACTCTACTCCCTCTACTCCCTAGGCATATATTTTCTACTCCCTTTACTCCTCATTTTGAACTTATGACTTTTTAAGAGGAAACACATACTCCTAACCCTTAGACCTAATAATTAAAAAAACTTATATAACCAATAATACTTAAAAGAAAATTTCTAATATAAAAATATATTTTAATTAATTAAAATGTCAATAATCTATGAAAACACATTGTGATAAGTTAAGTTAGAATTATATCAACTAACTAACATTATAATAGGTTTTCCCTGAGCACAACCTGGTCTTTTCCTTAATATTTTCTATCATAATTTAAACAATTTGATGATTACTGTGATTATCAGAATGATCGAGATCAATATTGATGATGTTGCTCTTTATTGTTGGAAATATTTATTCATTTTCTATAGTTTTATCTCACTTCCATAGGTTAAAATTGTTACGTTAGTTTATAAACATATGTATTTACTACTCTGATGCTCTCGTGTAATTTGTAATATATCATGGTTTTTTTGGAAAGATTTTAATAATGTAAAATCACTTTTATAATATTTTTTTTTGGTCAAGTAAAAGTGGAGCCTTCAATTAACCACAAGAAAGATTACATATGTTACATGTCTTTACAATTGTAAAGACAAATAAAAGACAAACCCGTTGATAATTAACAGTCAACAGGGTCAACAAAACCCGAAACAAAACCCAAAACCTTACATATATAGCTTACACATAAACCTCTGACCATTATCTAACTCGAGAGCCATTCAATAAGGACCCCAATGATCCGATGGCCCTTAAATAAATCACGTCGAAAACTTACACGACCCTTACCTGCTTTACGGAGCTGATAAAGAAAATAAACTATTAATGAATAAAACTTCAGGTCCATTCTTGGGCTTAACCTCCTCCCATTTTGAAACCCGATATCCTTTCGATCAAGATCATGTATGAACCAACGGTAATTAATGATATCGCCCCGGCAACATACACGACTCTTACCCGCTTCACTAATCTGATATGGATTATAAGCCATTGGTTTATAAAAATTCAAATCCGGTCTAAGTCTTAACCTTCGATCACTTTTAAAACCCGATAAGCATACAATCAAGAGCCTGTTGATTTGATGGTTCCTGGACATATCGGGTTAGGAACTAGAGTGACCTTTACTCGCCTTACGAAGCCGATAAAGATTATAAACTGCTAATCTATAAATCTTCGGGTCCGCTTGTAGACTTAACCTTCGGTCATTTTTCAACCCGATAGCCATTCGATAATGAAGGCCATCAAAATCTATGGTCGACAGCCTTTCTACTAGCCCGCTATTTACCATGTACTCCTCCCCTGTAGCTTGCTCTGTCTTAAGCATTCTTTGTGGGATCAACGGTTAGGATTGACTCCTACTTCCGCTCTCTCCTGCTTCCACTGGTCTTCCTTCTGCTCATTTCTCATGGTCTGGAAGTGCTCCATGTCTTTGGCTACCTGTCTTTGACAATCATCACGCAATTTCCCTGAGGGTATTGAATCCCAAGCGTACCTGCTGTAACTTTCCTTGTGAAGCACTCCTTCATTCACCAGACGATCAGCTAGCATATTGGCTTTTCTTCACACATGAACGAAACTGATAGTTCTCAGGGTTCGCAAGTGGGAATAAATACGCTGAAAGACCTGTGATAGCCTCCAATGTTTTGAAACTTTTCTTGGTGCCATTCCATTACATATCTTCTTGGCCACATTGATGACCAATTCAGAGTCTGCTTCAATGATGGCGTTGTATAAATTTGACTCGATTAGGATTTCTAGGCACTGCTCTAAGGCCATGAGCTCTGCCATGTTATTAGTGGCAGTCCCCAAATGACTATGAAAGATTTCCTTTATGCACCCCTACTCATCTCTTATAACCCCACCAAATCCAGCCATCCCTGGGTTGCCCTTAGAGGCTCTGTCTATATTGATTTTCAAAAAACCATGAGGAGGAGGCTGCCAGATGTCTTTACCAGCAGTTGTTTGGCTCACACCCTTGTTTATGTCTTGGGGAACTAGTGACTGGAGACCCAACTACAGTAGTATGCGAGCATCTTGGGGCAAAGGAGGGCTCTTAGGAAGTTTCCACAAAAGGGCTCCATATATGTGTTTGAGTTGTCGTAATATTTGTGCAATGATGTGTCACTACTGCACCAAGGGCACTTTTAAGACATTTTTTTAGGACAAAAGAAATCTTTTGTCTTAAAAAGTCACTTTTTATTTTAATTATTTTACATTAAAATTTAATATGAATTGAATTGTCTTAAATATAAAATTTAAGACAAAAACAATTTGAGACAAAAATATTTTAAGACAAAACTTTATTTTTAAGACAAAAACAACTTAAGACAATATATTTTAAGACAAAATTTTAAATTTAAGACAAAAACAGTTTAAGACAAAAAGTATTTTAAGACAAAACTTTATATTTAAGACAAAAATATTTTAAAACAAAATTAGTTTGAGACAAAAATATTTTAAGACAAAACTTTATTTTAAGACAAAAATAGTTTAAGACAAAATTATTTTAAGACAAAACTTTATATTTAAGACAAAAACAAATTGAGACAAAAATATTTTAAGACAACTTTATATTTAAGACAATGGTCACTTAAGACAAAACCCATTTAAGACAATTAACAATTAAGACAAAAACATAACAATTTAAGAAAATATTATCTAACAACTACAAAATTGACTCTCATAGTGCACCCTAAGTCGCCACATTGTGGGCTACCACTGTATCGCGCCTATACCAACATTGTTATTTCACTTTCCATTCATGTTATCTTATATAAAGACAACGACTTGTTGGGCTCTTCGTTTTGTGGGGGTAGCCAACTCTGAAGAACGTGAAAACTTTCCCTTGCAAGACTTCCCAAACATTAATTATTCTTTTGTCCCTTTGACCTTTGTTGATACGATTAGAGACAACTTGTATGTTTTTGAATTCAACACTACTACATGGAGGGGAATTTTAAGACAACTTTTTAAGACAAAATAATTTTTTTGTCTTAAAATTTACAATATGACGCGCTAGTAAAAAAGGTAAAGGATTAGGGGTTCATCTTTACGCTATTAATGGTTTCTTCGGGAAGTAGAGTGATGGAGTTTGACAACAACTAATGATATTTAGGGCAATGGAGGCCGAAAACAGAGGTGTGTGTCGTGAGAGGAGTGATGGAGGCACTTTCGAAGAACGTTAATAGATGGTAACATAGTTGGAGTACTTTTCGGGGTCTCCATCGATTGTGTTTTAATATGTGTTTTTTAACTGTTTTATTTATTTTGAATGCTACTTATATCAATTAGTTGTTGTTATTAGCACATTGTTGTGCTAGATTGGCAACATGGATTAGATTCACCTGAAGGATTGTTAAAAAATGCAACAAGAAATTCTCAATTTGATTTTGCCTTGATTAAATTGAGAAAATTTGAATTTCCACATTAGTAGACAACTTGGATGCAATTAGCTGCAAATCTACACCATAATTTCTACATCGTATCATAGTAGGATTCACATTAGAGCAGGAATTTCGAATTTGTTTCTCAGGAGGTTCGAATTTGCAGTTCAGTGTAGCAAGATCTCTTAAGAACTGAAAATATGACCTTCAATGGGCTAAGGCTAGAGTATGCCTTGGAAGGCAACTCTAATTTCATTGACTGGAAGGATCACATGGAGGAGGTATTCGATGAAAATGGATTGCTAGAATACATCAAGAGAGATGTTACAAAACCAACAAAATCTTATGCCCAAAACCTTGCTTAGTGGAAGAAAGTTGTAGCCAACGTGTGGATAATAATATTGGAGGGAGTACGAGACCACATTGTCAGCAATCTCCATAGGAAAGAAAATCCTTATGGAATGTGGTGGGCACTCACAAATCTATTCTAGAATGGTAGTGACCACAAAAAGTTGGTGCTCAAGGATAAACTTTCAAATACCAAGATGTAGAAGAATGGCTTTATCCTGCAATATCTGAGGAGGTTCACACAAGTTTGTGATGAGCTTGCAGGAGTTGGTGTTACTCTTTCAAAGGATGACTTGGTAAGAATATCCCTCCTGGGCCTTCCCAAGATTTGGCATAGCTATCAAGATTAAGTGAATAGGAGGGAGAAACTACCGAATTGGGAACACTTATGGTATGATTTGGTACAAGAGGAAATAAGGTAGAATACCAAAGATGGGACCTCATCCAAGGGCAAGGATGAAGAAAACTTTGCATTGGTTGAAAAGGGAAAGAAGGGAAAAGGGGAATAAATCTCAAACCAAACCAAAATCCAACCAAGGGAGAAAGAAGAAAGATTTGTCAAAAATTAAATGCTTCCATTGTCATGAATACGAGCATTATGCCATGAAGTGCCCACATAAGAAGGCAATCAAGAAGACCTTAGGAGGAGCAGTGGGTGAAGCCTTCGATTTATAGTTTGACCTTGAATTTACCCTTATCGCATGCATGTCCAAAATAGTGATGGGGAGCATGTGGTACTAGGACTTAGGTGCATTGTTCCACATGACAGGGTGTAGAGACATTTTCAGTGACTTGGAGGAGAAAGATCTCAAGATGCACATCAAGCTAGGGGATGACGGAAGGTACAACATGACCAATATTGGTATAGTCACCTTTCAGAGGGAGTCAGGCTCCCCTCTCAGGCTCAAGGATGTCATGTTTGTTCTAGGCCTAAAGAAAAATCTCATCTCTATTACAGTTTTGGAAGACCGTGGTTATGACGTGATCTTCAACAAAGGAAAAACATTCCTAATACACATAGCCATGAGACAAGTGAAGAAGATCAAGGTTTGTGTGAAGAATCTATATAAATTAATGTTATCACCCCAAGAAACTCATGTAGGTTGTAAATCCGTGATGCTCAGGAACATTATAAATTCAACAATTATGTTGGATAAAATGATGGATAAATGAAGATATACTGCACATTTAAGCCAGATAACCACTCCTACTATGATTATCCCCAGACATGGGTGAAGACCCCCAAACTACAAGGCTTTTAACTACCAACTACTCATAGTTTAAGGTAAAGGTGATGATGGAGAAGACTAATTGCACCAGCAGATGCACAAGACCCTGTGATGGCCAGCTGTAATTAGTTAGAAGATCTGTAAAACTACTGTTTAATACACAGACAGGATGACAGCTCCCTGATATTAAAACAACAGCAATCTGCAAGCAATGTCAATGAGCCACTAAATTATAACACAGAGGTGGGATGACAGCCCCTCTAATGCTAAACATTTACAGCACCTCGAATAAATGCAAGTATGCATAGCCTGGAACAAGAAAGAGAAGTGGAAAGTGAGCAAGTGACAGCAAAAGAAGCTTGTATTAGTTGGAAATCAAGACCAGAAGCTGCAGGTCTCATAGTATTTACAGTCTCCAGAAGTTAAAGGCTGCAACAAACTATCATTCATCAAACACTCATCAATCTGATTACATCTGTGTTCTCAGTATATACAAAATATCTCTGTTAAACAATGCGTGGAGGAGTCCATAAATGGCCACCAACCACATTTACACTTAGAAATGGGCCTCTGATACAAATCCGACTGTGTTTTAAATGGATTTGACCCTCTCTGGCGCTCTGAGGTCCTCCCTGGGCAGGTGGAGTGAAATACGGGTGAAACCCATAACCATTGAATGCTCTGACTTGATCGGCGGTGTCCTGCTTCCTCCTCGGCCATACTGTTGATTAAATGCAGTCGCCGAACATTAAAACGGCTCAATCATGACTGTTTTGCTTATAAACAGTGAAACGTTGCCAAACTGCTCATTCCCGCCCATCACTGCTTCATTTGGACTTTAAAAAGGTTCAGGCATGGTTCAATCATCTATCGGGTCGCAATGCATATCTTAACCGGCCAATCCTCTGTTTCAAAATTTTTGAAAATACACATAAAACTGCTGCAAAATCATGAAAAATGGCTTTGGCGGACTTGAACAATATATATATTTTACTTCCGAACCCTTTCGGATCCGAGACTCATCGCAATCGACACCTACCCAGGCTTCCTTTGTATTTTCTTATATTTCGTTATATAAAGAAACTGCGCCCAAAACCATTGAAAACGGTTTTAGCACGGATTTGAAATTTTAACAGAAATCATTCATAATGCCATCAGGTCTGACCCATCGGATCGCAAATATATATGTGCGAAATTCCCTGCCCCCTTTGAAAGCGCTAATGCGATATGCCGATGCGATATCGGCGATCACTCATCGTAAAATATAAAAGCCCAGACCTTTTTGTAAGTCTTCCATTGCGACTCACCGATGCAATATCGGCGATCGCTCATCGGTGATGTCTTGTGCCCCGATCCTTGGTGAAGCACCAATGCCATATCCGCCGATGAGATTTGGACCATTGATCGGCCAGATCGAACGGCTGTGGTTCATTTGGACCTTTAAGCCTGTAATTCATGTTTTTTGCATGGTTTTGGAGTGTCTTTGCCTCCCGATAGCGTATTTTTGCTTTCCCGAGGGTTTTTCTTTTGCAACCAATTCGATCGGTGGATGGCTTTTAATCAAAATTTGAAGATTTCAACAGCAACAATGGATCCTTTGGCATGGCAGAGCTAACACTGGCTCCTTTTGGGAGTGAGATCCTCCCTGTGAGGTCTCAAGAACCTGCAGATCAATGCCTTTCCAACAACAAACAAATTAGCCAAAATTCCTAGTGTTCCATTGGGCATGGAGTCTACTATAGCTATACTAAAAACTGATAAAAGCACAATATTTACAGCTTTAAGGCCAAAGACCTTAAATCACATAGTTTTTCAAAAACCGCCCATTAACTGGGCCATCAAAAACTGGTTCTTCTTCCATACTTTTCAGTATGAAGGTATTGTTCCCTTGAATCTGTGAAATGATGAAAGGGCCTGTCCAGAGAGCATCAAATTTCCCATGATTGCCTTTCTTTTCTTTAAATGCATCCCATTTTAGAACCAAATCCCCAACCTGCAAATTATTTCTTTTTGCCTTCTTGTCAAAGACTTCCTTGATCTTTTTCTGATGTGCTGTAGCTTTTTCAATCAACTGCTCTCTGATCTGATACAATTCTATTAAATCAGTGATTCTATTGGCCATATCATCTTCTTCATTCTGCGCTGTTTGGAGCAACTTTGCCACAGGGAGGGTAAGTTGAATTGGAAAAACAGCATCGGTACCATATACTAGCTTGAAAGGAGAGCAACCTGTAGATCTCTTGATGGTCACTCTGTCTGCCCAAAGCGCATACTTGAGCTTGGCATCCCAATTCTTCTTATTTTCCTCTTCTTAATTATCCTGATCAGACTTTTATTAGAGGATTTTGCTAGACCATTCCCTTGAGGGTAATAGGAGGTGGAATGAACCAGTTTAATGCCCATTGAATCACACATTTCCACCAACTCTTTTGCCCTGAAGGCTACTGCATTATCTATTATTAGCTTATGTGGGCAACCAAATCTGCTGAAAACGTTTTCTGTTAAGAACTTCATGACCACATTATGATCAGCCTTCCTTGTAGGGATTGCTTCAATCCGTTTTGTAAAATAATCAGTGGCCACTAATATCCACCTGTGCTGGCCACTGGAGTATGGGTTGATTTCACCAATGAAATCCATGCCCCACTGCTGAAAAGGTCCTTTTGCAATTATTGGTTTTAGGGGCAGGGATTTTAATTGCTGCTTACCTTCAAATCTTCGACGCTTGTCACAGGATTTAACAAAAACAAATGCATCAGAAAATAGGGAGGGCCAATAGTACCCAGCTCTGAGAATCTTATGGGTTGTAGTTCTCCAATAATGATGTCCTCCACACATGCTGTTATGGAATTGCTGCATAACCTCTACTGACTGTTCTTTGTCCAGGCACCTTAAAAGCACTCCGGATGGATCCCTCCAGTAAAGCAAGTTATTATTGATGCAATATTTTGTTGCCTTGAGCTTTAAAGTTCTTGCTTGACTTTGAGAAAATTCTAAAGGGACTTCTAGCTTTAGAAGGAAATTAATTATTGCAGCATACCAGCTACATGAAGCTAGTCTCTCAGCCACTGAATGTTCTCTCTGCGATTCAGCTGTTTCATGCTCTTCTATTTGACCATTTTCTGCTACAGTGAACAAGAAATCAATATCCAAAGACCTGTAATTTTCTTCAGCCAACAATTTAGCAAGTCCCTGACCTCTTACCAGCTTGGTGGGCTTCAGCTCTATGTTGAATTCTATCATTTTTGCAATCCATTTCGCTCTTTTTCCATCAGCATCAGTCTGCGTTAAGACATCCTTTATGGCAGCAGAAGGTATGTATGCAACTATCTTGGAATGCAAGATGTATACTCGGAAGGATTTCAAAGATTTGATAAGAGCGTATGCCTGCTTTTCAATGATATCATACCTTAGTTCAGCATCCCTCAGATTCTTGCTGAAAAAGGTCACTGGATGCTCTTGACCTGCTTTATCTTGCTGCAATAGAACAGCTGCAATGGTATCCTTAGAGGCGAATGAAAATAGGTGAAACTCCTTGCTATAGTCAGGGCTTATTAGAGTAGGAGCTTCCATAATAGCCTTCTTAATGGAATCAAAATATTTTATGGCCGCATCAGTCCACTTTACCTCTGCTCCCTTTTTCAACATGAAGGTTATGTGCTTGACTAGCTCTGCAAAATTAGGAATGAACCTCCTTACAAAGTTAATTTTGCCAAGAAAAGACTGTATATCTTTCTTTGATCTTGGAAGAGTCAAAGCCTGAATTGCTTTGACTCTTTCTGGGTCAATTTGAACACCTGCAGCAGACACTACATGCCCCAACAGCTTGCCTTCTTCCAAAGCAAATTGGGATTTTTTGGGATTGACTGAAATTCCAAACCTCCTGCACTTCAAAAACACCCTTTTCAAATGCTGTAAATGATAATGATGGCTGCTGGAATAAACTGTTATGTCATCAAGGTAGATTAGCACAAATTTATCCTTCTCTCCCACAAAAGCTATATCCATAGCTCGCTGAAAGGTGGCTCCAGCATTCATCAGCCCAAACGGCATTTTGGCATACATGAACGTGCCCCAAGGAGTGGTAAATGCAGTCTTCTCTTGATCATCTGGGTGCACAGCGATTTGATTAAAGCCTGAAAATCCATCTATAAAAGACATTACTTTGGCACCTGAGACTTGTTGCAACAAATGCTCCATTTTTGGCAGAGGATAATTATCCTTTTTGGAACATTTATTTAGATTCCTGAAATCTACACACAGTCTGATTTCTCCATTCTTCTTCCTCACAACAACCAGATTGGCCACCCATTTAGAATATCTGAGAGGCACTATAATCTTAGCAGCCAACAACTTTTTAATTTCTTTCTCAACCAGAGGAAGGAGCATAGGATTCATTGGTCTCAGCTTCTGTTTGAAAGGAATAGTGTCTTTCTCAAGTGGAATTTTATGCTGAATTATATTCTTGTCATATGTTTTCAGATCACTGTACTCCCAAGCGAACACATCAGCAAATTGCCTCATTAACTTGCAGTATTCGGCATTCTGATCAGCAGATAGATTAGTGGACAAATTTATGAATTTGGGCTGACCTGGACTTCCTATATCATGCTTACAAATTGCAGATTGATCCTCTTTTTGGGCAGCCTTGTAAGGCACATCATTGTGATCAAACAGTCTCTCAAGAGGAATTAGACCCTTAGGGATATGGTTACTAGGACGCTGGACTATGCTATTCTTGCCAATCCTATTTCTAAGCTGGGACTTGGGATCTTCTAATAAAGCATCATTATTTTGGTCAATTTGCATATCAGAGAACTCATCAATGACTTGAAGGAACCTATTTAACTCATAATCATCATCAAAAACCTTCCAATGGTGGACATTATCAGGCAAGGAGGGTCTATACTTCATTTGTACCTCATAAACTAGTTTGGGAGGCGATGGAGGGATGAACAAACTAGCTGAAACAACAAGGGAGTCAGCAACCTGATTTTGGGCTCTAGGAATGTATGAAATGCAAAAAAATTGAAAGAACTCTTTGACTCTCCATACCTCATCTCTGTAAGCTCTCATCCTTGGATGCTTTGCTTGGAATGTTTTATTTACTTGCTGAATTATCAGATCAGCATCTCCAAACACCTTCAGATTTTTTATTCCTCTATCTTTGGCTGCATGAAGGCCCAACAACAGTGCTTCATATTCTGCTATGTTGTTTGTCACCTAAAAAACCAGCTTTAGAGACAATTCAACTGTTTCTTGTTGTGGAGATACTAGCACCACCCCTGCTCCTGCAGTCTCCTTGGTACATGCTCCATCAAAGAACATCTCCCAAATCCGACCTTTTGTATCATGCTCAGCCTGAGCTGTTGGTTTCCTGATCTGCAATGCAGCCTTCTGAGATTCTTCTATTTGGAGAATGCAAGCTCCAAAATCAGTTTCCACTGCATATATGGGATGGTTTGTAGGATTCTTCTCATCACTAATGATATATGCCAGCTGTGCTTCTCTATATAACCTCCTGCTTTCTCCTCCAAACACTGGAACAGTTGCATAAGATAGATCATTTTGCAATGTCCCACCTATTCTCTTAATCCACCCTCTAGACAATAGCATACCAAACTTCGGAGGAACATCGGCCACCACTACATCCATCATCATACTTTTCATGGGCAGCTGGGTTAAGGTAATGGCCAGATCCTTAATTAATCCAAGTCATTTTACCTTCCTTAAATCAAAAGAGAACAAATCATGATAAGGTCTAGTGATATCAAGGCCTAACTCTTCCATGACAGTTTTAGGCATTAGATTGTGGCTGGCCCCTGTGTCTAGCAGGCAATTGTGGAGGATTTTACCATGGATAGTTAATGAAACATAGAAATATGGAGAACTATTATCAGCAGGTTCAATCATGGGGCTAAGAACAATAGCAAGCTTGTCATCTTGCAAATTGACAGAGTCAATGGAGGTTTGTTTAGATTCTAGTTCAAGGGCCTCAAGGATGGGTTTTCTAAATAATTCACTCTTCACCAACTTAGCCAAAGGCATGGATATTTTCAATTTCTGAACTTCTGACTCAAAACTAAAAGAAGAGAATACTTTATCAGCAGTTTTTACCTCTTGAACTGGAGCTTTGAGGGTGACAAGATCAGTTGTTGGTCTTCTTTGCCTGCTATTCTGTGGCGTTGTTTGAGCAGTTGCTTCTTGTGCAACATTTTCTTTGACATTCTTTGCATTGGATCTTAGATTATATTTTTGTTGTTGCTTACCAGATTGCAGAACAGCACCACTGTCCCACCTCTGACTATTTTTCTCTTGCAGCAATGACTCTTCATATTCAGCCAATGTTAAAAATGCAGCGCTGCCTTTATCTTCCAAGCAGTGAATTTCATCCTCATCTTCTTCAAATTGTTCCCCCTCCATGACTAAATTTTGAAAGGGAACTTTAACTTTATGATCTTCTTTTATTTCTTCACCCCTTTGCATAATTTGTAACTGCTCATTTGCTTTCCTGAATAGGTTTGGATTTCTTGGAGCAAATGTGTTTTGCTACCTTGTTTTCCCTGAAGTCTGCTCAACCTTTAGCTTAGAAATTTCAGCGGCCAATGGCTCTATCATCTTAGTCATTTTGTCTAACTTAGGCTCTGAGGTTGAAGCATGGGAAGAAGAAGCCTCCCCTCTTAGCTTTCTTCTATCAATTTGACTTTTTAACTTCTCTGCTGCCATAATATTGGATTCTACCTCCAGGGCTGCTTCTTGCATATCACCCAAAGTATCACATCGTCTTTCTCTCAACAATAAGCAGAAATCAGGATCAAAAGCATTGGCATATGTGAGTTTGGCGATGGTGGGAGTAGGCTTTAACTCAGCTGGTATTTTACTATACATTTTATTAAATCTTTTATTGAAGTCAGGCAAAGACTCACCCTTTTCTCTTTTCAAGTTTCCAAACTCTGTATGATAATACAACAAGTCCTTCTTATCTCCCCATTGCTTCAAAAATGCATCATCCAATGCTTCAATATCTATTATAGATCTTTGGGATAATTCTCTAAACCACTTCCTAGCCTCTCCATCCAGGCTTTGGACAAAAACTCTCATCCATACATCATTCTCATTTATATCTAAATTATCAGCATAACTATAAAAGGCTTCAAGATGTTCTTCTACTGTCACTCCCTCTGTTCCAGTAAATTTAGGCATATATTTTTTATATTCTCCCACAGGCATAGGATTTAGAGGCACAGGCAATACCAAAGGTCCATATCTAGCAGCAACAATCCTCTCAATCCTAGTACGTGCTTGTTGTCCTGCCATGTTTGGAATATGTGGAAGAATACTAGCATATGGAGCAGTATGAAATAATGCGATGGATGGCAGAGATATTGGGATGTTTTGGACAGTACGGGAATATTTCTTTGGACTAAGATTCAAAGGAGAACTAACTGCACAAGGGGCTGAACTAATCTCTGAAGGAATTTCTTTATTAGCAGTGCTGGGCTCTAAGACTTCAAACTGTAATTCTCCAGCTATGAATTCATCTTTCAGAGATAAATTAGAGTTTTTAGGCTTACCTGATCCTGATGCCCCTTTTTGTGATGATTTCTTCGATTTAACAATTTTCTCATGGTCATGCAACGGTTCAGCTAGAGACTTCTGTGGATTTCTTCTAGTATGCCTCACAAACTGAGCCATAACTTCAAAGTGGAGTTGCCAAAGGATGGTCTTCCATCAATGGAGTCGCCAGACAGATGATTACAACAAACGTCTGTGTTCAAACCTTATCTATCATCAAAGCTTGAAACTATGTTGTTCTCCTAGGGAAGCTTGAGCTTCGATTCTCCTCTCCCCGGCAATGGCGCCAATTAATGTTATCACCCCAACTCACCTAGGTTGTAAATCAGTGATGCTCAGGAACATTATAAATTCAACAATTATGTTGGATAAAATGATGGATAAATGAAGATATGCTGCACATTTAAGCCAGATAACCACTCCTACTATGATTATCCCCAGACATGGGTGAAGACCCAAAACTACAAGGCTTTTAACTACCAACTACTCATAGTTTAAGGTAAAGGTGATGATGGAGAAGACTAATTGCACCAGCAGATGCACAGGACCCTGTGATGGCCAAGTGCAATCAGTTAGAAGATCTACAAAACTACGGTTTAATACACAGACAGGATGGCAACTCCCTGATATTAAAACAACAGCAATCTGCAAGCAATGTCAATGAGCCACCAAATTATAACACAGAGGTGGGATGACAGCCCCTCTAATGCTAAACATTTACAGCACCTCGAATAAATGCAAGCAGGCACAGCCTGGAACAAGAAAGAGAAGTGGAAAGTGAGCAAGTGACAGCAAAAGAAGCTTGTATTAGTTGGAAATCAAGACCAGAAGCTGCAGGTCTCATAGTATTTACAGTCTCCAGAAGTTAAAGGCTGCAACAAACTATCATTCATCAAACACTCATCAATCTGATTACATCTGTGTCCTCAGTATATATGGTGTTACAATACAAAATATCTCCGTTAAACAATGCGTGGAGGAGTCCATAAATGGCCACCAACCACATTTACAATTAGAAATGGGCCTTTGATACAAATCCGACTGTGTTTTAAATGGATTTGACCTTCTCTGGCACTCTGAGGTCCTCCCTAGGTAGGTGGAGTGAAATACGGGTGAAACCCATAACCATTGAATGCTCTGACTTGATCGGCGGTGTCCTGCTTCCTCCCCGGCCATATTGTTGATTAAATGCAGTCGTCGAACAATAAAACGGCTCAATCATGATTGTTTTGCTTATAAACAGTGAAACATTGCCAAACTTCTCATTCCCGCCCATTACTGCTTCAATTTGGACTTTAAAAAGGTTCAGGCATGGCCCAATCATCTATCGGGTCTGCCTTTCGGGTCGTAATGCATATCTTAACCGGCCAATCACCTATTTCTTTATATTTGAAAATACACATAAAACTGCTGCAAAATCATGAAAAATGGCTTTGGCGGACTTGAACAATATATATATTTTACTTCCGAACCCTTTCGAATCTGAGACTCATCGCAATTGGCACCTGCCCAGGCTTCCTTTGTATTTTCTTATATTTTGTTATGTAAAAAAAATGCGCCCAAAACCATTAAAAACGGCTTTAGTGCGGATTTGAAATTTTAACAGAAATCATTCATAATGCCATCGAGTCTGACCCATCGGATCGCAAATATATATGTGCGAAAGGCCCTGCCCCCTTTGAAAGCGCCAATGCGATACGCCGATGCAATATCGGCGATCGCTCATCGCAAAATATAAAAGCCCAGACTTTTTTGTAAGTCTTCCATTGCGACTCGCCGATGCGATATCGGCGATCGCTCATCGGCGATGTCTTGTGCCCCGATCCTTGGTGAAGCGCCGATGCCATATCCGCCGATGAGATCTGGACCGTTGATCGGCCAGATCGAACGGCTGCGGTTCATTTGGACCTTTAAGCCTATAATTCGGGTTTTTTGCATGGTTTTGGAGTGTCTTTGCCTCCCGATAGCGTATTTTTTCTTTCCCAAGGGCTTTTCTTTTGCAACCAATTTGATTAGTGGACGGCTTTTAATTCAAATTTGAAGATTTCAACAGCAACAATGGATCCTTTGGCATGGTAGAGCTAACAGTTAGATGTGGAAGATTGTGTTGCATTAAAAACTAAGGAAGAGAAAGTGCAGGGCCATGATGTAGGTGAACTTTAGCACATAAACCTTGGCCATTTGCATCATGGCACCTCGAATATTATACAACAAATATCCACTAGCCTCCCTAAAGGAGCACTTGAGCAGCAGGATGTATGCAAAGGATGTACCTTGGGGAAGTACATAAAATCCTCATTTCATGATCAGGACAACAAAGCGCATGCATTCCAAGAAAGGATCCACTTTGATGTCTGTGGACCTTTCTTGATAGCCTCCACTACCCGACACAAATATTTTGTCCTTTTTATTGATGACTTCTCACATAAGTGTTGGATCTCTTCATGAGGAAGAAAGATGAGACATTCTCCAAGTTCGTAGAATTCAAGGCACTGGTTGAGAAAGAAACCAGCAATAAGGTGAAGGCTCTCAAGAGCAATAATGGAGGTGAGTATGTGTTGAATGAATTTAAAAATTTATGTGTGAAAGAAGGCATTTGATGAGAGTTGACAACACCCCACAACCCACATCAGAATGGGGTGGTTGAAAGAAATATCCATAGCATTTTGGAGCAACAAGGGTGATGTTAAATAACCAAGCCTACCTTTACATTTGTGGGTTGAGGCATGCAATACAACAATCTATGTGTAGAACTGAAGTTCTCATCAGATTCTTGGCATGATTACAGTAGAGGAGGCTTTTTAAGGAAGAAATTTGGGTGTGTCGCACTTCAAGATTTTTGGAGCCTCTGTTTACTACCATGTCTCCAAAGACTCAAGGAATAAGATTTAGTTGACCACATAATTCGGGGTATTTGTGGGTTACACAGAAACTCCCCATAACTAACATGTGTACTTTCCATCACTCATAATGATAGTTGTGTGAACGAATGTAAATTTTGATGAGGAGAAATCTATGTGGTGCTCTCTTGAGAGGGAGATTTAGATGCCACCAACAGATGAGATTTTAGCTCAAAAAGAGGAACCTCAGGAAGTTGTAGAGCAACCAAAAATTGTGGAGCAGAGAGTGGAGATATTCACTAAAGCAAAACCTCCAGAGAAGGCAGGAAAATAACTAAGGAAGTTGATAGACTTGTGTAGGATGCGAGGGAGAATGTGGGATATCCTTCAAATTTGCATAAGCAAAGGAGGTCACCTAAGAGGTACACTGGCTACATGGCTCTTATGACTGAGCTTATAGAGATTGAGCAATGCTATTTTGAGGAAGAAATAGAGCAACCTGTATGGGTTGATGAAATGTTGGAGGAATATGAATCCATTGCAAAGAACCGTGTTTGGGAAAAGGTCCCAAGAACAACATATAAATCAATAGTGGGCTTGAGATGGATCTTCAAGGTGAAGCAAGCAACAAATGGAAGCATAGGGAAGTATAAGGCTAGATTTGTGGCCAAGGGGTACTCTCAAGTTGAGGGAATTGACGATCAGGAGACATCTTCTCTTGTAGTAAGGTACTCATCCATTAAAACAATTCTTGGTCTAGCTACGTAGATTGGGTGGAATATCCACCATATGGATGTAAAAACAACATTTATGAATGGGGTTATTAAGGAGGAGGTGTACATAGAGTAACAAAAAGGTTTTGAGACATTTGATCAAGAGTCTCATGTGTGCAGATTCAAGTGAGCATTGTACGATCTCAAATAAGCACCTTGTGCTTGGCACACCAAGATCGATGGTTATCTCACCGGTTTGGGCTTCACCATAAGTGAAGCAGATGTGAACCTCATCACATATGGATAGAAGGAAAATTTCTTATTATTGTCTTATATGTTGATAATTTTATTTTAACTAGTGATGAGCCATTGACCATATCTTACAAGGAGGACCTTGCAAGGGAATTTGAAATGAAGGACACGAGTCTCATGCACTAATTTATCGAGTTGGAAGTATGAAAAGCTGATGGGGAATTATTTGTCTCTCAAGGCAAGTATGAAAATGAGATACTGCAGAGATTCTACATGGAGAGTTGTAAACCCATGGAAACACCTCTAATGAACAACTAGAGGAAGGAGGATGCCACTTCAGGTGAAGTGGATGCTACCATTTATCGACAGCTAGTGGGTCCACTCATGTATCTTGTGAACACATGACCAGATATGTGATGTGCAGTCAATGAGCTAAGCCAAGCTATGGTTAGGTCAACCAAACTATTTTGGAAGGGAACTAAGCATATTTTACAGTACCTCACAGGAACTACCTAGTTTGGACTATGGTACAGACAAGAAAAGGGAGTGAAGTTGTGCAACTTCACGGATGCAGATTGGACACGAAGTCCATTAGAACGAAAGAGCACATCAAGTGTAATTTTTAGTGTTGGTCCGTAGTTGTTTCTTGGTACGATAGGAAGCAAAGATCTATGGTACTCAGCTCGACAGAAGCATAATACATGGCTGCAAGTCAAGAAACATGTGAGGTAATATGGATGAGAAAGATACTTGTTGGACTATTTCATCAGATGATGGATCCAATTGTGATAATCAAAGTTGCATCAATCTCTCTGAGAATCCTATATTTCACTATCGATCCAAGAATATAGATATCCAATATCACCATTTACGAGACTGTGTCTAGAGGCAGATGATGTTGCTACACTCCATTCTAATAAAGGAGTAAGATGTTGACATTTTGACAAAAGATTTGTCAAGAGGGAAGTTCAAATTTCGTAGGTGTAGGATAGGGGTGGTTGATAATCCCTTTCTTGCAGAGAGGGAGTCTTGAAAGGTGTAGCAAGAAATTCTCAATTTGATTTTTCCTTGATTAAATTGAGAAAATTTGAATTTCCACATCAACAGACAGCTTGGATGCAGTTAACTTGTGTGACATGGCTTGTGTCACCTGGTTTACTCAGTAAATTCGAGTTGGAGGAGTTAGAGTTCAGTTAAGCATGTATGATTTCTAATTTGTAGCAATCAAAGTTAGATATCTCAAGTTGTTTTCAGTTAAACTAGTTCCAACTGCTTGAGGAACTAGTGGAAGGCCAATTGTGCAGTGGGACTTCAGTCAAACTCAGTGATCATCCAGTTAACTGATCAATCAACCTAAAATATCTAATGCATGGAGAATTCTAGTTCCCCAGCTGTGGTGGAGATTCCAAGGCAGTGTATCATCAACTGTAGACTAGCCTTGAGTGTACAGGTGTTGCATGCAGTTAGATGATCAACCTTTGGAATTTCGCAATCCATTTTGTAAAAATTCCTAAATAATAGGGGCCAAATTTCTCAAGGAATTGCACAAGGAATTGCACAAGGAAATATGGGCTCAAGCAGAGGTAGAAATTTACTAAGTCTGGGTTAGAGCTTCTCAGTGAGCAGAGAGACAGGTTATTCACTTGTAGGTTGTGCTCATTTGAGCAAATAAATTGCAATACATTTCTATTGATCATATTAATGCAAGCATACATTGGGTTTTTTAGCATATTGTTTCCCTAGGAAAAATTTTGTGTGCATCTGTGTTATTTCTTATTGCATGTATGAAATTTTTGTTCTAAATTGTGAATTACCTTCCAGAGAGCATTAGAGTAGGTTTGTTCTTATGATTTTGATTAAAACTTCATAAGTAGTTGCAACTCTACACCATAATTTCTACAAGGATGGTGGAGGGAAATTATCTATGACAACTTTTGCGAGAAGAAGACGTTGAGGAAAAAATATTGGATTTTGGAAGAATTAGTCACAAAATTCACAAGGGTGGTAATTTTGGTTGCAGGTGTGGAGGTAGATGGATTAAATGTAATTTTGGCTGCAAGTGTGTAGGTAGACAAGTCACAGTTACTCCTTTGATTTTTGTCGATGATGTGTTAATATTTCATAGATTGACCTCTTTTGATCGGTCTCTAGACTCCTTATGAATAATATTAAATCTCATATGATTTCTTCTTACCCAGATGGTGCATTGGTACTGGAGATTTATCATATTTTTGGTGTTATCTCCACTGCACTAGATGCAGATTTTAAATATCTTAGATTTATACTCCAACCTAATTGTTATGGAATTAAGGATTGGAGCTGACTTATAGAGAAAATCCAATGTATACTTTTATCATGGGTACACAGGTGGCTCTCCCTAGGAGGCAAGTTGACTCTAGTTCGAGCAGTCCTTCAGAGCATCTCTGTATATTGGCTTCATATTTTTGCTCTGCCTAAGAATATCAGTAAATGTATCTTTCTGGCTTCATCTTGGCATGGGACAATTTGTGTCGTAAAGGACAGAGTGGGCCTAGTTGTTGTTTACTCTGTATGGAGGCGATGGATGACCATACTCATCTATTTCTTTGATTCTCCTTAGTAAAATCAATTTGGAATGGTGTATTTAATATGTTGCATTTACAGGTAGATTAGAACTACTCTTTTGTGGTTTATTGTATTAAGGACTGGATTATTGAATATAAAACATTTGGACAACTTCCAATATACATTGGGGTTTCGACCCAAAGAATGCATTACTGTCCCAAGCTCCTTTGTTGTGATACATCCACCTCCATCCTTGTAAAAAAATCTAAAAGCCTCCCTGAACTTAGACATAACCTCCATCCCATATTCCTTTAGTAGATAAAACCCTTCTCTCATTTTCTGACCATGCCAATCTACCCTCCATCCCATATTCTCTCACAAGCCTTGTGTAAACCACCATTTTGTTTAAGGATGGGGATTTTGATCCCTACTCTAACCATATTTGTTAGATAGCTTCCCCCTTTTCTTTCTTATGGTTTCTTGAGTTGGCCTCCTCTAAATATTCCCTACTCTCCTTAAATTATTTGGAAGGTATTCTTTGGTTGCTAACCCCATTTTACTGGAGATCCTTGACATGTCCCTTAAAATTTTGATTCGGCCCCATGATCTATTTTATGCCAGTGAGTCGAAAGCTTTAGATTTCTATTCCACACATTCATTCATGACCAAGCACTATACCACTAGTTCTAAGAATCTTGTGGTTACTATCACCACAATAAATGTATATTGTATTTTAGAGGAGATAAGAATTGTATATTTCCCTTTGGGACACTCAAAAAATATTTTGATGCACCCTATTTCTCTAACACTCTAGTCTACTTTATGACCTTAATTCCCATTCCATGTTCATCCATGTGGATGCACTTTATGATGTTATAGGACAACCTAATGTCCTTGTCAACTCCCTCTCATCTTCCTTGCCATGTTTTCTAGGACTTGTGTAGCCAACAAGAAATTTGGGAGATGAATTACATCAAGGTAGAAAATCAAGGGGTTTTCAAGTCATTTATTTAGGGTTCCCACTAGAATAGTCCCACCATATGATCCACCCAATCCCTAAATTGGGGTTTAGTTCTATTTCAATTAATTATTAGATGATCATGGTGGGCCATGATTCCAAGTTAAATGTTATGACTCTTCATAGGATATTATTGGAGATACTTTAGGAGACACCTCTTTGTCTAAAGGGTTAAGGAAGGATTTTGACTTCAATATCAAGACATAAACCATATCCTCAACATTTCTCCCACTAACCATATCCTCAACATATTGAACCAACAATCAAGAAGACAACTGAGGTGAAGCATGGGCATCCTCTCTCGCCCATGTTGTTCAGGATATATATCGATCTATGAATGTCTCTACACTCCACCAACTGTGCATCAATAAAAAATTTGGTTTCCCCACTGTCCACCAAGATGGATACACATTGTCCCTACATTGTGCCTCTGATTGCCAAAATTTCAAAATTGGGATTTTCCATGTCAAAATTTTAATTCAAGATTGACCATGAATTGGAAAGCCATTAACACAATATTAGGACATAAAAAATGAATAATTGACACAATACCAAATACAATACATACATTGAGTTTTATCTCACAAGGTATCTAGATGCTAATTGAGCAAGTTCACACGAAGAGAGAAAGGCAATGTCATGATACATTGTTCAATTTGTAATCAAGAGCATTATCTTGGAAAAGGGAGAAGTAACATTTAGTTTCTTTCTCATATACAAAGGAAAAATTATGAATCAATGTCAAATGCCTTTCGTGAAGCAATGTTGTTTGTAAAGGGTGTTAGAAAGCTTGCATTGTAGGCAAGACCCTCACACCATACTAGATTGTGTTAACCATGTCTAGTGATCTCAAATTTCATGAGCATGTTCAATGAGTGACCATGAATGAGGGGTGTCAGAGTGGCTAATAATCATAGTTTATAGTGGATGACTGTCATCGTACATAAAATCTGTGGTCCAAGTCATTTGTTTGGTGCCCAATGTTGGTGAATCATTGCATTGCATCATGGTAGCATATCTTTCCTTTTTTAAAGCAAAAGTATATTGAAAATAAATTATGTCTCATGCAAATGTTCAATATTGTTTTGTTGTGAGTGGTTTGCATATTATATGTATCATATATCTATAATCACTTATTTCAAGCATACTTTAAGAAATAAAGGAAGAGGTGCAGGGCCTTGCCATAAGAAGGACTCCCACCAACTCCTCTCCTCGTAGAAATTTTTCAAATGTTAGCCCATAAATCAAACACATGCCCTTGTTTCTCTAGTTTGGAAACCCTTGGATGGATATGACAATGAACTCCTCCCAACCAATGCTTTAAACCTCTATTGAATGCCTTTTATTGGTATGTATAAATGATTTTGATTGATTCCTAGAGAGGTGTGAAATCTAATTTTGCATTGACATAATACACATACCAAATTTAACCCGTGGTAGCCAAAATTTCAACCTTACAACTCTCTCATCAAATATTAAATACTTCACTAATTAGTCAAGGGGTAATCTCCTTAACAATATATTAAATATTATAAGCATTCATATATTCAGCCAATAGAAATACTTCTGCAGTACTGCCACTATTTTCTCGACCCCGAAATTCCCAGCGGCTCGACTGTAGTGCACTTCCCAAATCATCTTCGCATGCTCGCTTGAAGGAACACAAAGGTGTCCCATATGGCATAACAATGCATCCTAGAGGTGAAAACCTAGAACTTTCTAACCCCAAGAGAGAATATGGTATGTGTGTCCGAATTCTGGGTTGCTTTTGTAGAGAAGTGGCCAATCAGAAGTCTCATTCCCACAAGAGTTGAGCATGGTAGTTAACACCATGATCGGTGGTTGGCTGAGGAAGTCTGCAACATTATTTGTGCTACCCTTCTTGTACTTGATATTCAAATGGAACTGTTGCAGGTATGTGGACCACTTCTGATGGCAATCATTCTGCAACTTCCCTTGCGACTGTATGAATTGTAGGGATCAGTGGTCGGTGTGGATGACTGTTTCCTTACCCAAAATGTAATGCTTCCATTGTCCGCAGGCTTGCACAATGGAATACATCTCTCTATCATAAGTGGGATACTTCTGTACCATGTCTGAAAGTTTCTCACTGTGATATGCCACTGGATGCCCTTGTTGAGTAAGGACCACTCCAATAGCATAGTCAGGGGCATCTGTCTCAATCCCAAATGGTTGTTGCAATTCTGGTAATGTGAGCACTCGTGCAGAGCAGAGGCGATGTTTCAACACTATGAATGCCTTCTATTGAGATTCAGACCAAAAGAATTTTTCTTTCACTCGTCCTTTGGTGACTTAACTCAAGGTCCAAGTGATATGAGAGAACCCCAACACGAACCTGCGGTAGAAATTAGCAAGACCCAGAAGGCTGCGCAGCTCTATCAGAGTGGTTGGGGTTGGCCAATCTTGAATGACTTGAATATTGGCTCGATCCACCTGCACCCTCCGTTCATCAATAATATATCCCAAATACTGAACCTGGGTCATGCTGAAAGTACATCTCTCCAAATTGGCACATAGCTTGTGTTGCCACACTATTTGGAGAACCTGTTGGATGTGGTGAAGGTGCTCTTACTAACTCTAGCTGAAGATCAGGATGTCATTGATGAGCCTCATCATTGGGTAATTATATGGGCCTTAATTCACCTCCTAGCTTAGTCAAACCAACTATTCTCACAACTTATTGCATACTTTTGATTATATTTTGTTTATGAGATGAGTTAGAGTTGGATATTTTTCTTTGTGGTCTAACGTGTATTTAATGCAGGATTAAAGGATAAAACCAAGGAATTTTGGCAAAAGCCTTGGTCAAAAATCGAATGGGACAAGGGAGAGGAATTATAGGAGGTAAATCCTCCTCATTTATTGCCCTCCATTCGAATATTCCTCCATCAGCTCGAAGTGTAAATAGCCAAATCATGAGGACTAGAAGGCAGCCGAGCAAGTGAAAGTCAAAACACCTGTTTATCTCGAGTTTGGGAGCCGAGCCTCCCTAATTTTAAGGAAGTCGTTGGAGACTTCAGACGTATAAGTAGAGAGGCCTAGGACCTCAGTAGGATTCAGACTTTTGATTGTAAAACTTTACTCTATTTTTGAGCTACAAGACTTGTGACAGTTTTTGATGTAATCCATTGTTTTGATAATAAGAATGAGCTTTGTTTTGAGCCAGCACTGAGTTAACTCAGAGGGTTGAAGCTCTTGGTTTAGGGCCCAACCCTAGCAGCTAAGGCTCCTCTTTATTGTACATGTATGCTAGTGTAGATTCATGGTTTAATCATTCATTTGCTTAAGTAGTTGCATTTCCATTACAGCAGTGTAGCGTAGATTGGTTGTGTTTTAGTTTGCTTCCATTTGTGCCTTCTTTCAATTCGTAGGTTAGCAAGGAGAAAAATATCCCCATAAGGTTGTCAGCAGGTGTCTCGGCCTCACCTCCTCCCTCTGGGACCATGACTTGAGGAAGAGACCCTTTAGAAACCCCAAAAACACAAATTTCTAGTTATTGCATGAGCTTTGGAGTTTGTTGTCTTGATTCAGTACTTGGTTCATTTCATCGTCATCTCTTTCCATCACTCTCTTTCTGTAACACAGTCTCACGCATATTCTCATTTCCTTTAGCACGAAATTCTTAAGCAGAAGCTAATAAATCACGTCTTAATCAGATTATACCCGTAGATTTCCTTACCTTCTAATCCACAACAAACCTGACCAATAACCGTTAAACTGTGTGTCGCATAGCCGACATATTCATTTCAATGTTTGACTTTATACACTCCAAATCTCCACCTCCGATCTGCCTCAATTGATCCAACATCTATCGCGTCACCCACTCACCAACTAGCTTGGTTGATTTCCACTGTCGATCTGGCTCGCTTGATCCAACGAATATCATGTCACCCGATTGCCAACTAGCTTGGATGATCTCCACGGTTGATCAATCCCGCATGATCCAATGGCTATCGCGCAATCTCGCGTGAATTCTTGCACGGCCGATATCCGATCAAGAGCACATGAGAAAAGTGGTTTTCTCTTGCTACGTGTCACTCACTTAGGCTAATCGCATAAAATTTAGGAATTCCACTTACACCTTTGAGGGCACGTGAGAAACTGCTTACCACCTACGAAGACCACTCCATCATTCCGCACATTTTCAACCCTTCAGCTGACACATGACTTGACGTGATCCATCCATCTATTCACTTAATATCCACGATAAGATCTCCGCCACTCATCTTTTGTTAATCCTATTTGTTGATTAATCCATCCACCTATTCACTTAGTCTCCACGATAAGATCTCCACCGCTCATCTTTCGTTAATCCTATTTTTTGATCGATCCATCCATCTATTCACTTAATCCCCTATGATAAGATCTCTGCCATTCATCTCCCGTTAATCCTGTTCATCCATCTATTCACTTAATCCCCTGTGATAAGATCTCTGTCGCTCATCTCCCGTTAATCTTGTTCATCCATATATTCACTTAATCCCCCGCGATAAGATCTTCACCGCTTATCTTTCGTTAATCCTGTTCATCCATCTATTCACATAATATCCTGCGATAAGATCCCCACTGTTCATCTCCCGTTAATATTGTTCCCGACTGGTCCAACAGTTCCTGTGCACTGCTGCTTCATTACGTCTTCCTTTCGCTAATTTCAATCTTTGATTGCTCTTCTGCTTGACTCCTTCCCGAACATTGCTTTGTGTATCATTTAAACGCTACCACTCCTCAACTTTGATTTGGTTATTCAATCAGACTCCAACACTGTCTGATCATCGCAAACACCAAAAAAACCAAAAAACGTGAAAACAAATTTAGTTTAGTTTCCTTGCTTACACATTAGTATGGTTTGATGCTCTTTACTTTTTTAACTTAGATAGTAGCATTAGGTTAGTGTTGCTTTAGAAATTCTGCTTAGCATAGCTATTTAAATGGTTAATTAGGATATAGTGTGATTTAGCATTACATGTTGTTTTCTTCATTTCTGCAGTAGAGTAGCTCTCTTAGAATAGATTTGCTCTTCTTCCATCAAAGAATTAATCTTCTTCTAACTCTATAGAAGTCTAGCTTGGAACCCCTAGGGTCTCTTGCCAGGTGAACAGTGACAACAGGTAGGACCTTCACTTTTACTTGTGCATATAGCATTGTCACCTCCAAGTTTGTTTGAACCCCGGGTTGATAAGTAAAGCTAGTAGCCCAAGAGTTGCAGCATCCTTGCTGCAATACTGCTGCTCATCAGTCATCCAGGTATGCCACTACAAATGAGTTGGTGAATGGTCATAAGATGTCATCCATGAGACTCATGAAGGTTGCAGGAGAATTCGTCAACCCGAAAGGCATAACCAACCATTTGAAAAGGCTGTCCTTGGCTTTGAAGCTAGTCTTCCACACATCGGAGGGTTCAATTGGTATCTAATGATATCCAGACTTCAAGTCAATCTTGCTGAAATATTTTTCTCCTGTGAGTTGGTCCAGAAGGTCATCAATGCATTGGATCGGGTACCTATTCCGGACAGTGATCTTGTTCAGTGCCCGATAGTCAATAAAGAGTCTCCAAGTCCCATCCTTCTTCTGTACCAACATGATCGGGCTCCCACAGGGTGATGAACTTAGACGAATGTGACCTTTCTGTAGCAGCTCCTGAATTTACCTCTTGATTTCATCGTTCTCCAGAACAAAGCATCGATAGATTGGTCCATTGGTTAACGACGCACCTGGGGTCAGATCGATGGAGTGCTTGACCTGACAATGTAGAGGCACCGATATGGGGGGAAGTGAAGATGTCCTCGTACTCCTCCATGACCTTGTCCATCTGTTGTTGTCGTGTGGAGGGTCCTTGTCTCAAGGTCGTGGCCACTGTCTTCTTCTTTCCTTGAGGGCATATCATCAGGAAAAAAAATTCCTGGTTTTTGAAATTAGTTTATTGCATTGTTTTGCAGTAACCAGAGAGATGGCAGTAGGCGAGTGTGGTGAAGTAAAATTCTAAGTGCGGACACAAACAATTCCTCTAGCCCGATAGTGGGTCTAGCCACTAATAAGACATTCTATGGAAGATTTCCTTAGGTTAGAACCAATTAAGAGGGCCTACCTCTTAGTATGCTTATCCTATTTGGTGATGACCTTACTTTCTCGCTCCAGCTATCTCCCGTTTCCTTCTTCGAACACCTGAAGCAGGTAAACAACAACAAACAACAATCGTGAAATAGACAAATTGTAATTCAACCTACTTAACAAGTCAAGAAGCATTAATTCATAAACATGTGAGATGACACATTATGTAGGAAATCAATCGATAGTTCCATATATATTAAATCAAGAAGAGATTACAACCATTGCCTTGATGTTGTTGTTCTCCTCCGACAAATCCGGGTTCCCAAACACTTCCATTAGCACTCCATGATGGCCTCAACAATGATAGTTTTAAGGCTCTTCCTTTTATTCTTCATACTAAACCAAATTCACACTTCTCCCTCACACACAACTAGAGAGCTATAACTATGAATAACTCGTTGATTACTCCAGACTTAATTAACACTAGCACACCCACATTAACCCTTCCACACCAGCTTGTGCTTGGGAGAAAGGGAGGTTTATATAGCATGAATGGATGGGAGATGGTTCCTCTTCTCATGGGACAAGGTCTTATCTCTTGAGGTAGTTCCATCCTAATAGGGGAAAGGAGCCCAAACTGACATCCTCGACTCCATCTGTCCCAACCATTTACCAGACTTTCATTATGAAGCTTCTAGAGCTGGAAGCTTCGGCTCCTTATTTAAAAAACTTTCCAAAAGAGAATCAATGCGACCAGAGTTAACGTTGGGTTAATCCGAGACCAGAGTTAAGAGGGTATGGTTAATATGTGCAGAGGTGAAAAATAACCAAAGTCTAAACTTGGCATAGTTAGATGAAATATTTCCGCTTAAGGACTTAACCTTGGATAAAGTGAGTTTTCATTAAATGTTATATTTCCGCTGGGTAAAACCTTGATCTAAGAGAAATTTTCCCTAAGTATGGAATACGTGTAATTCCTGGGACATGTACATGACAGGTACATAGTAGACATGCAATTTTTGTTTGCATAATGTGGGTATTAGCAGCTAAGACTGCATCATATATGTTCCTTTTCTTTATAGTATCCTCTATGATACCACTTGGCATACATGTATACAAGAGCACTCCCCACAAACATGTCACAGTGTAACCCAATTTTCATTATGTCTGCATGAACCTATCTGCCATTTTCTTTCCATTATAAAGATAAATTTAGTTGGTTGGATAACTATTTGTTGCATCTAGTGAAATAGGTTCAAGCCTCCTAGAAAATCCCCTATCTCGCATAAACTGCAATCATTGTATTCCATGAGACAACATCTTCTTGAGGCATTTTGTAAAACACATGGCATGAATCCTTAAATCTTCCACCTTAACATAAATGCATATGAGGCTAAACCCTAAGAATATGTAGGATTCAAACCCACTTTGGATCATTTTTTATGAACTTTCTTGCCATGTTTGAAAGTAGCCAAGCAAACACATGCTTGGAGAACACTAGAAAAAGTGAATTGATTTAGGGAAATGTTTGATTCTCACATCTCATGATACAGAGTCAAGGTCTTGTCACTGTGTCCATGCTAGCCTAGGCCACTATCAAACTTGATCATGGAACCATATTTCTATTGGAAACTTCCTTCAATAGTAGGAGGACATCAACTAAACTGTTGCACTTAGCATGCATGATAACTAGTTTCATATCTAAGGAAGTGTTTTCCTTGAAACCAGTCTGAACAATATGAGCATGGACTAGCTTGGCCTCTAGTATATATATTTGTGATGAAATAGTTGACAACAATCATAGGATGGAGGTTTTTTTTCAACCTTTAGTTCTGGATAGTTTTTAGCATTGGCAAGTCTTTCATTATGATACTCAAATTGTGAGGTTCCTTAATATTTTGCAGGAGTTTTCTAACTATGAGATGAATTGGATAGAGGAAGATACAAATGAAACTGAGGTTAGGTAGTTTTAGGAGAAAAAGTATCCCAATGGCCTTGTCCCATTAGAGAATCTTTTTTATTAGTGTTATATTATATAAGAAAGAAAAATATGTCAGTAACATTGAAGAAGTGATTGAAATCAATATGGGATCCGAAGTAACCCCCACAATAATCAAGCTTGGAAAGGGTTGTTTGCATGAGGAGAGAAATCCAATTGAAAACCTTATCGACAAGTAGAAATATTCTTTGCCTATATTTATGATTATTTAAATGCATACAACGATGATATTATTCAACATAATATCCCATTGAAGGAGGATGACAACCGACTTAGACAAAAGCTAAGGCATATGAATATAAAATTGACACCTATAATTTAGAAGGAGTTGTAGAAAATGCTCGAGGCAAAAATCATTTCTCCTACAAGATATCTAACCTGGGTGGAAAACTTAGTCTCTGTAAGGAAGACGAATAGTGACATTAGAATATGTGTCAAATTCAATAATTTGAATGAATTATCATTGAAGGACAAAGATGCTTTACCCAACAAGGGGTATTTATTACAAAGGATAACCAGGCCTTGAATGATTTCAATGTTGGATGGTTTCTCAAAATATAATCAAATTAAAGAAGTTATTTCTTCAGCTCCTGTATTTATAAATATTTAAAGGAGTTTCAAATTTTCTAAATTTCTTCAGAAGAAGCATTCGCAGGGGTATTTTTACAGAATAATGTGCAGGGATTTGAGTATCCCACAACACATATTAAAAAAGGCCTAACAGTAAGCATAGATTTTCATCCTTTGAATCAATCAAATTTATTAGGTAATCTTCACTTTCAACTATCAGAAGTTTATACTCTATTGGGGTCCTCAACCGAATTTCTATATCTACAGTTTCTCTTAAATGCTTTGTAACTATGAAATAACTTCTGAACATAGTCACTTGCCTTAATATTTTTCACTTGGAATAGATTTTGGTGATATTTCAATTTGGGAAGTGGTATCAAGTGAAAAATTAGTTCAGAAATCATTCAGAATTTGCGATTTATCAAAGCTCAAAATGTCTATGCAGGTATAAATATATTTTTAAAGAGAGTAATTTGGGTGAAGTTTTTTGTAAGCTGAATCTCAACAAAATATAGTTTAAAGCTTTAAGGTAGCAAGTAATTTGGGTGAAGTTTCCTATAACTTTCTCAAGAACATATAGTTTTGGATCATTTATAGACATTTTCTATTATATTTGTTTAGGCATTCCTTTCAAAAGAATCCAATGCATGGGTATGGGTTGGTATGTAAATTTGGCTACTTGATCTTGTAGTTAGGTGTCTCAATATTTATCCATCATTTTATTTTTATGAAAGTTAATATTAATTAACCTGACATGAGTTACAAGAGTGACATTTTCTAAGAACATAGTCCACATTTATCATTCTAGTGAGGTTGACAAATTGCAACAACACCTTGAGGTTGATATTCAAGTTTGGAAAGATTTTTTATTAATGGAGTTTAAACATCTCACAATTTTAATGTTGGTAGTAGGGATATATACATCGTTAGGATCTTCTTGTAACTATCTTATATGTTCTTAGCTAGGTTATGGAGTATTTAGGATTTATCAATTTCATTTTTTTCTATAAATATTCTCAACAATTTGTTTTTTAGTCAATACTTAGAGCCAACTAGTGTGGCTTATCATCCAAATATTCTGATAAGAAGTCATATTAGTTGGCTAGAAACCTCAACTCAAAAACAAAATATGATAAATTTGGAATCCTTAATCAAAATTTTTCATCTCACAACCATCTATACTCTGATTCTTTTGTCTTTATTTATATTCTGCATTAAATTTCTTTTAATGACACATATTCATGTAACTTTTCATATTGATGCACATATAGGAAGTTTGAATGATATTGCTTTCGTCATCCATTATGAGCAACTTAAATTTATCACATGTGGATGATGATAAGGTCATCAAGATATTTATAACATTGGATTTTTCAAATTCAATTCATTTTATAAATCATGGTTTATAAATGATGGATATTACTTTACAAGTTAAATTTTTAATTTAATGAATATATACAAATTATTTATTGCTTATTTTTTCTTTTTAATTAAAAATTTGAGTTAAAACACACATTTTAAAAATATTTTTTCTCTCAGTATTGTTCTTAGATAGACAAAATGTTAAGTAGTGTTCCATTGAATGATAAATGTTGAAGAAATATTCAACTAAACATATCATTTTTGGCTTGGTAGTTAATAATAGAGATAATGAATTTTTTTTTCCAAATTAATTAAATGATAATTTTAGAATTGATGATTTTCTCAATAAAAATCAAAATAAAATAAAATAAGTCAAATTGATATTTTTTCAAATTGATATATATTTTTTCAAATTATTTCAAAACTAAATAAAAATTGCTAGATTAAATTAATTTAATTATTTAATCAAATCATTTTTATAAATTTTATTAAAATCATGTTAAACTTAAGACAAATATATTTAATTAAATTTCTATATTTATTCTTATAAATGGACTTACTTTAAGTGGTTGGTTTCTTTTTGTAATTTAGACAGACCCATCATAAAAAAAAAATTAATGATCACTCAAGTTGACCGATAAATGGCTTGTAAAAGTACATAGTAAATTGAATTCTTTGAGGTTCCTTTTTCCAAAGAATCATTTTGCATGCTTTCTTACTAAGGATATTATTCTATACACATTCATCACTTAGTTTTTCGATGAATATTGTTTCCATAGTTTGATGATACCCACTCATGACTAGGTTCTGAAGTATATAGTTCCCATATTTTTTCTTTACACACCTCATATATGTATAGCTCTTAGAGGGTGACGTTATGTTAATATTTAATAATTACATACACAGCTTGGGCATACATTATGGTTAGATATTTGTTCAATGCACTAATGCCGTAACCGTGTCCTGGGTCTTAACCAAGTTCAACCATAGTTCAACCATAGGTTGCAATCTTGAGCTTTGATTAAAAAACTAAGAGGCTTCCCACTCACCTAGTCGAAAGTTCTTCAGGGAGCTGATCTATCACCAGGTGGTAGCTCTTATCTCAAGACTCCTTAATAGATGAACGATTATATAATTTTGGGCACAGATCAATGGTGGATAGAGAGGGACGATTAGGGTAACCACACAATCATTCTGAGCTGGGCAATTGTGTCTCATTTTGCTAGTTCCATTGAGATGTGAGAGCTCTGCAATTTCTAGTGAGGGTTTAAGCCCAAAAATGACACAGGTTCCCTTTCCTATTTGATTTAGGAGAGGAGTACACTTCGTTTAATTATTCCACTGAGAATAACAGACTTCGCTGAGGGTTTGATTAATTATTCCACTGAGAATAGCAAACTTTGCCGAGGGTTTGAATACAACATCACAATTATGGGTTTCCTCTATTTGGTAAACAACTGATGCGGCTCCAGGTATCTCATAACCTTGCTCAATACCTTCTGCTTCTATGAGCTAGTAATCATCAAGGGTACTAACTGTGTTACTGCTACCATGAATAGGGGTTTCAGTTACAGGAATGGTCTCAGCACTCAAGTAACTGAACCCATCTTAAATTTTCTTTTGTTATCTTTGATTAATAGCATATTTGTGAATTTTAAAGTGCGACTGACCCTTGACTTGTAATTTTTTTGTAGGTATGAAATGGGGTTTCAGTTTCAATTCCTTTTAATCTTGTTTCTTCCCAGCAATTGTCGTCATATTCTCATAGTTGTCGTTGCTTCATTTATGAGGTTCTTACTCAATCCCTTCTAAGAGGCCTACTCGTGCTTGATAGCTCATTTTTTTTGTTGGATCTTGATTCTTAGAAATTACTATGGTTCAAAATTCACATTAACCGATTCCCATTGTTAATTTGGGTCTAGGGTTCGAATTGTCTTGCAACTATTTTCTTTGTTCTCTTTAAAGGATTACTAAGGCTTATGAGTCAAGAACTGTTGACCAACTAGAGTTTAGGGTTGAATATTGAGCAGAAGAAAGTATAATTGTCATTGGTGTTTTCCAAATTAAATTAGCACTGGACAGACTCGACCTTGCGGTCAACAGTGTAGGTTTTGTTTTGAACTATCCGCAAGTCAGAGGAATCATTGACAACACCTGTTGACATGAGTATAAACCCAACCAGGACATGAGTCTCATCCTAGGGGGTAAATGCTTTCAATGAGTGTGGAGATGGAGCACTCTTTATCTTAATTAGGCATAAACTCTCTATATTTGATATTGTCGAGTTCTTACCTCAATAATTCTTGATTAAGTTGTTCATTTTCGAATGGGGTTTCTTTATATATTCAATACTACACCTCTGGTTCCTCCCCTACGTAGTGTTCATGAATATTAGATATTTTTTTCTCATAATAAAGAAGCAATAATTCTTGAATGGTTCAGTTAAAGTTTATATAATTTCTTCCCTGCTTTACTGTTAAGAATTTCTCATTACCCTGAGATAGTTCTTATGCTATTTGCATAGATTCTTTATGAAATTAATTAAGAGTTGAAACATTTTCTGCAAAAGAAAGTTTAAATACTTATTTTTGGTAGGTTTAAGATTGTATCTTCATTTATTCATTAAACATAATGTTTTCATTTAATCGATTTTTGTTTGTTTAACCGGAAGATTCTTTATGAAACTAATCAGGAGTTGAAACATTTTCTGCAAAAGAAAGTTTCATACTTATTTTGGGTAGCTTCAAATTTTGTGTTCATTTATTGATTAGACATAATGTTTTCATTTAATCATTTTTTTTGTTCAACCGACTTGTTACCAAGTACTATTTTCCAAAGTCTCAGTTAAATAAACAAAAGAGCTGACAGTAATAATTATTTACATTACTGGGGATTTTACACCCTTTTATTTTCTTTTAAGTATGTAATTTGAGATCGAGTGAGATGAAATTTTTCTTAAACTGGTTTGACAAATCCTCTAATATGATATTCATGTAATCCGATTAGCTGAGCTCTATGAAAAATGGGAAAAAGAAAATGGTGCAGAGTTGATTATCATCAAGGTAAAACTCTCTACTCTTTTGGATTGCAATGTTTTATTGCCAAATTTTTAATAATGTACCACTTTCAAACATTTGTTGACATCTTTGTATATCCTTCAGGGGGCTGGGCAAGCATTTTGTGTTGGGGGAGACTTGCGGGCATTGTATTATGTAAAGGCAAGTTAATGTCCAATATTTTTGAAAATGATAGCTTTACTTCTTGGGTATAGTTTTAGAAGAGTCGACTGCTAGATTGCAAGCTTAAGTAGTAGAAGATGTTCATTTATGTCTCATTTTAATCTTGTTGTTAGCTATTTTCCAATTTGCTTTTCTGTTTTAAAGTTTACCAGTGTTAAAGATATATATCAAAGGCAGTTAGTACAACCACATTGGTAAATGTGGTTGATGTAGGTAGATCAACGTTATTTGTTATTTAATAATGTATTATTTGGTTAATTTCATGAGATAATTCGCATAATAATTTTATAATTGTATTAGGTAAATGTGAAAAAGTAAATATGGATTTAGAAATATAAAATAGTTAATATTTAATATTTTATTCATTGATGTGAAAATGACCACCAAAATATGTCATCGTTTCTTATATATAACCAAAAGATAACTATTTGGATTAATAGAGTACTTATAAAAGTAAATATCAACACTATTTCTTCAAAACAAATATTCAACTGCACATTGACATAATTAATTTATCTGATTTTGTTTATGAGTGCTTTTATGTTATCAATCATGATCTGTAATCATTTTTGCAAACAAACATATTATCGAGCTTATGTGCAAAATCTATTGGCTTTACTATCACATCCATACATACAAGAAAAATCTGGTGAGGACTGCCACTTTTTTGTTTATACCATTTTTAATTTCTCATATTTTAAAATTGACTACAATTTGCCATTCAAGACTCATGCTAGTATGTTGGGAAGAATAATGTTTCTTAGATTTTATATGGATCTTTTCAATATAATTGAAGTTTATTAGATTCTGTATATGCTTTCTTTGCCATCTAAAACTATAATAAATAGTATACATACCAGAGTTCTCCATAATTCTTGTTGGAAAGAATAATGTCTCTTAGATTTTATATGGATCTTTTCAATATAATTGAAGTTTATTAGATTATGTATATTATGCTTTCTTTGCCATCTAAAACTATAATAGATAGTATACATACCAGAGTTCTCCATAATTCTCATTTAAAACATAGTTAAGATTTCATCGCTAACTTGTTATTTTCCCTTTGACACTTTTTATAAAAATAGAAGAGGAGGATTTCTCCTCCAATTCTTATGTTCCTATTTAATTAATTGCAAAGAAAAAATTTCATGTTTGATTCACGTAGCGTTTGTTAATGGACTTGCAATGGGAGCAGGTGCAAGTCTAGCAATATTATCTGCATTTAGAATAGTCACGGAGAAAATTGAGAGTTTTTTCAATTTTAATCAAAGATTTCCTATTTTCATATAGAGGATTAGCATATCCTCTTCAATTATCTATCCTCATCATAAACAAAATATTTAGGCATTTTATTTAGAAATCTATGTTACTGAAATTTTGTTTAGGCATTTTATTTAGAAATCTATATTACTAAAATTAGTAAAGGATTAATTAGCAACCATTTAATATTTAGGATTAATTAGCAACCATTTAATATTTAATATTTATATAATGTCATGAAAATCATTTCCTTTAAAGTATATAGTAAAATAAATTATTTTAAGATTTCTGATTTATTAATATTTTTCCTTCAATGATCACAATTCACTTTCTCTCTACTTTTGTTGACGGATCAACAGATTAAAACTTGTTTCATGGTCATTGTGAAAAATCATTTGAGAGACGTTCCTTTTGATAGTTTTCTCTAAAGTTGCTTCTTGACATTCTAAATTTTTTCTTGGTTCTAAAAGCTCTAGGCCTTTTTGCGGCAGTAACAACAAGTAGACATGAAGCTGTTGAAGCAAGTGTCTTTGGATATTCCACAAAATATCTTCTCGACTACCATTTTTGAGTTTGTACCAAACACCGTTGGGGAAAGGCAAATCAAGTGATAATGAAGAAATATTATATCATGTTGCGAGCACGTGTGTCAATTTTCCATCTTTTGTAAAACAAACTTTCATGAAGACAACTTTCATGAATGCAGGATTGCCAATCAATTGTAAATTTGAATGAATATACATTTTACAATTTTTGTAAATTCAAATGAATATACATTTTATAATTTAAATTTTTTTCCTTATCAAGGAAGCCAATTCTAATTATACACAGGTATTGAAATTGTGGAGCTAACCATTGCATATAAATTTAATTTTCCACCATTTAATGTGATTTAAGCTTTTTGGTTTTATATGTGAGAAAGTAAACTCTCTTGTAGGCTGGAGAAATGTTGAACAATTTTAATTTTCCTCATAATATATCATGAAATGAAATTCCAACTAAGGATCTTGCATGTTCAAATTCAATGACATGAATATATTTTCAGCAAATATAAGTCATTCAGCAAATCTAAGTGTGCTGCCTTATTATTTTCAAGGTTGCTTTTGAGAATTGTTAAGTTTTGGAAATTGTTTTTCTTTTAGATTTAAAATGACTTTGTTGTTAACTTCAAAAAAATTGTATATTTTCTTTACCATAAAGAACAAAGATTTAAGCTAATTAGAATCATTATTTGGGAACTTTAAATGTTGAAACCACCTTAAAAAAACATTTAAAATGATTTTGTTTATTTTTTTAAAATATTTTTTCATATTCTCTTTAAAGAGATAATAGTTGAAATTATGGGCCTATAGTCTCTATAGACAATATGTTTTTAATCTCAGCTAATGTCTCTGAAGAGACAAAAATGCAACTGTAGAACATTTAAAAATATTTATTTTAATTTATTTTAATATATTTTTTCATATTGTCTCTAGAGAGACAATAGTTGAATCTATGGACCTATAATGTAATTGTAGAACATTTAAAAAGATTTTATTTAATTTTTTATAATATATTTTTTCATATTGTCTCTAGAGAGACAATAGTTGAAATTATGGACCTATAATCTCTATAGACTATGTTTTTAATCTCAACTATTGTCTCTAAAGAGACAAAAATGTAATTGTCTCTAAAAAGACAAAAGAAATTGTCTCTAGAAAGACAAAAGAAATTGTCTCTTAAGAGACAATAATTCATGTGTCTTTATAGAGACAATAATAATATGTGTTCGATATTGTCTTTATAGAGACAAATTTTTAAGACAATAAAATTTTGAGACACTCAATTTTGCCACACCCGCTTAGAGACAATATTTAAGACAATACACAAGTTTCTTTTTGTCTCAAGTTAAGACAATTGACTTGAAAAATGTCTTAAATATTGTCTTAAAAACCCCCTACATGTAGTAGTGTGTTGGGTCGAGCTTGTTTTGTTCTTGAAAATCCAGCCATTGCGTTATTTCCATACATCCCAGATAATAAAGCCTGGACCTAGAGTCCAAGCTTTATTGATGCTTTCATTGTTTGAGAAGTCTTTCCTCCAATTCTTCAAAGTGTTGGTGATGCTGAGTCTATCCCTGTCAGTTTTCCTGAAGACTAAGGCCACCCAATCCCACAAGGTAGAGGTGAAAGGGCAGAGGTGGAGTAAGTATTCCATCGTCTCCTCTTGTAAGCCACATAGATGGCATTTGGATGGGCCAATGAAACCTCTTTTCAAAAGATTATCCCAAGTTATAATTTTGTTTTGTTGAACCAGCCACATAAACAACTTTATTTTCATCCAATGCAAGTTCTTCCAAAGGCTTTTCCATACCTGATCAGGGTTTTGATAATTAAACCCTAGGGCCATTCGTTTAGCTTCTTTGAGGTTAAAGTTGCCTTTGGTGTTTCTTCCCCATCTTAGTTGGTCAGACAAGGATGACACCAAAATTTTCCTCTGTTCCAAGTCCATAGCAAGAGAAACTGCCTGGGCCTTCAAACGGCTCTCTTCACTGTAACCCAGATCCTTCCATATTCTCCATTTACCATTGCTCCTTACCTGATCCCAGAAGTCACTTACCATAAGTAAACCTTTATTGTCAGTGTCATTCTTGAGAGCGGTTAATTCTTCCTTAAACAAATTTGGTTCCTGATGCCAGTTATCCTCCCAAAACCATGCCAGGTTCCGAACTCGGATCTCCCAGAAACTATGTTGCTGGACAATGCTTCTATTCTCCCAAGCAAGGTTCCAAATGTGGGAGCCCTTGATGAGCCCTAACATTTGGATATGATCCCTCTCTTGACAATTATTTGCATATTTTTGTTTCCAAATCTTGGCCCAAGGGGTTGTCGACTCCTTAAGCCACCTCCACCAAATTTTTGCTCCCAAAACTCTATTGAGGGTTTCAGGGTCATGAAGTCCCAAACCACCATGGGCCTTAGGTTTTCAAAGTTTGTCCCAAGCTACCAAAGCCCACTTATTTTTCTCTTCCCCTATGCCCCAAAGAAAATATCGTTGAATACTCCTGATCTGTTTTATAACTCCTTTAGGAGCAGGAAGAGCTGAAAACATGAAAATGGGAATAGCCTATAGGATAGCCTTCATAAGCACAAGATTCCCCACCAAATTTAAAGACTGGCCTGCCCATTTCCTTACCTTGTCTTAAAGTTTATTCATTACTAACTCCCACACTCCCTTGCTTAGAGGTTTGTCCATAAGAGGCATTCCAAGGTACTTGGAAGGTAACTGATCCCTTTAAAACCCGAGAATTCTGGTGAGGTTCCTCTGAATAGCAATGTCAGTGTTAAAAAATAAAACTTTTGATTTGTCAAGGCTTACCTCTGTACCAGCAGCCATAGCGAAGTCGTTCGGGATTTGTTTGAAAGCTCTGGCTTCTGTGACCATGGGAATACCCTACATCATTATGTCATCCACAAATTTTTGATGAGAAGAAGCCACACCATCCAGGGTAAGTTTCAGAACCTGGATTCTTCCTTCAATATTTTCCATTTTGATCACCCTGCCTAGCCCTTCCATCATGAGAACAAAGAGGAAGGGGGAGAGCAGATCCCCTTGTCTGAGACCCCTAGAAGGCATAAAGGTTCTAGAGGGAAATCCATTAAGCAGGATGGAAAAACTAGCCATGGATACAAGGGCCATAACCCATCTTATCCAATTGTGGTCAAAGCCATAAGATCTTAGCACTCCCCTAATGTAAGACCAACTTAGCTTATCATAAGCCTTCGCTAGGTCAAGCTGTATGATCATACCAACCTGCTTATCGCTCTTAAGAGAGTGTACCACCTCGTGAGCTTGAATGATGTTATTGAGAATCTTTCTTCCTTCCACATAACCAGTTTTCTCCTTTGAGACAAGAGCTAGAAGCAGGGGCTTGAGTCTATTAGCGATCACTTTGGAAATAATTTTGTACACCACATTACTTAAAGCTATGGGTCTGAATCAGTCCGGTGTCATAACTTTTTCCTACTTTGGAATCAAAGCTATGAAAGAGGCATTAAGAGCCTTCAAAATCGTTTTGGATCTTCTTGAGTCTTCCACAACCTCAAGGATATCTTGTTTGACTTGTATTTTCTAGCAAGCTTTAAAGAAGTCCACATTGAACCCATCTAGGCCAGGAGATTTCCCATTTTGCATCTCATTGATAACTTCAATAACCTCCTCTTCAGACACTGACCTGTTAAGATTATGGTTGTTTTCCCTGGTTACAAGCTTAGGAATGTGCTTTGTGAAATTGTTAGTGAATCAAGATCTGTCGATGAGAGGCTGCTCTATTATGCTACATAAGTGTTGAACAAGGACAGATTCCATTTCTTTGTGAGAGAAGAGCTCTTCCCCTAGAGAATCTTTGAGTTTTGTAATTTTGTTATGTGACCTGTGATCCAGGGTTGATTTATGAAAAAACTTTGTGTTTCTTTCTCCTTCTCTAATCCACTGCACCCTCAATTTCTGTCTCTAGAAAATCTCCTCTTGCATGCACCGATCTTCCCATTCGTTCTGAAGAGAGTCAACTTGATTTTCCTGTTCCTCGGTAAAACCATCTATGATTATGATTTGATTAATCCCCTAGAGTTTCTTCTCTACTTCTCTTTTGGCTTTAAAAATATTACCAAACTCCTTTTTGTTCCAATCTTTAAGCCTAGATTTGATGTGTTTAAGTCTTTGTTGTAGCATGAACATTTTAGTGCCTTGAACGTGCATACCTTCCATCCACCATTTGTTACTATTGTTGGTGAAGTTAGGGTGAGAGAGCCAAACATTTTCAAACCTGAAAGGTCTGTTCCTCGGTGTACCCATAAAAGTAGCTTCAAGCTGGACAGGCCAGTGGTCCGAGCCTCCAGGAGGTCCTCTAAGATTATGAATCTATTTAGTTTAGAGGCGACTTGAGAAGCCCCTCCCCTCTTATTGTTCAAGGTAAAAGTGTCATTTATTGTTTCAGTGTCTACTAGCCCCATGTTATTTATGAAGTTCTGGAAGGCAATGGAGTCTCTACCTAGTTTTCTGGTACCGCCTTTTTTCTCTGTAAGAGTGTAAGACCAGGCAGTAACTCCTGAAAATTAATTCATTGATTTTCATTTAGGTTGGTCTTTATTATATACATGAGGGAGAGACTATTCATTTCATCTCTCGGTGACTATTCATTTTTTTTTATTATTTATTATTTATTTACATCAATATTAGTTATTCACCCAATCATGATGATTAGGTGTCAACATTCCCCCCCTTAATCTGAAGGGATGTTGGTGAGTCCAAGCATCGTTCTGAATCTTTCAAGATTTTCTCTTCCAAGCGCTTTGGTGAAGATGTCTACAATTTGCTCATTAGTGGAACAATGGGGGAGATGGATTGTTTTGGCCTCAACATGATGTCAAATCAGATGATATTTAGTATTGATGTGCTTCGTTCAATCATGGAACTTTGGGTTCTTGTCCAATTTTATTGTCGAGGTATTGTCAATCATGAGTGGAGTTGATTGTACTTTTTTTACCTGCAAATCTTCAGGAATTTTCGTGAGCCACACAATTTATTTTGTTGCGTCAGCTACTGCCACATATTATACCTCTGTTGTGGAATCCGTTGGAACTGATTGTTTGCATGATCTCTAGGAGACAACTTTTGATCCAAGACTCATAACATAACTTGAAGTAGATACCCCAGTCTCTTTGTCTCCATCGAAGTCTAGATCAGAGTATCCAATCAAGCTAAAGTCATCCACCTGTGTGTACTTGATTCCAAAGTCTTGAGTTCCCTTCAAGTACCTTAGAACTCTTTTTGCAGCAGACCAATGTCCCTCACAAGGCTTTTACATAAACCTGGAGAGGATTCCAATAGCAAACAAAATGTTTGGTCGGGTAGCAGTTAGGTAGTTAAGACTTCCTATAAGCTATCTATACTTTGTTGCATCCTCAAATTCTTTTCCTTCAATGGATGTGAGCTTTAAGTTTTGTTCCATCAGAGTAGTAAGAGGATTGCATTCTGTCATGCCAAACCTGTTCAATAGATATCCAATGTACTTCTTTTGGGAAAGGAATATGGACTTCGAATGTTGAGTTACTTCAATACCAAGATAGTAATGAACATAGCCCAAATTAGTCATTTCAAAACCTTTCTTCAATTCCTTCTTTATGGATGCAATGTAGCTTTCATTATTCCCTGTCATCAAAAGATTATCTACATATACCAGAAGATATACAATTGTTTTTCCAACTTTCGTGACAAATAAAGTTGCATCATCAAGATCATAATGTTTGAAATTGAGTTTCAGAAGATGCTCAGTTAGTTTTTCATACCAGGCTCACGGTGCTTGTTTGAATCCATACAAGGATTTCACAAGTTTGCATACTTTATATTCATGCCCTTTCATAGCAAATCCTTCAGGCTGGGACATAAAATCATTCTCTTTTAGATCTCCATTCAAGAAAGCAGTTTTTACATCCATTTGATGGACTTTCCAACCGTTCTGAGCTGCTAGGTCAAAGAGTGTCCGGATGGTAGCCAATTTTGTTGTGGGGGAAAAAGTCTCCTCATAATCGACCCCTTCCTTCTATGCAAAACCTTTTGCCACAGCTGGCTTTGTGCGTATCAAGTGAGCCATCTACTTTATACTTGTTTTTGTAGACCCACTTGCAGCCAATTGGTTTGGTTCCTAATGGAGGATCAACTAGCTTCCAAGTGCCATTCTTTATCAGGGAATCATACTCCTTTTGCATCACTTCTTTCCATTCATAATGAGAAGCATCTTCTTCGAAGGAAGTTGGTTTGAAATCTGTAGACAAATTCAATTCACAATCATAAGAAACATCCATATCAATAGGTGAATCAGAGTCATCTACATCACCTCCATTTTGCCAGTTTGAATTTCTAGTTCCTGTCTTTCCAACCTCATTAGGATGAACACTTTCAAGTGTCTTTGTCAGCCACTTTGGGGGACCTTTCTCAAATGGTCTAGGCTGCTCTGTTGATTGAGTTGGGATTGAATCAAGATTGAGTCTCCCAATTCTATCAATCACATCACTTAAAGCATCATCTGTTGTTGGAGTTTCATGCAGGGGAGAGAGTTCTTCAGAAGAAGATTCCATAGGTTGATCTAGTATAGGAATCCCCACTTCAAGATGTGGAATCTGATTATCAAATTCTTAAAATGATTTTGCATTTGTGAATCTATCCAAGCGATCAAGTTGCCGCTCAACAACATTGTCAGTTTTGGATGATTCAAGAAAGATTACTTCTCTAGATACAACAAACTTTTTATTAACTTCATCATAGAGACAATATGCTTTGGAGGTGTTTGAATACCCCAGGAAGATACACTTACGACTCCTTGCACCAAGTTTGTTTCTATGTACCTTTGGTATCAAGGCATAATAGGTGGAACCAAAGACCCTGAGCTGCTTTAACGAAGGAATGTGCCCATACCACATTTCATATGGAGTCTTGTTTCTAATAGCATTAGATGGACATTTATTCTTTATATATATAGCACATAGAACTGCATCAACCCAAAACATCAACTTTAAATTTTTGAAAAACATCATCGAGCGTACCATATTTAAGATTGTCCTATTCATTCTTTTAGCTATACCATTCTGTTGGGGATTATAAGGCACAATTGTTTGATGTTTGATCCCATGTTGGTGAAGATAGTTTTCAAATTCATTTGAAGTGTATTCTTTTCCATTATCAGTGCGAATAGAGCCAATATGAGATTGTGCATCATTTTCAATCCATGTATGAAAGTTTTTGAATGTTTGAAAAGCATCAGATTTGTTCTTCAATAAATAAAACCAACACATTCTGGTGTAGTCATCAATAAATGTCATCATATATTTATTTCCATTTGCAGAAGGAACAAGCATTGGACCACATAAATCTGAATGAATGAGTTCAAGTTTTCTATGTGCTTTTGAATGTGAATCATGAAAAAACTGTTTTCTATGCTTTCCTAGAATACAAGCATCACATTACTTAAGTTTCCTAGGAATTTTAGGCAAACCAGCAACACCATTTTTCTTCAACAAGCGAAGGTTGTCATAGTTCAAATGTCCAAATCTAGCATGCCATAATAAACTTGATGGAAGTGTATCTTCTTCATAATGAGACTTGTATGAGAAATTTTGTGCATGAGCAGAGGTACCCTGTAGCTTGAGAAGTCTTTCTTCTTCTACCCCCCTCATGACAAGTGAGTGGTCAGATTCTTTTCTCACCTCAAGCTTGCCATCAAACATATGAATGGAGTGACCTTGCTGGTGGATGTGGACCAAGGACAACAAGTTTCTCTTCAGTTGTGGGAGATATATAACATGATGCAGAACAAAGTCTAGAAGACCACACAATTTAAGCCTGATTGTGCCAAGCCCTGATGGCTTGATTTTTGATTGGTCTGCAAAGTATACTACTCCATCAACATTGTTAGTAAATTCTTCAAAAAAGTATTTTCTATGAGCCATGTGGCAAGTTGCTCCCGAATCAAGCAACTAATCATTTTTCCAAGAAGCAAGTGAAGCATTAAATAAGTCTTCATTTACTCCAATATTACATTGTGCCACAACATAATGAGCAGATTCAGGTGCTTTACCTTTGTGTGTGTCATTAGTTTTACCTTTTTGTTGGTTTCTTTGCTGCTCAATTTTCTCCCAAGGTAACTTGCATGTTGAGGCATCATGTGATCCATTTCTTTTGCAGCGTATGCAGTGCAAATCTGGCTTTTCTCCTTGAGAGTGTTTGCCCCCCCTGCCTCTAAAATATCTTCCTCTTCCTCTTCGACCACCTCTTCGTCTAGAAGAATATTGGGAAAGATTCTTTTCTTTATGAGCAAGGCACACAACCTCTTCGGAATATTTAGGGGCTATCTTCTTTCCAAAATCTTTCTCTCTTTCAGCAAATTTTTTCACAAGAGAGTCAAAGGTAATATCTTTGAGATTTCCATTTTCTTGCAAAGACTTAAGATAATTGGAGTAAGTATGATAAATTGCCTAGAGAAAAGCGATAAGAGGAATATCCAATTCAACCTTAGTGGATTTGATATCATGCATTATAGATTTTACTTCGGATGCAAGAGCAAGAGGATCATTATTTTGTAATTCAAGAGTGAAGAGTTTAATCATGAGTTGAACAACTTCAAGTGCAGAATGTGAGTCATAGAGTTCTTTTAGCTTTTGTAAGGCTTCGAAAGCAGTTGAAAATGGCGAAATATGGCGACTCACCTCTTCACTTACAGATGCTGCAATTAATGCATAGGCTTTGCTGTTCTTATTTTCCCAAATGGCGAACTCTTTGTCTAAGGTAGGTTGTTCTGGCTCTTTGTCTCCGTCTCCAACACACACTCCTTTCCACAACTCATTGAAAATGAGGGTGTGTTTTATCATTCGGGACCACTTAGGATAGTTCTCCTTGCCAGTGAGAACTATTCCCACAATGGATATGATTGAATGCATTGTAAAATATGTGTACTGTAAAAAAATACTTCTAGCAATATACTGTAAAAAATTGTACTTCTGGTGGCAAACTCTATTTAACTTTGAAAAAATAATAATGAGGGATAATTAAAACAGTAGTGTATTAAAACCAGCAGTCTTAAATCCACCATATGAAGTTTCATCACCAAGGAAATACGCTTATCACACCATATGCTACTCCCTTCAATGCATACGAACCAGAGGTCATACACACCGACAGAGGTAGAATACCAGACTTGGGCTCACATTCCAGCAGCCACACCTCAATGTAGAACCTTAGTTATGCAGCAAACATTTTTTTTTGGACATAAAACATTTAATATTATAAAACTTCACTTATGAGCCTTTAAATATGCCACCACTTATAATGACCATAAGTCATCTTTAAAAAACTCGATGTTTATATATATGCACCCTTTAAGAACTCAATGGAACACAACCTCACAACTTGTATAATACATGGTCTTCAAAAATGGTTAACGTGCAAGCATCAAAATGATGTATTAAGAAAAAGGCAGTGTATTAAAACAAAAACTAGAGCAGGCTTACGATATTCAACTTAGCAACATTACCAGCAAGTTCCAAAAACCTCAACAGCTAGATATTCAGCTGAGCAGAATTACCAGCAAGTTCCAAAAACCTCAGCAACCAAATATTCAATAGAGCAGTAGCAAGGTACACCGAAGCACCAGCTCTGATATTCGAACTAGGCCGAGAGCAATCAGCCAATGCAACATGATTCATTCAACCACAAGTCAATAATTAGAACTCGGATTTCAGAAAAATGCAACACTTCATACACTTCATTAGCAGGTGGTTTGTGCACATGGTCTCACGATGGCCTTAACACAGAGCCATTACATGACATTACACCAATGCATGAATAGTGTAACTATCGACCTTCAAAACATTTTTCAATGCATAATAGCAGGTGAAAAGACACCATTTATCTTCATATTGATATATCATATAATATTCAACGCACTCTCACTGTGTTCCCACACAACGCCAAAGTTTAGCACATGGTTCAACGCACTCTCATGCCACAGCACCTCCAGGCAGCAACTAGCTCCAGTCCGACTCCTTCAATGCAGTAACGCACTTCAACAATGAATGAGATTTGGTAGGGATTTGAAAAAGATGTAAGCCTCTAAAAAATGCAGAACATAGGCAGAATAGGGAGTTACAAAGCAAAGGGAAGCCAAAAATGGCGCTGGCTCTAATACCATGTCAGACCAGGCAGTAACTCCTCAAAAACAATTCATTGATTTTCGTTCAAGTTGGTCTTTATTATATACATGAGGGAGAGACTTTTCATTTCATCTCCTAGTGATTATTCATATTCTTTATTATTTATTATTTATTTACATCAATTTTAGTTATTCACCCAGTCCTGATGATTAGATGTCAATCTGATCATATTGAAATCCCCTGCAAGAATCCAGGGCACATCAGGATGTCTCTCTCTTAGCTCCTCAAGGGAGGTGAGAAGCTTGAGTTTGTATTCTTGTTTCTAAAGACCATAGACATTTGTGATCATGTATATCTCCTTATCACCTAAAGGTTGAATCACCAATGATAGATAGTTCCTCGATGCTTCAGCATCCAGGATTTCAAGTTTCTGGGGATCCTAAAGCGTAAGAATCCTCCCTGCCGAGTTGTCTGCTTTAACCTCTAGATACTCATACTTGATTAACCATTTGTTGTGTATCTCTCTGATCTTTTCCATCGAACACTTTGTTTCCTGAATAAAAACCATATCTGGTTTTTCTCCTTTTATTCTACTGCTAAGATTTCTTTGTTTCCTTTTACTTCCTAGACCCCTAATGTTCCAGGTTGTAAGCTTCATTAAGAAAGGTTTGTAAAGGAGTAACTGGTAAGATCTCTCATCTTACCTGAGTTAATCATGAGTTTCCCACATTTGGTCAGCAACTCATTCTGTCTTTTTCTTCCTCTTTTCCTACCCGAGTTCTTGGAAGAATGCATCGGTGTATCCTCCATCGTTTTCACCCCTCTATTCTCCTGGATATCATGGTTTCTTTTGACTCCAGAGCCCTTTGATTGTGATCTCTAGAGGAAGAGCTGTTGAACCCTGTCAAACTCCTCTTTTGGCAGGGAGTCTACCCCTTTGGTGATTCCTTGCTCCAGAAACTTTTCTAGATCTAAATTCTCCCTTTCTAGAATCTCCTGCAGTTCATCGTCCTCCGTTCCAACCTCACTTGGGGTCATCTCATGGTCCCTACTAAGCTCCATAATGCTCGGAAAATCATCATTTTGTTGGTTCCTCTCTGGTATATCTTACATGCTAGCATCCCTTTCCTTCTCAGTGGGATTATTCTCTGATTCCTGGTTTGTCCTATTGTTTCCAACTTCTTCTTCTAAGATCTTGAAACTGTTGTGGCTTAGTTGTCCGTCCTCATTAATCTTCTTTTGGTACAGCTTTCCTCCTTTCCCTTTACCCACAACAATAGTAAAACCCTCGGGATCTTTGTTTGTGGTGTTTTTCGTGTTGCTCTCCAGTTTGTTTAATGGTTAGTCTCTGTATAGGTGCCCATGTTCATGGCACTTGCGGCACCTAAATGGGACATGTTCATTGTCCACCGCCTGCACCCATTCTTCATCATACACTTCTAAAATGATCATATTCGAAAGTGCCCCAAATAATTCCATTTCCACACATATCCCTGCTAAGGAAGTGTATTTTCATTTTAGAGTCGCATCTAAGATCTTTATAAAATGCCCTAGCTTGTTGCCTATAGCCTTTAGAGACTCCGATAGCCAATAATCTAAAGGAAGGGAGTAAAGTCTTATCCATACCGGTACCGATGTGAAAGTTTCTCGTTCTAGGACAAAGTTCATTATCCATGGTCACATGTAAAGGCCTGCATCAGCGTAAAAATAGGGTCCTCCCTCGAACACTCTGTCTTTATCCTTTAAGCTTGTGAACACCATCGTAAAGAAACCCTTGGACCCAAGGTGAAGGTTTATTTCCCCCTTTGGTTTCCAATGGTTCCTTATCCATGCTTGCAAAGCCTTCTCCGTCGGCCAAATCCCCATAAATTTGCATATAACCGCGTATTCCGCCATGTGATCTCTGTGCACCTATAGCACTAGGTCACTTAAAATGACCCGAGGAATAATGGTCGACTTGGGTTTACAGACCCCTATTGTACTCATAGGAGAAACTTTCTGACTACTACCCCCTGTCCTCCTCTCCCTACTAGCTTCCTCATGATTCCCTTCCTGTCCATGAGGTCTGATATTTTCCAATTTTTTTTGTGTTAATAGCCTCTATTGTCACCTCCATTGGTTTCTTGAAGCGATGTGATCTAGCTCCCTTTCTTCTGTCCACAACTACTTGACTGTAGGAGGGAGCAAAACTCCCTCCTCTGTGTCTCACCATGGTGACTAGTGACAAAACCCTAACGCAAAACCCTAGTTCGGATTGCAGAGCCCAATCTAATTCATGTATCTTACTTTCCTCCATGAAAGTCTGATTCCCACTTTTATAATAATTTTACTAAATAATAAATTAATTAACTAAAACATTATCATTTTTTTATTTATTTTTATTTTTTATCGATTTTAGAAAAAATAAATTTAATAAAATATTTTAATGTGTTATTTTAGTTATTATTTATTTTTGGATAATATTAATGCTTAATTTTTCTTTTATATTTTTATTAAATCAAATTATTTTTAACAATATTTGAATTAAAAAAATTACAATATTATTATTTTTTAATTTAACAAATTTAACAATTTAAATTTAAATATAAAATAAATTATTTAATTTCATTAAAAATATATATTTAATTTTTATTTTATTGATTGTAATATTTAATAATTGTATATTAAAATTTTATTTTCTATCTCACGCATGTTTCCATTTCACTCATCTGATACTTGCTTTTCTCAAATTATGAAATTAATAAGAGAGTAGTGTAATTGAATCCATTTCCAACATAAAAAACAATTCAAACACTTCTATAATCATACTTTTTGAAGAAAAAAATATTTGATTCCAAAAAAAAAATTTAGGTTAATTTGTGACCTCAGTAGACAATGTCATTAACAAGGGCTAAGCTTAGCTGAGCTTAAATATAACTTAATTAAACTAAATAAAAATAAAAATTTCATCACAAAAATAAAATAACTAATAAAAACATTAAAAGTATGATTAACTAATATTGTTCTTATCTATCTATCTATTTATATATATATAATTTGTTTTCTTTTACTAATATATATATTTTTTATAATTAAATTTGTTAAAATATGTTTTTAATATAATAATAAATTATTTTAAATTAAAAATATGGAAAACAAAAATGATAATTCATATAAAAAAAAGTCTATGATAAAACCTTAATTAATTATGTTACAAATAAATAAATTTAATTAATAATAAAAAATAACAAAAATTAAATTCTCAATACTTCATGCATAAAGAGCAAAAAAAATTGTTTGAAAACAAATTAATACACAATATTTTGAAATTAAGTTTAATATTCTATCGTCAAACTCAAACTCACTAAGTACACGTAGCTACCTCATGAGCATGGGTATCACTACTCATAACCACATCACATTATATCAAAGTTTTTAAATAAACATAGCTGCGTATCTTTTTATAAATATTTACTAATTACGAATGATAAAGATAGCGGAGTCATTATTATAGCGGATTAAACCAGAAATCTCTAATGAGATCACTGAAGGACTTTTTCACCTTTTCACTGACAGGCCTTGCTCCAGCAGGACTTTTTGGCAAACGCCGCTTGCTCCAGCAGCCGCCTTAAATCGTACATCCCCATTACAATATGAGGCCTCATATTCATCCCGGCTATAAGCCAAAACAAATCACATAGATATTTTGCATATATTGGTTCTGTGTGGTTTCTAACCCAAGACCTTCCTTTCCATTACGGGGGTCGTGAGTGTCTCTGGCTACACGAGCTCTGCGAGAACCCGGCCATTGAAGACCTTGGAATAGGATGTGATCCCTTTGTTTATATTTTTAGTTCTTTGTCGGATGTCGAAGTTTTCACAAAACCCTAAAGGAAAACGACGAATCAGATTGTAGTCGTCGACACATTATTAAATTCAAAATGTTAAACTCCAAATAATAATGCGGCCGGGATTTGTAATCTAGGTTCCATCCTACTTTCAGACTTTTAGGTAGCAAATGACGTCCAACGTGTTGTTCATAAAATCTGGAACCCAGGGTAATGTGCAGTCACATTCTTAATGGTTTTCTTGTCCACATCCATCTTGGTAATGGCTTTGTGAAGCCCGTCGTCATGTGGTCATCTCTTTATTGGCCAAAAACCATGAATTCAATATTACATCAGGTGCATCTGAACTGAAAAATGTCTACGTTCGTGAAATTATAATAGACTTGCACGGAGCTCCTTGTATTAGGTCTTAGGGTTTTATCACCTCGGTCTTACGGTTTTATCCGTGGACCTTATTTTTTGTCATGGTTTTCTTGGTTGTTGATATTCAACTGGTTTACTTCTATCATTTTACTAATTTTTTTAGTATATATATGTTTTTTTTTTTTCTTTGTCATGGTTGTACGTTATGAATTTTTAACTCGCTTGTATTATTTTATGTGTTTGTAATATGATATTTTGGTTTGTTATGGTTTATAAATATGAATTATTATATATAAATTATATATTATCATTTTGTTTAATTAATGTATAGATTCATATTAATGATGGTGATTAATATTTGCTCCAATCGATATTGTTTGTAGCACCTTAAGAATTAAGAAATTAATGGAAATTTTTTAACATATTATTTCTAAGTTTGAAGAAAAGTGAGAGAAGTGTTCTCGGATCATTAACCTTCTCATTACCTAGATTTTTGAGTAGAGCAAAGCCTAGTTTCACTTGAAACTCTTGAGAATTAGTTTTTATCTTAGCAATGTTCATTTCTTCTTGACACTTGTCAATACATAAATAATTTTGGTTTTCAAGATTTCTTACCACTAGTTCTTGTTTTCAGGATTGAGGTTGATCACCTCCTTATAAAATCATTAGTTCCTTTTCTCTTTTTCCCTCTAACTCTTTGTCATTCCATTACTTCTATCTAAATTTGGAAGTAATAACATTTTTAATATTATACTTATTCTATGAGATGATCTCCTCATTTATCCTCTAGTGGTCTAGCTAAGATTTCCCTCCTCCATGATGGTATAACCAAGACTGAGCATCCTCATGCCTTCACTTGAGCTGAAGCTAGGGGTTTTGGCTAGAGTTAGAATCAATTTTTCTAAACCTCTTAACTTCTGTGTTGTAGAACTCATTCTTGTACATGATATACTTGGTAGTAGCCATGCTTTCAATAGGGAAAATGCTAACCTCAATAAAGAGGATAAGGTAGGAGAATATGCTTCAATATTGAGGTTGTATGTTTATAAATGCTTTTGGATCTACTCAATCTTCCTCCATGATGATTCTCTGGATATACTGTAAATCCAAACCTTACAGGCATATAAAATAATAAGGTTGACTAGAGTCTCAAAGAGAAATTTCTTTACAATCCGAAATCCAAAGATATATTGACTTACAATTGTTTTCAAGCGCATAGTAAGTTTTCCATCCTCCACTTGTCATTTTCTCAATGTTATAATTCCAATTGAGTTGATGATTAATGTTCACTATCATATATTTGTATGAAGGAATTTCCTCCAAATAGCTATTATCTTAAATGAAACTATTAGAGGTAATATTTTTGGATTTAATTACCATGAATTTAGTCTTGTTACCATTTTGGAGGATTATTAGTTGATTTCCAATATCATCATAGCTTTTTACCAAAAGAACAATATCCTCAACATAAAGGAGAGGAGTTATGAAAATGTGAGTAAGCATGGGGCCACGCATCCTTCTAAGAAATTATAAAGATGTGAGTGAGTATAGGGCCAACACATCCTGAGTCTTCTAAACACTATTTAAATTTATTGATGTAAATGCCAAAAATAATAAAGGATAAGGGACACTCTTATTTGTATTCGTAAATAATTTTGAAAAATTAATTTTAAATTTAAAAATTATATATATATTTTATTTAAAAATAATTTTTATGTAAACAAAAATGTGTAGAAATTAAAATTTGTGCTCGATCGAAACAAAAACACGATAGATTCCGTAGATTACATCTTATTTCATATGGTCCTCTAACGAGGCACTATCTGAGGTACCAAAACTACTACGATGCAAACAAAATACAATAAAAAATGGACATTATAATTTTTTTTTTATTTAAATTATTTTTAATATTATTCAAAATAGAAAATTTACCATATTACTATTATTATTTATTTTTTAAATTTAAGCAATTGAACTATTTAAAATTTTAAAATAAATTATTTAATTTAGTTAACAAATATATTTAAATTATATTTATTTTATTAATTTTAATATTTAATAAATTATATATTTAAATCTTATTCTCAATCTCACTCATGTTTCAATTTCACTCATTCTATTCATTTTATTAATTTTAATATTTAATAAATTATATATTTAAATCTTATTCTCAATCTCACTCATGTTTCAATTTCACTCATTCTATTCTTTTTTCACTCATGTTTCAATTTCACTCATTCTATTCTTTTTTTTCTCAAATTTATGTTTGTTTCAAATTATGAAATTACCAAGAGAGTAGTTTAATGAGAATATAAATTCGTTATAAAAAATAACTTTCTAGGTGAATTTGTAAAAAATAACTTTTTGGGTGAATTTGTGGCCTAGACAATGCTATTAATGAGAGCTACATAGTAGTTAGTACATGTGGACTAGCTTAAATATAAATAAATTAAACTAAAAAATAATAAAGACAAATAAAACAACTAAAAAAATAAAACAACTAATAAAATGTTATATTGTTGAGTATCATCACCAAAAATTAAGAAATATAATAAATTAATATGGTATATATATATATGTGTGTGTGTGTGTGAGAGCGCGGGCGCGCGTGTTATATCTTTTTGATTAATATATATATTTCTTTATAATCAAATTTAATGAAATAGGTTTTTAATATAATAATAGATCATCTTAAATTGAAAATGAAAATATAGATAAAAAAATTATAATTCATGAAAATAAAAATAGAAAAAATCAAAGAAATAAAAAATAAAATAAAATAGAAATAAAACTAAAAACAAAAAAAAAATATTATTATTATAAATAAAATTTACTAAACCATCCATAATAAAACCTCAACCAATCACATTATAAATAAATAAAAGAAATAAAAATTAACAAAAATTAAATTTTAAATATTTAATAAAAACAAATTAATATATACTCAAACCAAATAATACCATGCACTAAAAATCTATTCTCTCATGAGAATGGAGTATTTTGAAATTAAAATTAATATTCTATTTTCAAACTCAAACTCACTAAGGACGCGTAGCTACTTCATGAGCATGGGTATCACTACTCATAACCGCATCACATTGTATCAAAGTTTTTTAATAAATATAGCGGAGTATCTTTTTATAAATATTTACTGAATTCTAATGATAAAGATAGCGGAGTCGTTATTATAGCGGACTAAACCAGAAATCTCTATTGAGAACACTGAAGGACTTTTTCACCTTTTCACTGGTAGACCTTGGTCCAGCAGGACCGTTTGAAGGACTTCTTGTCTATAAGCCGCCTTAAATCGTACTTCCCCATTACAATATGGGGCTTCATATTCATCCCGGCTATAAGCCAAAACAAACCACATAGATCTTTTACATGCATTTGTTCTGTGTGGTTTCTTTTAACCCAAGGCCTTCCTTTCCATTACGGGGCTGGTGAGTGTCTCTGGCTACACGAGCTCTGCGAGAACCCGGCAATTGAAGACCTTGGAATAGGACGTGATCCCTTTGTTTATATTTTTATTTCTTTATCGGATGTGAAAGGTTTCACAAAACCCTAAAGGAAAATACGAATCAGATTGTCGTATTTATTATTATTAAACTCCAAATAATAATGCGGCCGGGATTTGTAATCTAGGTTCCATCCTACTTTCAGACTTTTAGGTAGCAAATGACGTCCAACGCGTTGTTCATAAAATCTGGAATCCAGGGTAATGTGCAGTCACATTCTTAATGGTTTTCTTGTCCACCTCCATCTTGGTATTGGCTTTGTGAAGCCCATCGTCATGTGGTCATCTCTTTATTGGCCAAAAACCATGAATTCAATATTATATCCGGTGCATCTGAACTGAAAAATGTCTACGTTCATGAAATTATAATAGACTTGCACGGAACTCCTTGTATTATTATTACCTCGGTCTTGGGGTTTTATCACCTCGGTCTTAGGGTTTTATCCCTGGACCTTATCTTTTGTCATGGTTTTCTAGGTTGTTGATGTTCAACTGGTTTACTTCTATCATTTTACTCATTTTTTAGAATATGTATGTTGTGTTTTTTTCCCGTCATGGTTGTAGGTTATGAATTTTTAACTCGCTTGTATTATTTTATGTGTTTGTAATATGATATTTTGGTTTGTTATGGTTTATAAATATGAATTATTATATATAAATTATATATTATCATTTTGTTTAATTAATGTATGGATTTATATTAATGATGGTAATTAACATTTACTACAATTAATATTGTTTGTAGTATTTTAAGAATTAAAAAATTAATGGAAATTTTTTAACATATTATTTCTAAGCTTGAAGAAAAGTGAGAGAAGTGTTCCCCAATCATTAACCTTTTCATTACCTAGCTCTTTGGGTAGAGCAAAGCCTAGTGTCACATACCCGAACCCGCATTAATAAAAGTTTTTTTTTTATTATTTATGCCTTATTATGCCTTATGGTAAGAACACCTTACCATTCGTTGACTTGATTACATATGTGTATATATTGTTTACATACATGATTATATATTGATTACATATATGATTTATGGTGAGATCACTTACCGTCTGCTGATTTGGTTTATGTGACCTTGGATAATTATTGATTTCGTATACTTTGAATCGACAAGGATTATGAGTGAATTGGTTGATTACTGTTAATCTCGCTCCAACCCTAAATAAGGCCCTCCATATGAACCTTGGGTGTTGTCAGAATTGGCAACCCGAGGCAGCTCCGGACGGCTGTCCGCTGGCATTTTCCATAGTGACAGATGGACGCGGCATTTACTCCGCCGACCCGATCACGTGAAGGGGAGTGGTCTGGCGTTAAGTTTCCGCCTAACTCTTTTACCGCCTTGTTCAATGGTGAGGATGGTCCAGAGTGGATCCAAGGGCAGAGACGCCTCCAGACGTCACTCCCGAGGTTTTGATGGTATATAGTTTATTCTTCTTGATTGTTCGGGTTACTGTAAGGCTCGGCGACTCTTTACTTTCCCCCGCGCCACCTTGTTCCAGTCTGAGTGCTGCTTGAGGATTTTTCTCGCACCGAGTGCTCGTTTCTCCGCCGAGTGAGCATCCTTGCGCCGGGCGTCCGTTCTGCTCATTATATATATATATTCCACTGAAACTTTTGAGGTAAGTCACAGTTGTTCTCATACCCGCTCCATTTCTTCTGGTTTCTTTTGTTCTTGGATTGTTGATTATTTCCCTTCATGTGGCGATGCTAATGGTTATCCTTGCCGTGGTGTGTGCATACAGCGGTTCCGGTTCTGGGTTCGATTCAGATGAGGAGGCCCTCCTTCGAAGGCTATGGTGCTCCCGACTATACATCAGGTGCGACTCTCCCAGTTACACGGTATGTGGATTTGGTTAAGGTTCTTACTTCTTATTTTGGCCTACCGGCAGAGGGTCCCCCTGCGCCTAGCCGTAGCCCAACCTTACTCCTACTGTGGTTGGTCACAGGTGGCAACGGGAGGCTCTCCACTGTCTTACTCCGTACCTTCCCTGTTGCTGGCTATGGGTTCCGTCAAAACCCTAACGCTTCCAATGTTTTAGGCTGGAAAATCCTCTAGGATGTGGGAACTGTGTCCGCATCTTTCACTAATTGTAATTTGAACTGTTATATTGAATTGTATATCTATTGGTATTCCGGCCACAGCCCTGTTGATTACTGATGTTGGGCAACAGACCCTTTTGATTTTCTTTTATAATGAGTTGTTACAGCCGTGCAGCTTCTACTAGTTTGACATTAAATCTCCGCTACTGCTTCATGTTGGGTTATGAGTTTTCTTTTATTTCAAAGAATGGTATGGGTTCTGTTGACCCGAATGCTGTGTAAACTTGCAATATAAGTCTCTGTTTAGTACTCATGCTGTGGTTATTTCTTACATAAGGTAGAAGTTTATGTATATTCTAATGCACTTAATCACAAACTCCCGTTACTGTTTCCAAATGGTTATTCTATGGCTGCTCCACGGGCAGAGTAAGCGGTCTCGGTTGTCCGGCCCTATGTTTACTCTGCGTAAGTGAATAGTCTGAAATTTTGCTCATACCAAGAGCCAAAAAATGTTTTCACCGGTTCCATAGTTCGGTTGTTTCGCTATTTTCTGTTAAAATTATCCCGTGGATAATAGCCTAACGCTGCTTGGTTTATTTTTGAAGTTCTGTTTTGTTAACAATTTAAACATCGGTACTCGTTTTATGAGGTTGCAGATTACAGAGGTGTACTGAGGTACTCCAGATGTTCACTATATGTTAATTATTTCTTTATTTATAATCTCGTTGCAAGGTTGACCTGTACCACAGGGGTTACCCGCTTCGGAGGGTTATGTTTTCTTCTTTACCTTCCTATATTTATTCTGTGTCATGGGCTCAATGTTAATCTCAAGAGAATACTGATCTTTTCTGGTAATAAGCTGGAATTGTTGTTATTATTGCTTCGTTTCCCCTGTTTTACAAACCTGTAATTTCCTTAATTCGGCAAAAACTCTCTCTCCCTTTTAAACTATTCGGGGAAGTAGTGTCACTAACGGTTCTGCTACATCCAGTGTTTAATCTTATCCTTGCTCCTGTTACCTTAACAGCGAGACCGTAAACTTAACTGTTCGGGTCTCTGTCCAGAACAAGGGCGCGGGTTCCTATGCTTAAATACTAACATTTGCTGACCAGCTAATGTATCATTAGGAAGTAGCAGTGGTATTTTCAAAGCAACAAATAACTCATATGTATTACAGATACTTACAGAGTTTAACTCAAATGACTTACAGATACTTGCAGAGATTTGAGGGTTCCAGTCTTACTTACCTGGTCCCTGCCAGCCCTTAAGTCCTCTAGTAGATCTCCTGCAAGTCTGTGCATAACTATTTATCCGCCCATCCGTGAGACTCGTCCTTCGAGACCAGAGCCTCCCCCCTAGCTTCCTCTTGCCAGATCACTATCCTCAGCAAGGTTGCACTGTGTGCTTGACTATCTAGTCCTTACCAGACTTAGTCTTCTATTTAATTTTCCTCTGTCTCTCTCTGCCTGTCTCTACAACGCAGATTTTTGCCATCCCTCCCCCTTTTCCCTGGAAGCTTTTCCAGTTAGGGAAGGTGGTTAAAGTCAGTTCCAATAACCGACTTTCCTTGCCAACTCCCTCCCAGGAGTTGCCAACACTATCATGAGTATTCTTTATTAAATATTTTAATGCACATGTAAAATAAAAGAAATACTCTTAAGATCTTTTTTTTTTTTTTAAACAAACAATAAAATAGTCCTCCAATGTCATTCTTAATTCAGTCTTTTACCGTGGTGAAATTTAAATATTTACATTTTCCCGGGGTCATCACATCTCCCCCTCCTGAGATTGGACATTGTCCCGATGTCTGATGTTCACAAACAGCCCCAGATAAGCTTTCTTAAGAAGCTCTTCATCTTCCCAAGTGGCCTCATCAGGCCCATAGTGCTGCCACTGCACTTTAACTTGGGTAATAACTCGCTTCCGCAGCTGCACTTCTCTCCAGTCGAGAATGCTCAGCGGTTCGACCAGGACCTCTCCTTCCGGTTCGACCTGCAATCATCAACAGTATCAGTCATTTCACTTCCAAGATACATTACCAAATAGTTCAACTGAAATCAGTCCTTACCCGTATATCTTGCCATTTGATCACATGCTTAGGGTCGTAAATGTATTTTTTAAGCATGGAAACATGGAAGACATTGTGGATTCTAATGTGGCTTGGTAGAGCAAGCTGGTAGGCTACTGGCCCGACTCTTGCCAAGACCTGGAAAGGTCCAAAATAGCGGGGTGCAAGTTTAGCGCAACCGCTCCATTGCAGGGTACTTTTCCTGGCTTGAATTCTTACATAAACATGGTCGCCGACCTGGTACTCTTTGAACCTTCTTTTCCGATCTGCAAAGCTCTTTTGCCGATCTTGAGCAGCCTTTAAATTAGTTCGCACCCTTTTTACCATGTCCTCCATTTCCTTGAGCATTTCTGGCCCCAACCTTAGTTTGTCCTCAGGGCCACTCCAGCTTGAGGGTGTACGGCATTTCCGTCCGTACAAGACCTCAAAGGGAGTCATTTGTATTGATGTGTGATATCCGTTGTTATATGCGAATTCCACCAAATGTAAATAATCTTCCCATTGTGTCGGTTTTTGCATTACACATGCTCTTAACATATCCTCTACAATCTGATTCACTCGTTCCGTCTGTCCATCGGTCTGGGGGTGATAAGCTGTACTGAAATTCAGCTGTGTACCCAGTTCTGTAAACAATGCTTTCCAAAAGGTGGACGTGAATTTTACATCTCGATCTGATATTATTGTCTTCGGAAGCCCATGCAGTTTGAACACATTCTGCATAAAAATGTGTGCAATCTGCACCGCTCTGTAGGTAGATTGCACTGGTATAAAGTGTGCTGCCTTACTCAATTTGTCTACTACTACCATAATAGAATCATTGTTCTTCTTTGTCCTAGGCAGCCCAGTTATGAAATCCATGGATATGATCTCCCATTTCCATTCTGGAATGGGCAAGGGTTGCAATAACCCTGCCGGATGTAGGTGCTCCGCCTTGATCTGCTGACATTCCAAACACCGCGCTAAATATTCAGCTACATGCTTTTTCATTCCAGGCCAATAGTATTCCCTTCGAAGTGCGGTGAGCATCTTTTGGTATCCGGGATGACCTGCATAGTGGCTGGTGTGAAATTCGTCCAAAATCATATTTTTAAGACTATTGTCGTTAGGTACAAACAACCTTTTTTTATAGAGCAGCATTCCATCCTCATCTATTTCATACCCCTGCTGATTTTCTTTGCTGGAAAGTGGTATTTGTTGTTTCATTTGCTGGTATTCGGCATCTTGATCTGCTGTTGTTTTTATCATTTCTTGCAAGGGATTCTTCCATTTACTAAGCATAAATTCATATAAGCATTGCACCTTTCGACTCAGCGCGTCAGCCACGCGGTTTTCCTTTCCTTTCAGATGCTTAATGTCGAAATCAAATCCACTTAAGAAATCTGCCCAACGGGCTTGCCTTGCATTCAGGGTGGGCTGACTGAAGTAATTTGTCAAACTGTGATGGTCTGTCAACAACAGAAATTTCCTTCCCAGTAGATAATGCCGCCACATTTTAAGTGCATGTATGACAGCTACCAATTCCAAGTCGTAGGCAGAATATTTCTGCTCATGCTCCTTCAACTTTCTTGACTCATAGGCGATCACTTTTCCCTCTTGCATTAACACACCGCCCACGCCTTCTCGACTTGCATCGGTACATACCACGTAATCCTTATTAGGATCAGTTATACTCAAGATGGGAGCAGAGGTGAGCAAACGCTTAAGTTGCTCAAAGCTTTGCTGACATTCTGAATTCCATTTGAATTCCCTTCCTTTCTTCTGCAAGGAAGTGATAGGATATGCTACCCTTGAGAACCCTTCCATAAATATTCTATAATAACCGGCCAATCCCATGAAAGATCTGATATCCGCCACATCCTTAGGTATGGGCCAATCCATTATGGTCTTTATTTTCTCAGGGTCCACTGCAATCCCTTCCTTTGTGATTACATGGCCTAAATACTGTATCTCCTCTTTGAAGAAATCGCACTTGCTAAGTTTAGCATACAGTTGATGCTCTCGAAGAGTTTGCAGTACCAACCGGAGGTGTTCCTCATGCTCCTCCTTAGAACGAGAGTAAATCAAAATATCATCGATGAATATCAGTACAAATTTATCCAAAAATCGATGGAACACACTGTTCATTAAGCACATGAAAGTGGCGGGTGCATTAGTCAATCTGAAAGGTAGCACTACAAATTCGTAGTGCCCATACCGGGTTCTGAAAGCTGTTTTAGCGATGTCCTCTTCCTTAATTCTGATCTGATGGTAACCAGATCACAAATCAATCTTAGAAAATACTGTCGCGCCCTTGACTTGATCAAAAAGTTCATCGATCCGAGGTAGGGGATATTTATTTTTGATCGTGAGCTTGTTTAGCTGTCGATAATCTATACACATTCGGAGGGTTCCGTCTTTCTTCCTGACAAATAACACCGGAGCTCCCCATGGAGATACACTGGGACGGATATAATTTTTGTCTAGCAATTCCTGTAATTGCATTTTTAATTCGGTCAACTTGGGTACACTCATTCTGTAAGGTGCCCGCGAAACTGGTGTTGCCCCAGGTAGCAATTCAATGGTGAAGTCAATATCCCTTTTTGGGGGTAGCCCGGGGATCTCTTCTGGAAACACATCCGCGAATTCTTTTATTACCGGAAGGTTGTCCAGCGTGGCCATTTTATCCTTGGTATCTGCATAACCCACCTGAATGGCATATATCTGGCATCTTTTTTTGATACACTTAGCTAGCTGGGATGCAGTGATTGGCCGGACCTGCACTGGTCGTTTAATCCCTTGCATCTCTTGTTCCTTTCCAAAGTCATCCTTGTAATGAATGGTTTTCATCTTGCAGTTCACTAACGCCTAGTGCTTTTCTAGCCAGTCCATCCCAATTAGGATGTCATATGAGCCAAGTGGAAGCATATTCAGATCTGCTACCACTGGTTGTCCTGCTATCGTTAAGGGGAAGTTATTAATCTTTGCCATTACTCGTCTCTTAGCCCCCGTAGCTAGCTGTACCAGCCATGGGTTCCTGAATTTTTCAGGTTGTAATTTACACTGTTCAACTATCTTTGGGCTAATATAACTTAAAGTAGCTCCTGGATCAATTAGAATAGCGATAGAAAAGTCTAAAATTTTACCTTCAAATTCCACCATGGTGGGCTGGTACTCTGCCTGGCGGTCGTCCAGGGCTGCGTTAATCCTTGGCACGCTTCGTCCCACATCGCCGACGGTTGATGCCTCATGAATTTGGGATATCTGATCAGTTCCCTTCCGTTGCGGGCAGTTTTTGACGTAGTGCGGTCCTCCACAACCCCAGCATTGCACTGGGGGTTTGGTTACTCCTTCGCCATCCAGCTTGGCAGATTGTTCGCTCATTCTGGTTTCACCGATTGTCTTAGATCTGAACGAACCTCTTGGTGTTGTTTTGTTGTTCTGCCCTTTACTGCTTCCTTTAATTCCGCCGCCACGACCTCCTTTACTGTTTCCAGCAGTTTTACTACTCTTTTTTTCACTCCATTTTCTATTGGAAACGTCCCCTTTCTGTTTGTTCTGCTGATAACAGATTCTGGCCTTGCGAATAGCTTCATCCATCGTCCTAGGATTGTCAAATTCAATCCTTTCTCTCATATACATGGGTAAACTACTAACAAATCTTTGCACCTTGGCTTTTTCTTCCTTAAGATAGGGCACATAGCGAAGCAGGGAGGTAAAACGATTAATAAACTCATCCATAGTCTGTTGTCCTAATCGCAGATCATGAAATTCCTTTGCCTTTTCATCATAAAAGCGCTCGGTCAAATACCTTTCTTTGAAGTATTTCTGGAACTTTTCCCACGTTATGGTTCGTTCGCTTACCCCTTTGATGATTTTGACCTCCTCCCACCACAGGGTTGCTTTCCCTTGTAACTGAAAGATGGCCAATCATGCCTTCAGGTTATGGTCATATTCATACAGCTGGAAATACTTGTTCATGTTAATTAGCCATGCTTCAGCCGCTTCCTCTTGTTCCCCATCAAAGTGTGGGGGTTTGATTTTCTGAAATTCTCCCTGTAATTCCACTCTTTGACATTTTGAGGTCTGCTGTTCGGATGCATTATCAGATTGATCCTCTCCCTCTTTCGAATTTTCAGGTTCCGCTTGATAGTGCTGTTGATCTGTGCGGAGTGTTGCTAGCTCTCTGCATACTTACTGTTACTATCTAGTGTCTTGCTGTTGTTCTTCTTGCTTTTTTTTTTTGCCTGGTATAAAATCAGGGGAATATTTGACACTGTGAGTTACCTTGCACATTTTAGTGACTGAAAATAAAATCAAATGCTATGATTACCTCCACAATTTTAACATGTTCAGACTCGTCCCAGAGGTCACAGTATTGGAACCTGGGCTCTGATACCAATTTGTCACATACCCGAACCCGCATTAATAAAAGTTTTTTTTATTATTTATGCCTTATTATGCCTTATGGTAAGAACACCTTACCATTCGCTGACTTGATTACATATGTGTATATATTGTTTACATACATGATTATATATTGATTACATATATGATTTATGGTGAGATCACTTACCGTCTGCTGATTTGGTTTATGTGACCTTGGATAATTATTGATTTCGTATACTTTGAATCGACAAGGATTATGAGTGAATTGGTTGATTACTGTTAATCTCGCTCCAACCCTAAATAAGGCCCTCCATATGAACCTTGGGTGTTGTCAGAATTGGCAACCCGAGGCAGCTCCGGATGGCTGTCCGCTGGCATTTTCCATAGTGACAGATGGACGCGGCATTTACTCCGTCGACCTGATCACGTGAAGGGGAGTGGTCTGGCGTTAAGTTTCCGCCTAACTCTTTTACCACCTTGTTCAATGGTGAGGATGGTCCGGAGTGGATCCAAGGGCGGAGACGCCTCCAGACGTCACTCCCGAGGTTTTGATGGTATATGGTTTATTCTTCTCGATTGTTCGGGTTACTGTAAGGCTTGGCGACTCTTTACTTTCCTCCGCACCACCTTGTTCCAGTCTGAGTGCTGCTGGAGGATTTTTCTCGCGCCGAGTGCTCGTTTCTCTGCCGAGCGAGCATCCTTGCGCCGGGCGTCCATTCTGCTCATTATATATATATATTCCACTGAAACTTTTGAGGTAAGTCACAGTTGTTATCATACCCGCTCCGTTTCTTCTAGTTTCTTTTGTTCTCGGATTGTCGATTATTTCCCTTCATGTGGCAATGCTAATGGTTATCCTTGCCATGGTGTGTGCATACAGCGGTTCCGGTTCTGGGTTCGATTCAGATGAGGAGGCCCTCCTTCGAAGGCTATGGTGCTCCCGACTATACATCAGGTGCGACTCTCCGAGTTACACGGTATGTGGATTTGGTTAAGGTTCTTACTTCTTATTTTGGCCTGCCGGCAGAGGGTCCCCCTGCGCCTAGCCGTAGCCCAACCTTACTCCTACTGTGGTTGGTTGCAGGTGGAAACGGGAGGCTCTCCACTGTCTTACTCCGTGCCTTCCCTGTTGCTGGCTATGGGTTCCATCAAAACCCTAATGCTTCCAATGTTTTAGGCTAGAAAATCCTCTAGGATGTGGGAACTGTGTCCGCATCTTTCACTAATTGTAATTTGAACTGTTATATTGAATTGTATATCTATTGGTATTCCGGCCACGGCCCTGTTGATTACAGATGTTGGGCAACAGACCCTTTTGATTTTCTTTTATAATGAGTTGTTACAGTCGTGCGGCTTCTACCAGTTTGACATTAAATCTCCGCTACTGCTTCATGTTGGGTTATGAGTTTTCTTTTATTTCAAAGAATGGTATGGGTTCTGTTGACCCGAATGCTGTGTAAACTTGCAATATAAGTCTCTGTTTAGTACTCGTGCTGTGGTTATTTCTTACATAAGGTAGAAGTTTATGTATATTCTAATGCACTTAATCGCAAACTCCCGTTACTGTTTCCGAATGGTTATTCTATGGCTGCTCCACGGGCAGAGTAAGCGGTCTCGATTGTCCGGCCCTATGTTTACTCTGTGTAAGTGAATAGTCTGAAATTTCGCTCATACCAAGAGCCAAAATATGTTTTCACTGGTTCCATAGTTCGGTTGTTTCGCTATTTTCTGTTAAAATTATCCCGTGGATAATAGCCTAACGCTGCTTGGTTTATTTTCGAAGTTCTGTTTTGTTAACAATTTAAACATCGGTACTCGTTTTATGAGGTTGCAGATTACAGAGGTGTACCGAGGTACTCCAGATGTTCACTATATGTTAATTATTTCTTTATTTATAATCTCGTTGCAAGGTTGACCTGTACCATAGGGGTTACCTGATTTGGAGGGTTATGTTTTCTTCTTCACCTTCCTATATTTATTCTGTGTCATGGGCTCAATGTTAATCTCGAGAGAATACTGATCTTTTCTGGTAATAAGCTGGAATTGTTGTTATTATTGCTTCGTTTCCCCTGTTTTACAAACCTGTAATTTCCTTAATTCGGCAAAAACTCTCTCTCCCTTTTAAACTATTTGGGGAAGTAGTGTCACTAACGGTTCTGCTACAGCCAATGTTTAATCTTATCCTTGCTCCTGTTACCTTAACAACGAGACCGTAAACTTAACTGTTCAGGTCTCTGTCCAGAACAAGGGCGCAGGTTCCTATGCTTAAATACTAACATTTGATGACCAGCTAATGTATCATTAGGAAGTAGCAGTGGTATTTTCAAAGCAACAAATAACTCATATGTATTACAGATACTTACAGAGTTTAACTCAAATGACTTACAGATACTTGCAGAGATTTAAGGGTTCCAGTCTTACTTACCTGGTCCCTGCCAGCCCTTAATTCCTTTAGTAGATCACCTGCAAGTCTGTGTAGAACTATTTATCCACCCATCCGTGAGACTCATCCTTCGAGACCAGAGCCTCCCCCCTAGCTTCCTCTTGCCAGATCACTATCCTCAGCAAGGTTGCACTGTGTGCTTGACTATCTGGTCCTTACCAGACTTAGTCTTCTATTTAATTTTCCTCTGTCTCTCTCTCCTTGTCTCTACAGCGCAGATTTTTGCCATCCCTCCCCCTTTTCCTTGGAAACTTTTCCAGTTAGGGAAGGTGGTTAAAGTCAGTTCCAATAACCGACTTTCCTTGCCAACTCCCTCCCAGGAGTTTCCAACACTATCATGAGTATTCTTTATTAAATATTTTAATGCACATGTAAAATAAAAGAAATACTCTTAAGATCTTTTTTTTTTTTTTAAACAAACAATAAAATAGTCCTCCAATGTCATTCTTAATTCAGTCTTTTACCATGGTGAAATTTAAATATTTACATTTTCCCGGGGTCATCACACCTAGTTTCATTTGAAACTCTTGAGAATTAGTTTTTATCTTAGCACTGCTCATTTCTTCTTGTAAATTTTCAAAACATAAATAATTTTGGTTTTCGAGATTTCTTAACACTAGTCGAGACAGATAAATAATTCTGGTTTTCAAGATTGAGGTTGATCACCTCCTTATAATATCTTAGTTCCTTTTCTCTTTTTCCCTCTAACTCTTTATCAGTCCATTACTTCTATCTAAATTTGGAAGTAATAACATTTTTAATATTATACTTGTTCTATGAGATGATCTTCTCATGTATCCCCTAGTGGTCTAGCTAAGATTTCCCTTTCCCTCTGCCACTATGGTATAACCAAGACTGAGCATCCTTATGCCTTCACTTGCGCTGAAGCTGGGGATTTTGGCTAGAGTTAGAATATATTTTTCTAAACCTCTTAACTTCTATGTTGTAGAACTCATTCTTGTACGTGATATACTTAGTCATAGCCATGCTTTCAATAGGGAAAATGCTAACCCCAATCAAGAGGATAAGGTAGGAGAATATGCTTCAATATTGAGGTTGTATGTTTATAAATGCTTTTGGATCTACTCAATCTTCCTCCATGATTCTCTCGATATACTGTAAATCCAAACCTTACAGGCATATAAAATAATAAGGTTGACTAGAGTCTCAAAGAGGAATTTCTTTACAATCCGAAATCCAAAGATATATTGACTTACAATTGTTTTCAAGCCCATAGTAAGTTTTCCATCCTCCACTTGTCATTTTCTCAATGTTATAATTCCAATTGAGTTGATGATTAATGTTCACTATCATATATTTGTATGAAGGAATTTCCTCCAAATAGCTATTATCGTAAATGAAACTATCAGAGGTAACATTTTTGGATTTAATTACCATGAATTTAGTCTTGTTACCATCTTGGAGGATTCTTAGTTGATTTCCAATATCATCATGGCTTTTTACCAAAAGAACAATATCCTCAACATAAAGGAGAGGAGTTATGAAGATGTGAGTAAGCATGGGGCCAACACATCCTTCTAAGAAATTATAAAAATGTGAGTAAGTATAGGGCCAACACATCCTGCATCTTCTAAACACTATTTAAATTTATTAATATAAATGCCAAAAATAATAAAAGATAAGGGACACTTTTACTTATATTCGTAAATAGTTCTGAAAAATTAATTTTAAATTAAAAAAATTATATATATATATATATATATAATTTATTTAAAAATAATTTTTATGTAAACAAAAATAAGTAGAAATTAAAATTTGTGTTCGATCGAAACAAAAACACGATAGATTCCGTACATTACATCTTATTTCATATGGTCCTCTAACGAGGCACTATCTGAGGTACCAAAACTACTACGATGCAAACAAAATACAATAAAAAATTGATATTATAATTTTTTGTTATATTTTTATTTAAATTATTTTTAATATTATTCAAATTAGAAAATTTACAATATTACTATTATTATTTATTTTTTAAATTTAACCCATTTAACTATTTTAAATTTTAAAATAAATTATTTAATTTAGTTAACAAATATATTTAGATTATATTTATTTTATTAATTTTAATATTTAATAAATTATATATTTAAATCTTATTCTCAACCTCACTCATGTTTCAATTTCACTCATTCTATTCTTCTTTTTCTCAAATTATGAAATTACCAGGAGTAGTTTAATGAGAATATAAATTCGCTTTGAAAAATAACTTTCTACGTCAATTTGTCGCCTAGACAACGCTATTAACGAGAGCTACATAGTAGCAAGTACATGTGGACTAGTTTAAATATAAATAAATTAAACTAGAAATAATAAAGACAAAAATTTCATCACAAAAATAAAACAACTAATAAAATGTTATATTGTTGAATATCATCACCAAAAATTAAGAAATATAATAAATTAATATGGTATATATGTGTGTATGTGTGTGTGTTATATCTTTTTGATTAATATATATATATATATATATATATATATATATATATATATATAATCAATTTTAATGAAATAGGGTTTTAATATAATAATAGATCATCTTAAATTGAAAATGAAAATATGGATAAAAAAATTATAATCCATGAAAATAAAAATCATAGAAAAAATCAAAGAAATAAAAAATAAAATAAAATGGAAATAAAACTAAAAATGAAAAAATTATTATTATTATAAATAGAATTTACTAAACCACTCATAATAAAACCTCAACCAATCACATTATAAATAAATAAATATAATAAAAATTAACAAAAGTTAAATTTCGAATATTTAATAAAAACAAATTAATAAAATTTACTGAACCATCCATATTAAAACCTCAACTAAACACATTATAAATAAATATGATAAAAATTAACAAAAATTAAATTTCAAATATTTAATAAGAACAAATTAATATATACTCAAACCAAATAATACCATGCACTAAAAATATAGTCTCTATTCTCTCATGAGAATGGAGTATTTTGAAATTAAATTTAATATTCTATTTTCAAACTCAAACTCACTGAGGACACGTAGCTACTGCTTGAGCATGGGTATCACTATTCATAACCACATCACATTGTATTAAAAGTTGGGAATTTCTGATAATTCCAAACAAAAATTAACTGAACAGAGAATAATACTCTGACGTAGCTACTGCTTGAGCATGGGTATCACTATTCATAACCACATCACATTGTATCAAAAGTTGGGAATTTCTGATAATTCCAAACAAAAATTAACTGAACAGAGAATAATACTCTGTTTTGCCACAGGATCAAAAATTTGTTTCCAGAGCACAGAGTTTTACACACATAAAAAGACTTGTATTCATTAAAAATGACTGTTACAAAAAATTCTTCCTCTCACAGAGGGATTACACTAGGAACGATTCAGATGCAGTTCCAAAAAAAAACTTCACTATCTCTTCTGAAAAATTACTGTCTCTGCTTTAAAAAAATAACACTGCTGAAAACATTACAAAGGGAGAACTCTGTCTCTGTTTAACATTGACATTGCTATGTGTCAATTTCCTTTTCTTCACACCTTACATTCGCACTGTTGTGCATAGAAATTTTTTTTCTCTCTTTCGCGCTGCTGCGTCTACACTTACATTTCATGTTCAATAAACAATAAAACAGGACATTACATTTTTACTGTGCCATACTACTGTAAAAAAAAATAAAAAAAACATTAAAATTAAAAACTTTTACCTACGTTCTATGACCATAATAAATTTCATTAAATTACTTTACTGACAAAACTGGCGGTCAATGAAACTTCTAATTCACGTCACGTAATTTGCTGCAAGCCTGTACATCAACCGTTGATTTAATCGGACGACTGAGATCAGTTTGAAGAAGGTGAGATATGCGATTTGTGATCGGATCGCATAGCAACGTCATGTCGGCGGAAGAAGAAAAGTGGAGCACTAACATATGGGTGCGATTTGCGATTTGCGATCGGATCACATCGCAGAATCGCAATCGGCAGAAAACACAGGGCATAACGAAGGCAACAGGGCGTGGATGCGATTTGCGATAGCGATAAGATCGCATCACAAAGAGAAAAAAAAGCTAACAAATCCCATGACGATTTTGGCGCTGCAGTTGAAATTATTATTTCAACATTCCCCTTTAATTTCAACTGTTGGGTTATCAGTCATACCCAAACATTTCCTCAAAAACTCAAAACTTTTCTGCCCCAATGGTTTGGTCAGAATGTCTGCAACCTGCTCCTGAGTTCTGCAGTGTACTAAAATGATTTCTCCATTGTTTACTAATTCCTTGATGTAATGAAACTTTTTGTCAATGTGTTTCGTTGTCTTATGAAACACAACATTCTTGGATAATGCAATAGCTGAGCTATTGTCACAAAAAATCACAGTTCCTTTTGTTTGCTCTTGGCATAAACTCCTTAACATCCTTCTCATCTAAATTGCTTAACACGCTGCTGTTGTAGCTGCCACATATTCTGCCTCTGCTGTAGACAATGCTGCAATAGGTTGTTTTTTAGAAGCCCATGAAATGGCTCCTGAACCCATGTGAAAAACATAACTGGATGTGCTTTTCCGATCATCTACACTTCCAAACCAATCACTATCAGTGTATCCAATTAAACCTGAACATTTTGAAACAGTATATAAAATGCCAAACTTTTTAGTACCTTTAACATACCTCAGAATCCTTTTTGATGCCTACCAATGTGCTTCTTTTGGCCTCTCCATGAATCTAGAAATTAAACTAACAGCATACATTATATCCAGCCTAGTTGCAGTCAAATACATCAGGCTGCCAACTATACTCTTGTACAAACTAGGATCAAAATCCTTGTTGTTGTCTTCTTTGCTGAGTTTTAATCCCATCACTATGGAAGTGGTTGCTGTTTTGCTCTCCTGCATATTATATCTTTCCAACACTTCATTAACATATTGTGCTTGTGAGATAAAAATCCCATTTCCATTTTGTTCTACTTCTATTCCTAAGAAGTATCTCAGCAAACCCATGTCAGTCATTTCAAATTCTTCTTTCATAACTGTTTTGAAATTTTCAATAAGATAATTATCATTACCTGTGAAAATAACATCATCAACATATAACACAACAATTAGCATTTTACCATCCTTTTCTTTGATGTAGAGGTTGGGTTCTCCCTCACACTTTTCAAATCCATTTTCCAGTAGATAGGAATCTATCCTACTGTACCACGCTCTTGGTGCTTGCTTCAGCCCATAAAGAGATTTCTTCAATCTACACACTTTGTGCTCTTGGCCTTTCTTTTCATAGCCCAAAGGTTGTTCAATGTAAACCTCTTCCATTAACACTCCATTTAAGAATGCTGACTTCACGTCCATGTGGTAAACTTTCCACTTGTTTTGTGCTGCTATGAAGAACACTGCTCTCACTGTTTCCATTCTAGCAACCGGTGCAAAAATTTCCTCATAGTCTCTCCCATACTGCTGCTTATATCCTTTGCCAACTAGTCTTGCCTTGTGTCTTTCTATTTTGCCTTTAGCATTACTCTTGGTCTTGTAGACCCATTTAACTCCAATGACTTCTTTTCCTTTTGGTAGTTCAACTAGATCCCATGTCTTGTTTCTTTCTATGGCATTGATCTCCTCATCCATATCTTCTATCCATTTCCTATCCTTAATTGCTTCTTCGAAATGAACAGGGTCATCAACATGACAATATAAAGCAAACATAGAGTTCATACCTTCATTTTCTGCCTCTTGTTCATAAATGTCACTTAAATTTCTGAACTTCTTACCTCTTTCATTTGGTGTACAAGTACTTGAAGAAGCACTTGAATTTCCTCCTTGTGGTGTGCTTGGAGAAGCACTTTCATTTCTCCTCAACAGTGTCTCTTGTTGCCCTTATGTTGGCGCTGCTGTTTGGGGATGTATTTCAGCCATCTCCTCATCATCTTCATCATGTGACAAAGAGTTTTTAACATTCACTGTCTTCTCTATGCTTGCATCCCAAGCTTCCTCCTCAATGAACTGAACATCTCTACTCACAATAACCTTCTTGGTGGATGGGTTACACAACCTATAAGCTTTGGATTCCTCACTGTATCCAATGAAAATACATTTCTCCCCTTTGTTGTCCAACTTCTTCCTTAGTTGATCTGGAATGTGTGCATAAGCCACACATCCAAAAACTTTCATATGGGTCACTCCTTGCTTTGTCCCACTCCATGCTTCTTCCGTCACTCTATTCATGACTGATTTTGTAGGGCATCTATTCAAAATGTACGCTGCACAACGTACAACTTCAGCCCAATAATCATTTGGCAAGTGCTTTGTCTTTAACATACTCCTCGCCATATCCATGATTGTCCTATTCTTCCTTTCGGCAACTCCATTTTGATGCGGAGTGTACCTAGTGGTAAACTACTTACGAATTCCATTTTCTCTACAAAAACATAGAATTTCTTTGGAGATATACTCACCTCCTCTATCAGTTCTTAGAACTTTGATATGTATCCCGCTTTGGTTTTCTAAAAGTGCTTTGAAATTGCAAAATCTTTCAAACACTTCACTTTTGTTCTTCAGGAAATAGACCCAGGTTTTTCTAGTAAAATCATAAATAAATGTTAGTATATAGTGGCTGCCTACAAGTGATGGAGTTTGCATCGGCCCACATAAATCTGAGTGGACAATCTCTAAGGGTGCTTTTGCCCTTATGCTTTTCCCAAATGGAAAACTTTCTTTGTGTTGTTTCCCCAAGATACAACCTTCACAAAGGTTGTCTGGTTTCTTTATCAATGGTAATCCTCTTACCATTTCTTTTCTATTCAACAAATTAAGACCTCCAAAGTTAAGATGTCCAAATCTCAAGTGTCACAACCAATTTTCATCTTTTGGTTCGATTTGGAAAGCCTCTTGTGTCATTGTTGCTATTTCTTCTCCATTTTTCAAATTTGCTTTCATTCTGAGACGGAACATCATGTTCCTTGTCATCTTCACTTCAACAATATATCGTTTGCTGGGTGTTTTATCCATGATGGTGTATACATCATCCACAAAGAAAACATTGTAACCCTTTTGAACAAGTTGTCCAATACTTAGGAGGTTACATTTCATTCCAGGAACATAATAAACATCTGCTATGGTTTTCTTTTCACCTGTCTTTGTTAAGACATTTACTTCTCATTTTCCCATAACAGAAACTTTATTATCAGTCCCCTAGTGTGACTTGTGACTTCACACTCTGATCTAACATAGAAAACAAGGCTATATTTCCTATCATATGGTTATTGCAGCCGGAGTCTAGAAACCACACATCTTCACTTTTTTCTTCAGCCATATTACAAGCTAAAAACAAATTATCTTGGCTGATATTTTCTCTAGTGAAATTTGCACTAGTTCTATTACTCATATCATGCTGTTTCTTCCTACATTCATTTGCATAATGCCCATATTTTTTACAATAGTGACATTGGACATTGGATTTATCATACCTTTGTCCTTGAGCATGATGTTGTCCACTTTGTTGGTTGCTGCCTTGGCCTTGGTTCTAGTTTGGATTGCTGCCTCTTCCTTGAGCATTTGCTGGACTGCTTCTTCCACCTTTGTTTTGGCTTCTGCCTCTTCCTCCCTTGTTTCCTCTGCCTTGACCTCTTCCTCTTCCAAAGAACATCTGGATCTTAAAGGCATGTTCTAGAGATGAGTTTTCATTCCTACTCAATCTCTGCTCATGTGTTATCAGTGATGCATGTAGTTCATCAACTGAGAAGTTTGTGAGATCCTTTGTCTCTTCTATTATGGTGACAATCACATCGAACCCTGAGGTTAGGATCCTCAATATTTTCTCCACAATCCTCCTTTCTTCAAGAATCTCCCCATGAAACCTTATCTGTGTGACCAGACCAATCACATGTGTGAAGAATGAGTCAATATTATATGACTCTTTCATGCAAAGATTCTCAAAATCTCTCCTCAGCAACTGTAGTTTTACTGTCTTCACTTTCTCCATGCCTTGATAGGATATCTTGAGAGTTTGCCATGCTTCTTTGGATCTCTTGACTGCTGTTATCCTTGGAAACACACTCTCATGCACTGCTTGATACAAAAAGTAGAGGGCTTTAGAATCCTTCTTCTTATTGCTCTTCAATAGATCTTTCTCTGTCTGAGTTAAATTATTAAACTCATTTTCATCTGTTGGTTCTTCAAAACCATCCTCAACAAATTCCCATAAGTCTTGGGAAGCAAGCAAAGCTTTTATAGTTATTGCCCAATAGTCATAGTTTTTTCTATTAAATTGTGGGAGCTGAGTATTACAGATACCCATGCTAGTGTTGGCTCTAGCCATTCTTGCACTTCTTAACTATGCTTCAAAAATACTTGACTGTGTATTTAAAATAACTGACTGTCCTCAACAGTAACACAAGAAACCAACTTGAGAAATACCTTGGATTCTTTCTTGACTCGGTCTTCACTCTGCTGGAGAAGCTGCTGCAACAAGTAATCCTTCCTTCAGCTTCTTTGACACCTTCAAAGAGCCTAGACAAGCTCTGATACCATTTTAGGAATTTCTAATAATTCCAAACAAAAATTAACTGAACAGAGAATAATACTCTGTTTTGCCACAGGATCAAAAAATTGTTTCTAGAGCATAGAGTTTTACACACATAAAAAGACTTGTATTCATTAAAAATGACTGTTACAAAAAATTCTCCCTCTCATAGAGGGATTACACTAGGAACGATTCAGATGCAGTTCCAAAAAAAACCTTTACTGTATCTTCTGAAAAAATACTGTCTCTGCTTTAAAAAAAATAACACTGCTGAAAACATTACAAAGGGGGAACTCTGTCTCTGTTTAACATTGACACTGTTGTGTGTCAATTTCCTTTTCTTCACACCTTACATTCACACTGCTGTGCATAAAAATTTTGTTTCTCTCTTTCACGCTGCTGCGTCTACACTTACATTTCATGTTCAATCAACAATAAAATAGGACATTACATTTTTACTGTCGTAAAAATAAAAAATAAAAAAACATTAAAATTAAAAACTTTTACCTACGTTTTATGACCACAATAAATTTCATTAAATTACTTTACTGACAAAACTCGCGGTCAATGAAACTTCTAATTCACGTCACGTAATTTGCTGCAAGCCTGTACATCAACCGTTGATTTAATCGGAGGGCTGAGATCGGTTTGAAGAAGATGAGATATGCGATTTGCGATCAGATCGCATAGAAACGTCGCGTCGGTGGAAAAATAAAAGTGGAATACTAACATATGGGTGCGATTTGCGATTTGCGATCGGATCGCATCGCAGAATCACAATCGGCAGAAAAAATAGGGTGTAACGAAGGCAACAGGGCAAGGACGCGATTTGCGATAGCAATAAGATCTCATCGCAAAGAGAAAAAAACGCTAACAAATCCCATGCCGATTTTGGTGCTGCAGTTGAACTGAATACTAATGATAAAGATAGAGGAGTCATTATTATAGCGGATTAAACCAGAAATCTCTATTGAGAACACTGAAGGACTTTTTCTCCTTTTCACTAGTAGATCTTGGTTTAGCAAGACTGTTTGAAGGACGTTTTGGCTATAAGCCGCCTTAAATCGTACTTCCCCATTACAATGTGGGGCTTCATATTCATCCCGGCTATAAGCCAAAACAAATCACATAGATCTTTTGCATGCATTGGTTCTGTGTGGTTTCTAACCCAAGGCCTTCCTTTCTATTACGGGGGTTTACGGGGGTCGTGAGTCTCTCGGCTACACGAGCTCTGCGAGAGCCCGGTAATTGAAGACCTTCGAATAGGATGTGATCGCTTTGTTTATATTTTTAGTTCATTATCGGATGTGAAAGGTTTCACAAAACCCTAAAGGAAAACGACGAATCAGATTGTAGTACTCGACACATTATTAAATTCAAAATGTTAAAACTCTAAATAACAATGCAGCCAGGATTTGTAATCTAGGTTCCATCCTACTTTAAGACTTTTAGGCAGCAAATGGCGTCCAACGTGTTGTTCATAAAATCTGGAACCCATCGCAATGTGCAGTCACATTGTTAATGGTCTTCTTGTCCACCTCCCTCTTGTAATGGCTTTGTGAAGCCCATCGTCACGTGGTCATCTCTTTATTGGCCAAAAACCATGAATTCATTATTACATCAGGTGGATCTGAACTGAAAAATGCCTACATTCATGAAATTATAATAGACTTGCATGGAGCTCCTTGTATTATTACCTCGGTCTTAGGCTTTTATCCGTGGACGTTAATTTTTGTCATGGTTTTCTAGGTTGTTGATGTTCAGCTGGGTTACTTCTATCAGTTTACTAATTTTTTAATATATATATGTTGTTTTTTTTCTGTCATAGGTGTACGTTATGAAATTTTAACCCGCTTGTATTATTTTATGGGTTTGTAATATGATATTTTGGTGTGTTATGATTTATAAATATGAATTATTATATATAAATTATATATTATGATTTTGTTTAATTAATGTATGGATTTATGTTAATGATGGTGATTAACATTTATTACAGTCAATATGGTTTGTAGTACTTTAGTAAGAAATTAATGGAAATTCTTTAACATATTATTTCTAGTCTTAAGAAAAGTGAGATAAGTGTTCCCTAATCATTAACTCTCTCAGTATCTAGGTTTTTGGGGTAGAGCAAAGCCTAGTTTCACTTGAAACTCTTGAGAATTAGTTTTTATCTTAGCAATGTTCATTTCTTCTTAACACTAGTCAATACAAATAAATAATTTTGGTTTTCAAGATTTCTTAACACTAGTAGAGACAAATAAATAATTATGGTTTACAAGATTGAGGTTGATCACCTCCTTATAATATCTTAGTTCCCTTTCTCCTTTTTCCGTCTAACTCTTTATCATTGCATTACTTCTCCCTAAATTTGGAAGTAATAACATTTTTAATATTATACTTATTCTATGAGATGATCTCCTCCTTTATCCCGCCCTGGTCTAGCTCAGATTTCCCTCCCCCATGATGGTATAGCCAAGGTTGAGCATCCTTATGCCATCCTCACTTGAGCCAAAGTTTGGGGTTTTGGCTAGAGTTAGAAACAATTTTTGGAAACCTCTTAGCTTCTATGTTGTAGAACTTCTTCTTGTACATGATATACCTAGTCATAGCCATGCTCTCAATAGGGAAAAGGCTAATTCCAAATAAGAGTATAAGGTAGGGAATATATCCTTCAATCTTGAGGTTGTAGGTATAAATGCTTTTGGATCTCCTCAAACTTTCTCCAGGATTCTCTAGATATATTGTAACCCCAAACCTTAAAGGCATATAAAATAATAAGGTTGACTAGAGTCTCAAAGAGGAAATTTTTTACAATCCCAAATGCAAAGATATATTGACTTACAATTGTTTTCAAGCCCACAGTAATATTTCCATCCTCCACTTGTATGTTTCTCAATGTTATAATAATTGAGTTGATGATTAATGTTCATTATCATATATTTGTATGAAGGAATTTCCTCCAAGTACCTATTATCTTAAATGAAACTATCGTAGGTAATATTTTTGGATTTAATTATCATGGATTTAGTCTTGTTAGTGTTAACAGTCATACCCATCTTGGAGCAAAAATATTGGAGGATTCTTAGTTGATTTTCAATATCATCATGGCTTTTTTCCAAAAGAACAATATCCTCAGCATAAAGGAGAGGGGTTATGACGATGCCAGTGAGCATGGGGCCAACACATCCTTCATCTTCTAAACATGATTGAGACCTATTAATGTAAATGCCAAAAGTGGTGGGGGATAAGGGACACCATTTCTTGTATTAATATATAGCTTTGAAAATTTAATTCTAAATTTAAAAGGTTACATATATATTAATTATTAATTTGAAAATATTTTTTGTGTAAACAAAAATGAGTAGAAATTGTATAAATTTTGTGCTCAGTTGAAACAAAAACATGAGAGATTCCCTACATTACATCTTATTTCATATGATCCTCTAAGGAGGCACGGTCTGAGGTACCAAAAATACTATAATGGAAACAAACTACAATAACAAATCGACATGAATAGATCTTACAAAATTGTTCTAGAATAAGGAAACATATGGAAAAGGATGTTGTTGATAAAGGATAAAAAAACCTTTATCGAGAGGCTTGTTTAGATATAATTGCATAATTCCTTTGGGAGGGCTTAAAACAATGTTAGAGATATTCTGGTTTGTTGTTGCTTGAGGAATTTGTTGTAGGTCCTCCATCTACTGCCAAAATGCATCAAGATAATCATCCTGATGAGATATCTTGACCTTCAAGGATTGAATTTCCTCCGTGAGAAAGATTAGATGATTTTTTTGTTGATGTGTTTTCCATTTGATATCCATATGCTCCCTCTGAAGGGCTTTGTTTTCATGACTGAAGTCAGGACAAGCCTCGGTTCTTCCAATAAAATCAAGGTCTATTTTCCTAGTTAACATCATTGGTGATGTGGAAGGGGGGGACCAGGCGAGAGATTAGACCAGGCTCAAGGAATATATATAGGATATGATAGGGTTGTCAAAGGGAGTGCAGGAGATGCCAGCAGGAACTGAGCTTATATGAATTATAGTATATACAAAAAGGAGAGGACATGTTAAGGGAGGCCAACTTGATTTCAGAGAATTTACGATCATTTGCAGAGCTAGGGATTGGCCAAATTAAGAAAGACAAAGGCGTGGGGATATTTTAAAAAGAGAAAACTAACCACCAACATTGACAAATTGCTAAGGGAATAGAATTATTTGTTGTAATGAATAGAGGAAACCAGATAGAAACAAAACTTTGGAAAATAACACCAACCTGAGAATTTCACCCATGGTCTTCAACGTCCAGAGCATTGGGATATCCATAGACCTTGTAGCTACCATTATGCCACACACATAGATGAATCTTGTGAGCCCCTAATTCGAGCACCAATCCACCTCGTCATAGGGATGGGAGATTCGAACACATAACTTGCTGACTCACATAGAATAGACATTAAAAAGATCCAAATACATATCCCACTATCTCCATTAATAGAAACCCAAACAATGCTTCCAAAATGGACTGGCACAGAAGGCACTTGGGGTCGATTTTGAAGTTTCTTCCACTATAATTGCACCCTATCACTTCTATGCGGGAACCAAACACAATCCATATATTTATTATAGGATACCTTGGCCTCACACAAAAAATCCATCATATCACCGTTAACATTCATGATGCCCAACTTCATAAAATGTATCATTGAATGAAGTTCCTAGTCAGATTGAGGCATGCAATTCTATTCTAACGTTGGAGATGGAGCATTTGGATTTGATGGGGTGGCCTCCCATGCATGGTCCACTTTCTCAGTAGGAGGCACAACATCCAAATACAAATTCCTCTTCACATTTGATCCAACCTTAAATTTTCCTTTATATTTCCACCTTGTATGAGCTGGTGACGTTGGTGTAATACTAATGTACATCATTGTTATATCTATGGTATAGTTATTCATCCCTTGGATACAATTATTTTTGTCTCGTCCATGTTTACAAGGTAGGCAAGATTTTCTTAATTGTCTGCTTTTATATTTTTCCCTCTTAGAATATGCTAGAAATACTTCGAAAGAAAGTGTTCCATAGCTCATTCATTTCTTTAAAGGAGGAACTTACTATGGTTCTCTTTAGGAGATGAGTTGTTGTTCAAATGTTGTATAGCAATCAAAGAGTCTTCGAAGATTACAATCTCGAGGATTCCCATATATTGAGCCAATATTATGCCTAATAAAATACCATAAATTTCTTCTTGGTTGTTGGTCTTCTTATCCAACCCCAAGAGTACTTATTGGCTAAGTTTCTACTGGTATTAATTTTAACCCCTCGCCCTCCACCTACCCCTAGAATATTTTTTTGTCAAACACATAGAAAAAAACAAATTGAATGAATTGATTTTTCTAAATAAAAAATAATTTTCCCCTCTTTCTCAAAACTTTCGAATTATTAAAATTAGTAAAAAATAATGATTCTTATAATTTTGAAAATTATATTAATACATACATAAGAAAATGTGTTCAATTTTTGTGTTGAGAGGTGCATTTGACATCCTAGTATGGGAGTTGTGTGTAAGTATGTACGTCCATGCTCATAAAATAAAAATAATAAAAACAATTTTCTCCAAACAAATTAATGTGAGCCTAAACAAATATCATGCATTGAAGAGTTCTTTATCATATACCTTGAATTTGAATGGATAATAAAAAAATTACCTTCAACAGAAATTTTTACCACATTAAAATTCCAAATTAGGTAAAAAATTAAACACATTTACTCTTTACTAAAGCCAATACCCTTTCATAAATCAAAGGAAAAAGGTGAATTCAACACAAATAATAAAAAAAATTATAAAATGGCTCCAAATCTCTTAATATTTATTTTATAAAATCTTTGTAAGATGAATAAACCATCTCTTATGGATATATGAAAACTTTTAAGGACATAAAATAATTCCAAGCCAAAGTTGTAATAAAAGTTGTAATACATCAAAATATTAATTTGATGTAATTTTTTTTATCACGTCATGTAAAAACAACATCAAATATAATATTAATATTAAAAAATAATATTAAAATTAAAATTTAATAATATATATAATGTTTATATTATTAAATTTCATAATTTTGGATTAATATAATATTAAATTTGTTAAACTATAATATATATCAATATATTAAGATATAAAGTAACTCCAGATATATATGGGAGGGAAGAATAAAGACATAGAGTGATATATGTGGAGACATGGAGGGAGTCACAAGGAAGAGATGGCAATATAGTGAGGGAGAGAGGAGAGGAGGAGTGAAGAGAGAGAGAAGGAGAGGAGAGAGAGAGAGAGGGAGAGAAGGCCAAGAGAGAGATGGAGACAAAAACATGGAGGGGAGACTCGAGAGAAGGAGAGAGGGAGGAAGATAGTGACAGGGTTAGAGAGAGAGAGAGAGAGAGAGAGAGAAAGGTGGGGGGAAAGGAAGGGAAAGAGAGGAAGTACGAAAGAGAGGACTTCTGATAGAGGAGGAGATATGGAGAGAGAGAGAGAGAGTAAAGGAGAGAGGGAGGGAGAGAGAGATGGATTTGGAGGGGATGATGGGGAGGGAATAAGAAAGACATAAAGAGATAAGGGTGGAGAGAGAGAGAGAGGAAGTGACAAGGGAGAGATGGAGAGAGAGTTTTTATGTTTTGGGATGATATAGAGAGACAATGGAGAGAAGGGGAAGAGAGAATATTTTAAGAGAGAATGAGAGAAGGAGGGAGATAGTGACAGAGTTGGAGGCTGAAGAGTGAGAGAGAGTGAAAGAGTGAGTGACGGGGGGAATAGAATATGGAGCTGGGAGAGAAAGGGAGAAAGAGGATAGACGAGAGAGAGGACTTAAGAGAGAGAGTGAGGGGAGAAAGAGAGATGGAGTTGGATGGGGAGAAAGAAGGAGGTAAGAAGAAAGGTAGAGAAGATAAAGGTGGAGAGATAAAGAGGGACTAGCAAGGGAGATGGAGAGACAGAAAGGAGAGCAAGAGGGAAAAGAGTGGGAGAGAATGGGAAGAGAGAGAGAGGGAGAGAGAGGGAGGGAGATATGGATAGATATGGGGAAATAGTGTGTATGTTTGTGGGGTGATATAGAGAGACAAAGGGAGATAAAGATATAGATGGAAGGGGGAGAGAGGGAAGAAAATAGAGATAAAGAGAGGGAGTAAGGGAGAGATCTATAGATAGATCTGGAGATAGAATGTGTGTGTGTTTTTTGGGGGTTGAGATAGAGAGACAAAGAAGGAAAAATCGAGGGAGGTATAAATATAGATAGAGGGGGGAGAGAAAGGGAAGAATATTTCTTGCACCATCTGCATTGATTTCAGTGTAGATATTGATTTCTAATCTTATTTGAATGCTTGCACTAGATGTATTGATTTCTGATTTCTTGCACTAGATGCATTGATATAGTGTAGATGCCAATTTCTAATCCTATTTGATTTCTCGCATTAAATGCATTAATTTCAGTGAAGAAATGCATAGAGAGAGAGGAAGTGACAAGGAAGATGGAGAGAGAGGGAGAGAAGAGAGGAGAGAAGAGAGATAAAATGGGAGAGAGAGGGAGAGAAGGGGAAGAGAGAGAGAGAGAGAGAGAGAGAGAGAGAGAAGGGGGCAGAGAGGGAGAAATGGGGAAGAGAAAGAGATGGAGAGATAGCTACATATGGAGAAAGTGTGTGTATGTTTGTGAGGTGATATAGAGAGACAAATAAGGAGAGACAAAGGGATATTGAGATATAGATGGAAGGGGGGGAGAGGGAAGAAGAGAGAGATAAAGAGAGGGAGGGAGATATAGATAGATATGGAGAGAGAGTGTGTGTGTGTTTGGGGGGGTGAGATAGAGAGACGAAGAAGGAGCTATGGAGGGAGATATAGATATAGAAGGAGGTGCGAGAGAAAGCAAAGAAGATTGATTGCGCTAGATGCATTGATGATGCATTGATTTCATTGTAGATGTTGATTTCTAATCCTATTTGATTTCTTGCACTAGATGCAATGATTTTAGTGTAGATGTTTATTTGTAAATATATTTAATTATTTGCACTAGATGCATTAATTTTAGTGTAGATATTGATTTTTAATCATATTTGAATGCTTGCATTAGATGCATTGATTTCACTGAAGATGTTAATTTCTAATCCTATTTGATTGGTTACATTAGGTGCATTAATTTCAATGTAGATGTTTGATTTCTAATTGTATTTTATGGCTTGCACTAAGTGAATTTATTTGAATGTAGACATTGATTTCTAATTATATTTGATTGCAAGCACTATATGCATTGATTTCAGTGTAGATGTTGATTCATAATCCTAATTTATTTCTTGCATTAGATGCATTGATTTCAGTGAAGAAAGACATAGAGAAGAAAAGGTGGACAAAGAGAGAAGGAGTGTGATGCAGGAGCATCAAGCACTTAGCCAGCAATGTGACATCTTGGTCACATGTTGTGGCTAGTTAAAAATAAATTGGACTTGGAAATAGTTTAAATAATATATTTTATTAAATTTGCTATTTATTTTAGGAGAATTGTTAGTTGTTTAATTAAATATGGCATAATAATAGAGTTGGTTTCTTTCCCTGCGTGGAATAGAACCAAAATAGGGATAAATGCTAAATAATAGGGGGGTATCAGTTTGTTGAGAAACTCTAGAAGAAATCTATTCTGAGAAGAATAGTTTCTCATATTTTTATAAATTAGAGAAAGGCTGAAGGAGAGAGGTGGTGAGTGAGTGTGAGTAGAGAGTGAGAGGTTTTTTGAGTGGAGTGGAAAGCTCAGAATTGTGTGAAAATTGTGTTTGTGTAAACAGGGATCTTTCTTTTATATAGCGAGCCGTGAATCTTGGATACTATTTTCTTTATGTATTGTTTGAAATTGTGGCTGTCAGTGCGTTTTTATTATAAACTGTAAAAAATCCCTGTGATGAATGCAAACAGGTCTTAGTTGAGTCCGCAAGTAGAAAGTCCCGTAAGTATAGAGAACTGGCAAAGAAATACTTCGCGGAACCTTTTTGGTGATTTGAATAGTAAATATATCAATTTTTTAATTCATCGCATCGGCCGAGGGAAGGTGTTCCATATCGGAACATTTAATGGTAGAAACGGATGCGAAATGTTATAAGTTGGGTTTGAAATAGCAAATCGGGTCCGGATCTGTATCGGCGGTCATCACAACTGCGCGACGAGCGATCTCCGATTTTCGATTGATCGCATTGGAATGGAGGCGGATGCAATACAATTATAAAATTGTGTTGAATATCAAGTTGGGTCCAAAGCCTAATCGGCAGTCATCACAACTGTGGGACGAGCGATCTCTGATCACCGACTGATCGCATCGGGATGGAGATGGATGCGATAAGTTTATAAAGTGTGTTGAATAGCAAATCGGGTCTGGAGGCTAATCGGCGGTTGTCACAAACATGGGAATGGTCCGATCTCTGATCAATTGGATCGGAGCTGTGAACTATTGTCTAATCGCGTCAGAGCATTCTTAAACAGTCATATATATGTTATATAATGGCACTAATCAGCGCATGCATGAAACAGACTTATATCTAAATCGGAATTGTTTTATAAAGTGGTGAATGTGATTTTAAATGGTTTTAAAAAGATATAAAGGATGGGATTGGAAAATTCATAAAGGGGGTTTTGGTCTCGATAGAACTAAAGAGTGATTGTTGAGTTATAAAGAATCGAGTTAGATTTAATTTAAATCTAACGCTGCTGTTGTTTCATCATTTTTGGTATCAGAGCCAGATAAGCTGTTTTGAAGTATTGCAGAGAATGCCGCCAAGAAGGGGAATTGGTCGAGGGAGACCAGAACCAAATGTAGTTCTGGTGGAAGAAATGCGGAGATTGCGTGAATGAATGGAAACAATGGAAGCAGCCCAAAGAAGAGGGCCTGATGATGGAGCTGAGAGTTCTTCAGAAGAATCTGATGCAGATGTGGAAGCAGAAGAAGAGAATGACAATGTCAAACTCATCAAGATGCTGGCAAAGGTTGGAAGCAAACCCAAAATGGACATTCCTATGTATGAAGGGAGTCTGAATGCTGAAGAGCTTATGGATTGGATCAGATCCATAGATCAGTATTTCGATTATGAAGAGGTTGAAGAGAACAAGAAGGTAAAGTTTGCAGTCAATCGACTGAAGGGCCATGCAGCCATCTGGTGGGACGAATTACAGACATCAAGAACAAGAAAGGGGAAATCTAAGATCAAGCAGTGGGATAAAATGGTAAGCAAACTGAAAGCCAAGTTTTTGCCTAAAGACTATCATTTGAATCTTTTTAAGCAGATGCAAAATCTAAAGTGGAAAGGAATGTCTGTTAAAGAATATACTGAAGAATTTTACAGGTTAAGCATCAGAACAGGGCATGTAGAAGATGATTTGGAGAAAGTAGCTAGATACGTTAATGGTTTGAGGTATGAAATACAGGATGAGATCAGCTTATTGAATTTGAAGTCGGTTGAGGATGCCTATCAAGCTGCCTTGAAGGCAGAGGAAAAACTGGTACGCAAACAAAACTAGAGGAACAGAGGTAAGAATCCGGCAAAAGAAGGGAGAATATTTGAATCCGAAATTCAACACTCTCAAAATGAGACAGGGAGTGCGAGCAATAGAGCACCACAAAGAGGAGATTCTAGCCATGGAAGATTCATGCCCAGAGGCAGAGGGCGAGGAAGAGATGTACGATGTTACATATGTGGTGAATGGGGACATATACAATGGGATTGCCCTCATCAGAGATCAGCAAACCAGCGCAATGTGAATGTTGCTGAAGCCAAAGAGGAGATTTGTCAACTTGAAGCTAAAGAGGAACCACCAGAAGACGGAGAATCCCTGTTACTGAAGAGGGTATTACTGGAAGGAGCTAAGGAAGCCAAAGAACTAGCTCAAAGAAAGACTTTATTCAGAACTATGTGTAAGTCAAGGGGTAAGTGTTGCAAATTGGTAATTGATAGCGGTAGTACTGACAATCTGGTTTCTACAGAGATGGTGGACAAGTTGAAGTTGGAGAGAACAGTACACCCCACTCCTTACAAAGTTTCGTGGCTTCAAAAGGGGCATCAAATTTTTGTAACTGAACAATGTCAAGTTGAAATTCAGATTGGTACTTATAATGATGTCATTTTATGTGATGTAATGCCGATAGATGTATGCCACATATTGCTAGGGAGGCCTTGGAAATTTGACCGAAATGCCATACATGATGGCAGAAGAAATACTTATACTTTGGAGAAAGATGGGAATAAGCATACACTACTGCCGTTGAAAGCTGAAGCTGATAAAGAAGCACCTGGAAACAGTGTTACATTGATGAATGAGAAGATCCTGTTGCAGGAAGATGAGAAGGGTAAGGAGATGCATCTTGCTAGTGTTGGAAAACCCAAGGTAATTTTAACTTCTACAAATTTAGAAGATTTACCTGAAGAAATTCATAATTTCTTGAATGATTGTGCTGATATTGTTGTGGATGAGTTGTTACCCATCAGGAGTATTAGTGAACATAATGATCTAATATCGAGAATCAGTCTATCGAATGAAGTAGCCTACAGGGTAATGCAGGAAAATGTCGAAGCTGGAACACAAGTGAACGAGTTGATGGATAAATGGCTAATCAGTGGAAGCCTTAATCCATGTGTTGTGCCAATAGTGCTCAATCCGAAGAAAGAAGTTGAATGGCGCATGAATCCAAATTCTCGAGCCTTATATAAAATCACCATCAGGGTGAAGAATGAAGATTTGAAGAAATATGCAGTCCCTAAAGAAGAGTTGAAATTGGATCCGAAGAAAATCCAAGTAGATGTGAATTGGCTAACTCCTAGAAGCATATTTGAGGGAGATGTCAAAAGCAGATGGAAGGAATGCAGTAGCAAAGACAAGCAGTGAGCAGATATGAGGAGGCCGAAAAAGGAATTCCAAATAGGTGATTTAGTCATGTATTGTAGAATGGTACCTGTACTAAAAGCCAGAAGAAGAACCACAAAGAGATGCCATAACAGACGAAAGCCCAAAGCAAGAAAAAGGAAAAAGAAAGTGCTAAAGAGAACCAGGAGTCAGACTCATTATCAGTATTTGACCAAGTGGAAAGAGGAACCAGTAGAGGACGTCAGCAGAGCTGCAGAGAATGGGGTTCAACTCCAAACAACTACAAGATCATTTTTCTTCCCCGGGAGTCTGATGCAGGAGCATCAAGCACTTAGCCAACAATGTGACATCTTGGTCACATGTTGTGGCTAGTTAAAAATAAATTGGACTTGGAAATAGTTTAAATAATATATTTTATTAAATTTGATATTTATTTTAGGATAATTGTTAGTTGTTTAATTAAATATGGCATAATAATAGAGTTGGTTTCTTTCCCTGCGTGGAATAGAACCAAAATAGGGATAAATGCTAAATAATAGGGGGGTATCAGTTTGTTGAGAAACTCTAGAAGAAATCTATTCTAAGAAGAATAGTTTCTCATATTTGTATAAATTAGAGAAAGGCTGAAGGAGAGAGGTGGTGAGTGAGTGTGAGTAGAGAGTGAGAGGTTTTTTGAGTGGAGCGGAAAGCTCAGAATTGTGTGAAGACTGTGTTTGTGTAAACAGGGATCTTTCTTTTATATAGCGAGCCGTGAAGCTTGGATACTGTTTTCTTTATGTATTGTTTGAAATTGTGGCTGTCAGTGCGTTTTTATTATAAACTGTAGAAAATCCCTGTGATGAATGCAAACAAGTCTTAGTTGAGTCCGAAAGTAGAAAGTCCCGTAAGTATAGAGAATTGGTAAAGAAATACTTCGCGGGGCCTTTTTGGTGATTTGAATAGTAAATATATCAATTTTTTAATTCATCGCATCAGTCGAGGGAAGGTGTTCCATATTAGAACATTTAATGGTAGAAACGGATGCGAAATGTTATAAGTCGGGTTTGAAATAGCAAATCGGGTCCGGATCTGTATCGGCGGTCATCACAACTGCGCAACGAGCGATCTCCGATCGCCGATTGATCACATTGGAACGGAGGCGGATGCGATACAATTATAAAATTGTGTTGAATAGCAAATCGGGTCCGAAGCCTAATCGGCGGTCATCACAACTGTGGGACGAGCGATCTCCGATCGCCGACTGATCACATCGAGATGGAGACGGATGCGATAAGTTTATAAAGTGCGTTGAATAGAAAATCGGGTCCAGAGGCTAATCGGCAGTTGTCACAAACATGGGAATGGTCCGATCTCCGATCAATTGGATCGGAGTTGTGAACTATTGTCTAATCGCGTCAGAGCATTCTTAAACAGTCATATATATGTTATATAATGGCATTAATCGGCGCATGCATGAAACAGACTTATATCTAAATCAGAATTGTTTTATAAAGTGGTGAATGCGATTTTAAATGGTTTTAAAAAGATATAAAGGATGGGATTGGTAAATTCATAAAGGGGGTTTTGGTCTCGATAGAACTAAAGAGTGATTGTTGAGTTATAAAGAATCGAGTTAGATTTAATTTAAATCTAACGCTGCTGTTGTTTCATCAGAGTGACAAGGGAGATGGAGAGAGAGGGAGAGAAGAGAGTAGGAGGGAAGAGAGATAAAAAGGGAGAGAAAGGGAGAGAAGGGGAAGAGAGAGAGATGGAGAGAAGGCTAAGAGAGAGGGAGAGAAAGACGTAGGGAGACATAGATAGATATGAGAAAGAGTGTGTATGCTTGTCGGGTGATATAAAGAGAAAAATAAGGAGAGACGGAGTGAAATATAGATATAGATGGAAGGGCGAGAGGGGGAAGAAGAGAGAGATAGAGATATGGAGGGAGGGAGAGATAGATAGATATGCAGATATAGTGTGTGTGTGTTTGGTGGGGTGAGATAGAGATAAAAGTAAACAAATATGGAGGGTGATATAAATATATATTTAGGGGGAGATAAAGTGAACTAGAACATTGCTTGCACTATATGCATTGATTTCAGTGTAGATTCTAACTTCTAATCCTATTTGACTGCTTGCACTAGATGCATTTATTTTAGTGTAGATGATAATTTATCATCCTATTTGATTGCTTGCACTATATGCATTGATTTTAGTGTAGATTATAATTTATCATCCTATTTGATTGCTTTCACTATATGCATTGATTTCAATGTAGATGCTGATTTCTAATTATATTCGATTGTTAGCACTAGATGCATTGATTTCAGTGTAGATGTTGATTTCAAATCCAATTTGATTTATTGTATTAGATGCATTCATTTCACTGTAGATGTTGATTTCTAATTCTATTTAATCGCTTCAATTAGATGCATTCATTTCAATACAGATGTTGATTTCTAATTTGATGAAACTAGATGTATGGTATACATTAATTTCAAGGTAATTAGATTAATAGAGTGCATTGATTTTAGTGTAAGCACAACAAAATTATTGACGACATGCATTAATTTATATGCTACAATGATTCAACCATAAATAAAATACTTGAATTTTTATCTTAAATAAAATGTTCACATAACTGAAATGTTTTATTCTTCAAACTATAAACTATGACTTCACTTTGCATTAAAATGAGGTAATAGAAAAAAACTACCATTGAAAGTTACTCAAGGTTTAACACTCCATAAGTCATAATGATTCACTTTGGAGAAATATACTATCAATATTGGAGAGAAAGAGAGACAAGGTATGAAATTTACTACAATAGCATGAATTAAAGATTTGAATGGTTTATGATTTCAACCTCCCTTTTCATATGAACAATATGAAAATATGGAAAAACTAACATGTGTGATAATAAGAATAGTAGAAGAAAATAGTTTGAGATTGATCACAATGAAGACTATCTGTAATTGACTACGTTTTTATTATTCACATTTTTTATCATTCAACACTGTTACATTGTCATTTTGTATTCAAAATTTTTATTTCATTAATATTCATCATTCAAGTTATTAACATTGCCTATCATCTCAACAAACTAAGGTAATTGGGAAAATTTAAAATTAAAATGACTAGATTAATCTTATACATATTTAACATTTAAAATGATCATAACAATTAGATTTTCCACATATATTCTATGGGCACGCATGAATTAAACTAGCATAGATCCATCTTAACCTCAGATCTATCAAGTGATGAGGGGTATAAAATCTCTCAAGGTGAAAACATTTCCTCAAGTTTTGCACTAAAAAAACAGGTTTGAACCTTAGAGAGATTTTATACCCCTCCACACTTGATAGACCTGAGGTTAATACGTATTTAAGATGGTTTATTTAAAATTCGTAGTATATGTATATATTTATTCACTTAATTTTTTTAAAAGTTGATTAATATATAATTACGCTGATATGTGTGGTCTATAATAGAACAGGGCTTCAACAATTTTGAATTTTTAATAAATGGATGGATATGATTTTCTCCTAAGCGATATTCTTTGTTTAAGACCAATAGGGAGGGACAAGATTTAATGTCGATCCATATGTTTTACATTAATATTTAATTTAATAATTCCTATTTAATAAATAGTAACCTTTTATGTTCGTAGGTCGGGTCAAGGCAACTAATCGATGCAAAAAGAACAAAAAAAAATAGAGACATTGATTAATCACAAATTATCTATATGCAATTTTGTTATTCCTCTTCACCAATGGGAGTAAAAAAAACACCAATGGAGTAAAAATAGAGAATTTTGTGATCGATAAGGTGTGAAGGGAGAGAGACATGTTCTGATTGGCAGGGTTAAGAAGAGAAGGTGTGAAACCACAACTGATTTGGTTGCACATTTCCTAGCTGTCAGTAGCCATGGATATGGCACTTCTAATTGGTATTTTCTCATATTTTCCTTTACCATATTATCTCTTTATTTTAATTCGATGATGAATTCATAAATTATGCTTAATGAACTTGATGGCAGAGTGATTGACAATTTACACAAGAATGAAAGGAAGTGTGAGTGATTACTCCACTCGGAACTTCTTGTTCCCTGTTGTAGTAGTCAATAAAAAGGTTTTTTTATGAACCTTGTGTCTGTGGGTTTTTTCATAGTGGAAAAAATGATTCTAAACTCTTAAAAATGTTCAGGGAAGTTCATCGCCCAACATCACCATACCATTAGCAACATGGGTGCCATATTTTCCACAAAGTCGACAGAGAATCTTCAAAACTTCTTTGGCACCATGGATGGATCACTGTATTCTTTGTCAACCATAACCTTATCCCAAATTATTCAGTATTAAATATATATTTACCTCGATAGACATGCTCTATATTTGAATTAGGCTTTATTAATTTTGATTTTTTAATAAATGAATGGATATGATTTTCTCCTAAGTGAATATCTTTGTCTAATAACAATAGGGAGGGATGAGATTTCATGTTGATATATATGTTTTATGTTACAGTTTCATTTCACAATTCATATTTAATAAATAATAACTTGTTATGTTCGCAGGATGGGTCGGTGCAATTAATTGACACACCACGAATGACATAACTAATGACATTAATTAGTCACGAATTGTCTGTGCGCAACTTTGTGGTTCCTCTTCACTAGTGGGAGTAAAAAAATAGTAACGATTAAGTAATAAAAGAGAAGCTTGTGATCAATATGGCATGAAGGGAGAGAGACATGTTGTGGTTGGAAAGGCTAACTAGAGAATGTGTGAAGCTGCAACAAAGTTGGGTGCACATTTGTTGGTTGTCAATAGCCATGGACATGGCACTTTCATTTGGTATTTTCTCATATTTTTCTTTACCATATTCACTTTTCATTTTAATTCGATGATGAATTCAAAAATGATGCTTAATTAACTTCGTGGCAGAGTGATTAACAAATTGTAGACCAATCACGCAAGTGTGAATGATTGTTGTTCTTGGAACAACTTTGTAGTAGTCAATAAAAAGTTTTTTCTTTTTTTGGATCTTATGTGTGTGGGTTTCTTCCATAATTGATGGAATGATTCTAAGCTTTTCGAAATTTGTAGCGTAGTTACCCAACCAACATCACCATAATGTTAGCAACATGGGCGCCATCATTGCCACAAAGCTAACAGAGAACCTTCAAAACAAAATGTGGTGCCATAGACAAATCATTGTATTCTTCATCAACCTTAACGCAATCCCAAGTTCTTCAGTATTATATATATATATATATATATATATATATATATATATATATATGTTTATACTGAAAGTTTATATATTTATCATTTTGAAGTAAAGACTTAATACTATCTTTTGATTTTCCAATTAATATATTCGCAATCCACACATTGTCTTTTGGTTTTGTGGAGTTTTCAGACACTAACAATCTGAACATGGGTATCTGAGAAGAGAGCTTTTCATATATCTGAAAACAAGGATTAAACAAACAAATTTCATTCAATTTTAGGTCGTCAAATTAATATTTTGTGCATATTATGGATGTTTTTTTGTTTGGTTAGTAGCTTAAGTTAGACTTTATTCTATTAAGGGGTTCATTACAAAAACTTGAATGTATAACATTGAAATTGGATAGTGATAGGAGCTAAAGCATTCAATCAAGAATGATAAGCATAACTAAAGGAAAAGTAGCCATGGTTCTAATTGAAACATAGCCAAATGCAAATTTGTATTTATTTGTACATTTAAAGTGTTAGTGGAAACAATTCTTGAAGATATAAGAGTTTTTTAAATAAGAGTATTAATGATATGTGCCTATTAGCTTACATCAACCACATTTACTAATGTGGTTGTGCTAGTAATTAATTATATAAATTTTCATGTGTTTTAACAATTTTTTCCATGTTGTGAAAGTACCTATTTGCAAGGACACAATAAACCACTTGGTTTGTATGGGGTTTAATAGACCTTTCTCAAATATAATATATTGTCTGTAGTATATACACGAGCATGTTTACCATAAACTAGAAGTAAATAATAATAAATGTGTAAATATGACTTATTTCACAATATATCGAACAATATTGTCATGTCCTATGTGTATGGATAACCCTGCTTTCATGGGAAATTATTTTCATGGTACTTTCAGAGAGAACAACATACGCATAGATATCCAATTCTTTGGAGAAAATAAGATAAGAAGTAAGTAAGATAATGTTGGATCAAGTAATAGTAAGTGTTTGTTGGTTAGACCCAATGTTTTGTAATACGATGAACTTTAGTTGATCTCTTAGACGCGCATGGGTGAACTGATAATTGGGCCATATATCAACTCATGCACATGTGAAGCAATTTTGATTAGAGATATTCATCAGCCTTTGCATCATAATTCAAATGTTTTATAACACATTGAACTTGACTTGATCTTTTGGATGTGTATGGGTGAAGTGATAATTGGGCCATATATCTACTCATGCACATGTGAAGCAATTTTTCTTGGAGACATTCCCAGGCCTTTGGGCCATAATTAAGATATTTCATGGGTTTTTATATCAGTTAAGGTTGTAGTTCTCATAACGCTTTGTAGTGAAAATTAGAATCAAACAATTGACCTCCTTTTTTATCTTTATATTTTGGAATATCATTGAGATCTACAATCCACATAAGAATGCATATCATTGATAACATGCTTTTGAGAGCTTAGCCTTTGCTATAGGAAAAATTGATAATGTGCATATTAGAATCCAAAGGAAGAAAATTTTGATGATGTGCATATTTGATGGCCATTTTTATGTCAAATTCTAAATAAATCAGATATCAACTGGTATAAAAAAAGTTAACCATTTGACTTTGGGTATAAGATTTTGAAATATTTCGGAATCTAAAATAATTTAAATGTATAATACATTTTAAATATGATCAAATTTATTTCCATCATACCTTATCTTTGCTGAATTTTGATTAGATCACCAAAACATCTATGAAAATTTGAAGTACATTAATTATGGATTTTTACATCATTATTGATGCATGAAAGTTCTCACCCATAACCAATTCTAGAAATCCCAATTGAGCAATATCGACCTGCAGTCCCAACCTATGTTGGGAACTCTCTATCACTCGTACAAATTCTAACAGTCTGCAATTTTAACATCTGGAAATCATAATTGAGCAATACTGATCGATGGTCCCAAATTATCTTTGTAACTATCTATCACTCGTACAAATTTTAATAGTCTGCAATTTTAATATCTAAAAATCACAATTGAGCAATACACACTAGTAGTCCGAAATTATCTTGGAAACTCTCTATCGCTCATACAAATTCTAACAGTTTGCAGTTTCAATTATTGGAAAAACAGAGGAGGCAAAGGCACAAAAATTTAACACACACACAATAACATGAGTTCTGACTCTTCTATTGATCACACAAAAACTTAATGATTACAATGAACCCGATGAGGGGTATTTAAACTTTTCGACTAGCGACTCACTCGAAATAACTTCAAAATGCACACACACTCTAAATTTGACTTTACCCAAAATAAGGCTTAGCTCAAACTAACACAACTTGACTCAGTTAACTGACTCTCTAAATTTAGACAACTCTGCATATGGGAGTAATTAGCCATATTTAACACTCCCCCTTAATTATGACCACTAAACTAAGACATGACTCATGACAAATCAAACATTCCTATTGGTCTAAGTCTCAACTAGGCTTACAACACCCAAGTTTCCTCTATGTAACTCAAATACACCTTTTGTTAATATATTAGGGAATATATGGGCCAATTGATCACTTGATTTACAATGCTTCAATTAAACTTCTTCATTGCTCACAATTTCTCTAATGAAATGATATCTAGTATCAATATTCTTTCTCTTTTGATGAATAACACTATGTTTGGATAGTGCAATGGCTGAGGTGTTGTCACAATAGAATTTTTTTGATCCTTTTTGTTTCTCCTTGATTCCATACAAAAAGCTTCTTAACCAAACTGCTTGGCATGTTGTTGATGTCACTGTTACATATTTTTCTTCTGTTGATGAAAGTTTCATAATAGGTTTCTTCTTAGATACCCACGATATCACATCTAAACCAAGATGGAACACATAACCAGAAGTGCTCTTCCTATCATCCAAACTTCCTGCAAAATCATTGTCAGTGTATCCAACTAAATCCTTCTTCTCTATGCTTGCATACATTATTCCACAATATGTAGTTCTTGCTATGTATCTTAGAATTGTATTTCCTACTCTCCAATGTGAGTCTTTTGGAGACTCCATAAAACAGAAATCAAACTAACTCCTTGCATACTATTTGTTCTTGTAGTTGTGAGATACATGAGGCTTCCAACCAATATTTTGAATAGAGTTGGATTGGCATTTGATCCTTCATAATCCTTACTTAACTTCGTACTTGTTGCAAGTGGTGTAGGAGCCGGTTTACAATTTTCCATTTTGAATCTTTTCAGCAAATATTTAGCATGTTTATTTTGAAAAATAAATATCCCTTTTTCCGATTGCTCAACTTTTATGCCAAGAATTTTTTTCAAAAGACCCAGATATGTCATCTCAAATTCTTTCTTCATTGTTGCCTTAAATTCATCTATTTCAAGATCACTCGTATAAATAATGTCATCCACATACAAACAAACAATAAAAATATTCCCATGCCCATTTACATTTGTGTATAAGGTAGGTTCAATGTTACTTCTGCAAAATCCATTCTTGATCATGTAACTATGAATTTTTCTATACTAGGCTCTTAGTTCTTGTTGAGTCCATAGAGTGCTTTATTCAACATGTAAACTTTATTTTCTTGACCTTCAACATCATAACCTAGAGGCTTTTGCATATAGATTTCTTCATATAGAATTCCATTCAAGAAGGTTAAATATCACATCCCTCTGATACATTTTCCACTAGTTTTGAGATGTTGTGGCTAAGACTACTCTTACAGTGTCCAATATGGATAATGGAGAAAATGTTTCTCCAAAGTATATAATCGGTTGTTGTGAGAACCCTTTTGCTACAAGTCTTGCTTTAGATCTATCAATTTCGCCTTTCTCATTCAACTTTGTCTTGTACACCCATTTCACACCAATGAGGATTTATCCTTTCAAAAATCATCCAAATCCCATGTATCATTCTTTTCAATAGATTTTATTTCTTCAACCATAAATTGCACCCAATTTTCATCTTTGATTTATTCTTCAAACGATGAAGGTTGAAAAGACAACAATGCAAAATTTGAACTAACATCCAAATCATCATAAGTATCTTTCGGACTTCCCATTTTTATCTTACCATTGCTTGATTCATCACCGGACTGATTGCTAGGGGAATTTCAATATGTTGATATGCTTGAAGATCCATGTTGTTTAGAGTATCTTGGAGTCCTTGCTTGTGTGACTTTGATTGGTGTCTTCTCTTGTGATTCTTGTTACTCCTTTTCAATTACATCATCTTCTTCCATCAATGGTACTTTTGCATCATTTGTTTTGTCTACAATCCCATTCCATGACTCTTGTTCTTTGAAAACAACATCTTTGTTGATTATGGTCTTCTTGGTGACAGGGTTATACAATTTGTAAGCTCTTGATTTCTCATTATAACCAATAAATATGCATTTTTCACTTTTATCATCCAACTTGCCTCTTAGCTCTTTAGGTGCATTTGCATAGGCTACACATCCAAACACTCTAAGATGAGATAAAATGCAAGACATTCATGATCGTGCTTCTTTGGGTACTTTGTTGTTCATCACACTCTTTGTGGGATATTTGTTTATCACATAAACAATACATGAAAATACTTCTACCCAATATTCATTAGACAAGTTTCTTCCTTTCAACATGCTCCTGGCCATGTTCATAATTACCCTGTTCTTTCTCTCTACTACATCATTCTACTATGGTGTGTATCTAGTTGTAAATTGTCTTCTGATTCCATGTTGTTTGCAGTAAGCATGGAATTCCTTTGAGTTACATTCTCCACCATGATCTAACCTCAACACCTTGACCTGACGATCACTCTAGTTCTCTGCTATGGCTTTGAACTCTTTGAACTTTGCAAAAGTTTCAAAATTTTGCTTTAGGAAGTAAACACATGTCTTTCTGCTCGAATCATTAATGAAAGCGAGGAAGTAACAACTTCCGCCAATCGATTGCATCCTCATAGCTCCATAGAGGTTTCTATGAGCCATCTCTAGTGGATGCTTTGCTCTGTATGAAACTCCTTTTGGAAAACTCTCATGATGTTAGTTTCCAAAGATGCAACACTCACAAGTGCTAGAAGGTTCTTTGATGGGAGGTAATCCTCTAACCATCTGTTTTTGCTACAACAATATTAAACCATAGAAGTGCAAGTGTCAAAACCAAAAGTTACGTAATCAGTAATCATTAGAACATGCAACCGTAAGAGAAATGACTTGATCACTATAATTCATGATTAGAGGAAAGAGTATGTTCCTCGTCATATGCACCTTGGCTATCAGCTAATTATTTCGAGGCTTTTCATTTATAACACACTCTTGTCCCTCAAAAGTAAATTTGTGTCCTTTCTGCATCAACTGAACAACACTTATCAGATTATGTTTGAGACAAGGGACATAATATACCTTTGAGATTTTCTTTGGCTCCCCCTGCTTGGTTAGAATGTTGACAACTCCTTTCCCATCTACATCCACAATCTTTTTAGTGCCCAATTTTACCTTTGTCTTAACAGATTGATCTAGGTTTTCAGCCAAATTATTGTTGCCTGTTATGTGGTTACTGCAACCACTATCTAATAGCCACACATTATCAAAATATTCATGCATAGTATGGCAAGCTAGGAACATGGAGTCAATATTATCTACAGTTACATTAGCTCTTTTCTTTCATTGATCGACTATCTTCTTCATGCAATCATGGACATAGTGACAAATTTATTGCAATAATAACATATCACCCTGGATTTTTCGACTCTTTGATTATTATTGACGCTTCTACTATTACTTCCACTTTCTTGTTCCTTCTCTTCTCTTTCATTTCTCTGACCACCATGTCTTCTACCTCATCCTCTGCCTCTTGATCTACCTCTGCTTCGACATGTGTCTCTTGAGATAGAAACCTGAATTTTAAAAGTTGTTTCTAATATGGAATCCTTATTTTTGTCTATCCCCACCTCATGGAATATGAGTGAACCCATCAATTCATCAATTGTCAGCATTTCAAATCCTTGGCTTCTTCATGGTTGCTACTATAGCATCAAACTTGGTAGAAAAAGATCTGAGGACCTTCTCAACCACTATTTGATCTTATTTTTCATCACCATAAATCCTTAACTGGTTCACAACAATAAAATGAATAAATTGATGTCCTTTGTTTCCTTCATCTGCATAGTTTCAAAATCTCTCCTAGTATTTTGCAACTTAACAGTATGGTCTTTGGCTACACCTTTATAGCTCGTTGCCAAATTTTCTCATGTTGACTTTGCTCAATACATTAACATAATTTTCTAGAACATTGTTGTGTCCACTCCTTACTAGATAAGTTTCCATGCTTGTGCATTCTTCTTTTCATCTTTCCTCAATTGCTTCTTCTCTGCGTTAGTGAGTGCTCATACAACTGCTTCATCTTTAGGTTCCAGAAACCCAAACTGGACATCCTCCCAAACATCATGAGTCTTCAACGTGGTCTTCATATTAATAACCCACACATCATAATCCTTCGTTGTAAATAGTAGAAACTGCAAATAGAAGCGAAATAAAACCATCTTTAAAAAAAATCTTCTTCAAATAATAAAATCCATTTTTCTATAAAAACCTTTATTAACCGTTTTAAATCTTTTTAAAAAAAACTCTTTATCAAAAATTATTTAAAAAAAAAACTTAAATAACGACTTTTAATATATCTTTATAAATCACTTTAATAAACCTTTTTATAAAACATAAACTCTTGATTTCATTAAAACCTTTTAATGGAGATGGCACGCATATTTTGAAAAGGATTTTAATATGGACCGAAAAGAGAAAAACAAACACCCGATAACACTTCAAATTCAAAAGTTTTCAACCTTTTGAATTCATGTAAATAGACTTTGACCTTGCCCATTTTACTTGTTCATGGGCTCATCGCACCTTTCAATAGGGCAGAGCAGCCATGAGTTTTTAATTCAATGCACTTTTTTCAAGGTGGAACTGCTATGAGTTGGAAAGACGTAAGTTTGAGTTAAATAAGCACACCTTTTATACTACACAACTGTTGGAATTTCTGATAATTCTAAACAAAACTGAAAAACACAACAACACTCTATTTAAACACAGGGGAAATAAGAATCATTTGCGGAATACGGTGTTTCAGCAATGCTGAAACTGGTGTTTCAGCAATGCTGAAACTGGTGTTTCAGCAACGCAGTTTCGTCAGTTGATGTTTGCAGTGTATCAGCAACGGTGTTTCAGCAATGCTGAAACTCGTGTATCAGCAACACTCTGTTTTGACGTCAAGACTATTTTCTGGTTACGGTGTAACAGCAACGCGCAAATAAAAGTTCTATTTATAAACAGTAAACCAACTGATACAAATTCGTCTTCCTCGCATAGAGGGATTTTCACAAGAGATTATGCTAAAGAGCATCTTCCTCTTGATAGAGGGATTACAGAAGGAACGCTTCAATTCCACAAACCGATTTTTCACTATCTGAAAGTTACAGTTTCAGCACTGTTGTGCATTACAAGAAAAACTCTCTATCATTCTTCTAACATGAAACAGAACTGCTATTCATTACATTTATATGTTAAAACATATCTAACTTTAAACAATAAAATAATAAAAATATCTTCTAAAGCTTATCTGCGTATTGAATGTAGCAAGCGGTGATGCCTTTTGAAGAAATGAAGTCGGTTGTTGCAAGGGAATTTAATGCGGAAAATTTAATGCATATTAATGTGAAAAATATCAAGCACGACTTTGAGGCATCCAACAGTCTGGAATATCTACAGCAAATCAGATTTATGTCCAGCTGTTTATGTTGCAGTTGGAATTAAATTCCAACACTCTCCCTTAATTTCAACTGCTGGGTTTTTCTGAATACCCAGGCATTTCCTGAAATGATCAAAAATTTTCTTTCCTAATGGTTTTGTCAAGATGTCAGCGAACTGATCCTCTGTTCTGCAGTGCTGCAAAACAATCTCATCATTATTAACCAATTCACGTATGAAGTGAAATTTGGTGTCTATGTGCTTTGTCCTTTTATGAAAAACAGAGTTTTTAGACAATGCTATTACCGAGCTATTGTCACAGTAAATGGTTGTGCCCTTTTCTTGTTCATGACACAAATCTCTGAGAACTCTTCTCAGCCACACTGCTTGGCATGCTCCTGCTGTTGCTGCCACATACTCTGCCTCTGCTGTTGACAAAGACACAACTGGTTGCTTCTTGGAAGCCCATGAGATGGCTCCCGAACCCATATGAAACACATATCCCAATGTGCTTTTCCTATCATCAACACTTCCAGCCCAATCATTGTCAGTGTAACCTGTCAACATGAAACTTTCAGGAGAGGAGTATAAAATACCAAACCCCTTCGTTCCATTCACATACCTTAGAATCCTCTTGGTTGCCTGCCAATGAGTCTCTTTCGGTCTTTCTGTAAATCTGGAGATTAAACTCACAGCGTGCATAATGTCCAGCGTAGTTGCAGTCAAGTACATAAGGCTGCCAACTATGCTCTTGTATAATTTCGGATCAAAATCCTTGCTGCTGTCTTCTTTGGTCAATTTCAACCCCATTACAGTTGGAGTCATAGCTGCCTTGCTGTTCTGCATGTTAAATCTCTTCAACACTGCTTCTACATATTTAACTTGAGAAATGAAAACACCATTTTCACTTTGGTCTACTTCAATTCCAAGAAAATATCTTAAGAAACCCAATTCAGTCATTTCAAATTCACTTTTCATGACTGCTTTAAAATCAGCAATGAGAGAAGCATCATTGCTAGTAAAAATCAAATCATCTACACATAAAACAACAATAAGAATCTTACCGTCATTCTCCTTTATGTAGAGTGTGGGTTCACCATCACACTTATCAAACCCATTCTCAATTAGATAAGCATCTATTCTACTGTACCATGCTCTTGGAGATTGCTTCAGCCCATAAAGAGCCTTCTTTAGTTTGCAGACTTTATGCTCTTGGCCTTCAACTTCATAGCCTGGAGGTTGTTCAACATAAACCTCTTCTTTTAACACTCCATTCAGGAATGCAGATTTAACATCCATATGATAAATCTTCCATTTGTGTTGTGTTGCAATAGACAACATTGTTCTGACTGTTTCCATCCTTGCTACTGGTGCAAAGGTTTCATCATAGTCTTTGCCTTGTCGCTGCTTGTAGCCTTTCACAAAAAGTCTTTCTTTGTACCTGTCAATCTTGCCTTCAACATTTCTTTTAGTCTTATAGACCCACTTAACTCCAATGGCATCTTTGCCTTCAGGGAGGTCCACTAACTCCCATGTTTTACTCTTCTCCATTGCACCAATTTCTTCATTCATTGCTTCAATCCATTTATCTTCATTTAGAGCATCTTCAAAATGAACTGGGTCATCAACATGACAATACAAAGCAAATAATGAATTCAGACCGGTATTGTTACTTACCTCTCCTTGTTCATAGATCTCATTCAGATTTCTGAATCTTGGTCTTCTTGGTGTGCTTGGAGTTCCATCCAAATTTGAGGGTATTGCTAATCCCTGTGGTGTGCTTGGAGAAGCACTTCCTTGACTTCTCAAGTCTCTTCGAATTTCAGCTTGTGGTGTGGTTTGTTGTACTTGCTGTGGTGGAGGAGGAGCCACCAAGGAAGGATTATTTGCTGTTGTCCCTTCCTCTTCTTCTTCGTGAGACATAATTGTCTTCACATTCACTGTCTTCTCTAAGCTTCCATCCCAAGCTTCATCTTCAATAACTTGCACATCTCTGCTTACTATTAATTTCTTGGTGGATGAATTATAGAGTTTGTATGCTTTTGACTCATCACAATAGCCAATAAAGACACACTTCTCCCCCTTACTATCAAGCTTCTTCCTTAGCTAATCCGGTACATGTACATACGCTACACAACTGAATACTCTCATGTGAGTGACAGTTTGCTTTTGACCACTCCATGCTTCTTCTGGTATTTTGTTCATGACAGCTTTAGTTGGGCATCTATTAAAGATGTAAACTGCGCAAATGATAGCTTCTACCCAATACTCATGTGGCAAGTGTTTTGCCTTCAGCATACTTCTAACCATGTCAAGAATGGTCCTATTCTTCCTTTCGGCAACACCGTTTTGCTGAGGTGTATACCTCCCGGTGAATTGCTTTTGTATGCCATTATCTCTGCAAAAACGCAGAAAGTCTTTGGAGATGTACTTTCCTCCTCTATCTGTTCTGAGCACTTTGATATAATGCCCACACTGCTTCTCAACAAGAGTTTTGAAGTGGCGGAATTTCTCAAACACTTCACTCTTCTGTTTCAGCATATACACCCATGTCTTTCTGGTGTAATCATCAATGAAAGTCAAAACATATTTATTTCCAGCAAATGATGGTATTTGCATCGGTCCACACACATCAGAGTGAACAATTTCCAAGGGTGCTTTTGCCCTTATACTCTTTCCTGCTAGAAAGCTTTCTTTGTGTTGCTTGCCCAAGATGCAGCCTTCACAAAGGTTGTCTGGTTTCTCAATCAATGGCAATCCCTTTACCATTCCCTTTCTATGCAACAGATTCAAGCCTCTGAAATTGAGATGTCCAAATCTCAAGTGCCACAACCAATTCTCATCTTTCACTTGTTCCTGAAAGACTTCTTCTGTTACAGCTGCAATAGTTCTCCCTTCCTTCAAATCTGCCCTGAGTTTGAGAGGAAACATTCTATTGCTGGTCATATACACCTATGCAATGATCTTCTTACTTGGAGGTATGTCTCTGATTGTACACATATCATCTTTGAAGAACACATTGTAACCTTTGTTAATGAGCTGTCCAATGCTCAAAAGATTACATTTCAGACCATGTACATAGTATACCTCTGGCATAATCATCTGTTCTCCATTTCTTGCTCGGATACTGACTCTGCCCTTACCCTTGATAGATATCTTACTATCAATTCCTATTGTTACCTCAGATTTCACATTTTCATCCAGATTGGCAAACATTTCAATATTTCCAATCATGTGATTACTACAACCTGAGTCTAAGAACCAAAAATCTTCTTGTTTGTCTTGTGCTATGTTACATGTTAACAGCACAATCTTTGGATTCTTATCTTCTTCATTTGCAAAATTAGCATCCTGCCTACTATTCATGTCATTTTGTTTTTTCCTACATTCATTGGCGTAGTGCCCATATTTCTTACAATAATGACATTGGACTTGGGATTTGTCATACCTTTGTCCATGAGCTTGATGTTTGCTTTAACCTTCATTTTGGTTCTGATTGCAGCTCCTTCCGCTTGTGCTTGCAGGATTATTTCTGCCTTTCTTTTGGCTTCTTCCACGACCTCTGTTATTTGCTCTGCCTCGACCTTTTCCTTAGCCAAAAGACATCTGAGTCTTGAATGCTTGCTCAAAAGAGGAATCTGTTCCTCTACTCAGTCTGTGTTCATGATACATAAGAGAAGCACTCAGTTCATCTACTGTGAACTGTGAGAGATCCTTTGTTTCTTCTATTGCTACCACAATAGATTCAAACCTTGAGGGTAAAATTCTCAAGATCTTCTCTACAATCCTTCTTTCTTCAAGAATCTCACCATGAGATCTTATCTGGGTTATCAACCCAATAACCTGAGTGAAGAATGAATCTATTGTATCAGATTCCTTCATGCTGAGTGTTTCAAAGTCTCTCCTCAACATCTGCAACTTTGCAGTCTTCACCTTCTCCATGCCTTGATAGGTAGTTCTCAGAATATCCCATGCCTCCTTGGATTTTGTTGCTGTTGCAATCCGTGGAAAAACACTTTCATGTACTGATTGGAAGAGGAAAAAGAGAGCTTTGGCATCCTTCTTCCTATCTCTCTTCAACTGGTCTCTTTCTGCTACTGTCAAAGCAGCCAACGCTGTTGCATCTACAGGTTCAGCATAGCCAGTTTCAACCAGCTCCCATATTCCTTGAGAAGCAAACAATGCTTTCATTTTTATGGACCAATAACTGTGATTTTTCCCATTAAACTGTGGCAGTTGGGAATTTGTCAAAGCTGTTCCAGCATCTGCCATCTTAACCTGTATAAATAAAGAAGAGATACTGACTGTATAAATAAAAACAAGCAAAAAAATTTCTCTGCTAGAGAAAAATCTGCTCAATAAGCTTCTTACAACTCCAACAGTGAAAAACAAACTCTGTTTTTGACTCACTGAGTGCCTAGACCAGCTCTGATACCATGTTGGAATTTCTGATAATTCTAAACAAAACTGAAAAACACAACAATACTCTGTTTTAACACAGTGGAAATAAAAATCGTTTGCAGAATACGGTGTTTCAGCAACGATGAAACTGGTGTTTCAGCAACGCAGTTTCATCAGTTGCTGTTTGCAGTGTATCAGCAACGGTGTTTCAACAATGTTGAAACTCGTGTATCAGCAACACTCTGTTTTGACGTCAAGACTATTTTCTGGTTACGGTGTAACAGCAACGCGCAAATAAAAGTTCTATTTATAAACAGTAAACCAACTGATACAAATTCGTCTTCCTCGCATAGAGGGATTTTCACAAGAGATTATGCCAAAGAGAATCTTCCTCTTGACAGAGGGATTACAGCAAGAATGCTTCAGTTCCACAAACTGATTTTTCACTATCTGAAAATTACAGTTTCAGCACTGTTGTGCGTTACAAGAAAAACTCTCTATCATTCTTCTAACATGAAACAGAACTGTTGTTCATTACATTTATATGTTAAAACATATCTGACTTTAAACAATAAAATAATAAAAATATCTTCTAAAGCTTATCTGTGTATTGAATGCAGCAAGCGGTGATGCCTTTTGAAGAAATGAAGTCGGTTGTTGCAGGGGAATTTAATGCTGAAAATTTAATGCATATTAATGTGCAAAATATCAAGCACGACTTTGAGGCATCCAACAGTCTGGAATATCTACAGCAAATCAGATTTCTATCCAGCTGTTTATGTTGCAGTTGGAATTAAATTCCAACAACAACTTGCGATGGACGCTTACAACCCGTGATTTTTAAAACATAAGTTTGAGTTAAATCAGCACACGTTTTACACTACACAATTTGCAATGGACGCCTACAACCTGCGATGGTTTTACTAGCTCTTTGGATCTTCTAATTCTTACTCTTATATTAATATTTTGGAAAAACAGAGGGAAAATGTACATTAATTTCACATACACAATAACATGAGTTGGCACTTTTCTATTGATCACACAAAAACTTGATGATTACAATGAATTCTATAAGAAGTATTTAAACTTTTTGACTAACATTTCATTTAAAATAACTTTCAGATACGAGATACTCTAAATTCGACTTTACCCAAAATAAAACTTAACTCAAACTCATTCAACTTAAATGACTCTCTAAATTTAAACAACTCTACATGTCTGAGTAATTGCCTATCTTTAACATTAACGTCTTTAACATTCACGTCAGTCACTGAAAAAAAACCTAAATAAAAAAAATAACCATCTTCACATATTTGTGTACCTTACAGCATCACATAATTCCTGATTCTTTTCTCAATTGTGAATTAATATTATTTTTCTTTTTATTTTGAAAAATTTCTAAAATGTAAACAAAACATATATATATATATATATATATATATATATATATATATATATATATATATATAGATATATATATATATATATATATATATAATCCAATACAAAGTAGGTTTTGGAAAACTTAAGTAATTAAATTTGTTTATATATATGTAATTGAATATAAAGTAAGTCTTAGAAAGCTTCAACAATCAAATTTGTTTTAGTAAAAAATATTTTCAAATATAAATTTCAAAATCAACATTTGAATTGACTTCAATTTCTGAATCTAGTTGAATTGAGTTCAACTCTCTTACTCTAATTGTTAAGAAATAGGAAAACCACCATTAAGATATTAACAACATAGTAAATCTCACAATGATCTATCCATTACTAAAGGCATCGATTTACGCTAGGGATTTAAATATGATTTACTTGAAACGGTTATATACGTGCAGACATGGCCAAGACTCTTATCAACACGGCTCGCTAATATGTTATAGGTTTTAATATAAAACTAATAATTATTGATAATATTTTTATTATTATTACATTAATGATTTGATATAAAAACCTTTTTATTATTATTACATTAATGATTTGATATAAAGTTTTTGATTAACTTTTACATTTAACTAATAGTAAAAAACCTGAGTTTCCATATTATATGTTTATAATCAACTAGATTGTATACGGCATATACGCTATTGATGATAACCAATTAGATTGTATAGACCATATACACTATTTATGATGGTTAAAAGACAACTCCCCATACTTAATAAAGATGAGATATATAAAACTTTGTATTGATTTGGAAAATTTCCTCTAAAATTGCCTATTTTAATTTTTAATGTTTTGTTTTATTCTTGAGTATATTTTTTTTGAGTTTTTATTTAAAATATGGGTTTAAATTTGTTGGAATCATAAGATTGAGTTATTTAATCTAGACAATTGAAGTACCTTAAAAGATATTCGCAATGCTTAATCTATTTATGCATTCTAAAACAAGTTTTAAACACTAAAATATTATAGACTTACCCAAAATTGTATCATCGAACCCATCAAAAGCTCAAAATGTCAAATAGCTAGTTTGCACCCTCAAAACTACCCAAATACATCCATATAACCAAATCATGTTTATAGAAATGAATATATTAACACATATATACATATTGTTTGTCATTGTGTGTATGCACCTCATATTAGATTGATCTACATATAAATTTAGCACTATATATATGATCCTTCTTAGATTCAAACATATCTTCTCCTTTAAAAGACCTTACCTTTTAGTTGGGGAATTTAGATATGATGAAACCTACTCATAGGATTTAATTATTTTATTTGTATTTTGTGTCATTTATGATTATAATCCATCCATATTTTACTTTCAAGGTTAATCATTGATATTCCCTTTCCTTTGATTCCTTGCATGTCATATCTTCTCAAATTTGTTGTAATTATTAATTTTGGATAGTATGTTATTGCATAATTTATCGTTAATGTCTTGTTCCATAAATATCATTCATTATGTCATCTTCTTTCTTGGTAATGTTGATCTTGATATTCTACTTTCTTGGTAAAGAGGGTGTCAATGTAGTTCCACCTTCAATAGTGGTTTTCCTTCATGATTCATATCCTTATTATCAATATTATTTCCATATAAAATAATGTTCTCATTGTTCACTTATTCCCTTTCCATGGTTATTATTAATTAATAATTTTCTTTCTTGCTAATGTTGTTGTCAATATTCTTCTCTTTTTAGACAAGTTTCTTAGCAAGGAAATTTTAAGTATGGTTTGACCTTAACGAATGGTCTTTATTCAATTTTCACACCAAATATGAAATGATAGTTTGTGGCAACCCAAAATGGAGCCAAACATGCTCAAAGAAGTTCTTAATAATGGTTCCTATTATGATACTTTTCTTGTAGGGTGCTAAAATGGATATATTAGAGAACTAATCAAAAAGCACAAATTCATAGCCATTACCATACAATCCCTAGATATTGACTCCTATGGCTTGCCTAGAGTATGGAGAGGATTGCACAATCCCTACTTCTTGAAATCTTATCAATGCAACAGGTGCTTCCTTATCTAATATACCTATCGACATCATGTCATACCTTTGTGTTGAAATGTACCTAGTATCGGTCTTCATAGTTGTACTTGAGTCATGACTTGATGTAATTATTCGTGTACTTATCAAAAGAAAAAGAAAAGAAAAAATTATTTGTAAAACAAAAAATATTATTATTAAAATGTGTTTCTTGCCCATCGTGTTGTAGTCCTAGGTCAAAGCACCCATTGAGTGCTCTAACGGTCTTGTTGACAAGTCAAAAGGTCAAGGTCATGATGCCCTAGCCCTTGGAGGGCTCATGTAATAAATAAGGAAAATTATTATTGTAAAATATGATGTCTAGAAGCCTCTAAGGGATGAGTTAGCCAACTCTCTTCATGTCAGCCCTAGGAGGCCTAATTCTCTCTATTGAAAGGCTATATAAAGAGGAGCCTCACCTAATTTGTGAGACATCAATCAATCAATATATTTATGTTTCTATCGTAGTCTTCTCGAGAAGTTAAGTAGAGATAAATTCTCTTAGAAGCCAACGAAGTTATTTGAAGAGAAGCAAATGGATTAAGGAAGAAAATGTTTGTTTCTCTTTCCCACACGTATGAGGTTTTGGAGGAGAATCTAGGGTTTCCTTAGTCCAGGTTTTGCAGAAGTATTGTTTGAAATCTTACTGGCTCATCCCTTGGAAGGTTTGTTTTGGGTCAAAGTCAAGGTCTTGGAAGTCTTCATTGAAATTTTATAAGAAGATATTTTTGTGGGTTTTCCTCTCTAGGAGAGGTTTTGGGCCTGGATAGTAGCCTAAATATGGTGTTCTTATGTTTGCATTGTGATCTTCTTATTAGCATTTGTCTTGATGATATACAAAAATAAACAATGATGATAATGTCCTAATATAAATCACAAAAAAATGTCGAGAATAAAAAGAGAAATCAAATTGAATAAGTACCCTATCTTCATGCCCTACTTTTCTCAACACTTTTACTAGTAGAAGTACTTCTACAACAATGCCACTACCTTCACCACATCAAAATGCCTTACTAACCAAGCATAATATGCCTCAAAAATAAAATCTTCACATTGGATTAAAGGAACAGGTAAGTGTCACCTATAATGGTTACAATGATTTAATTTGAGGTTATGTTAATTCATTTTTTATAGGTGATTTGGAAAAAAATGATATAGTTCATGTCATATTATTACTCCTAAAGTATGATTTATTTGTTGAAAGCCAAAACCTCAAGAAATAGTCACATTATTCACTGCTAAGGAAGAATATATTTCTATTTCACATGTATGCAAAAAAATAATTTGGTTCAAGGATCAAGTGTAGGGAAAGGTGAATGTATTTCGTGATATTCAAAATGCTTATCATTTATACATTATCCATCTTATTGTGATAATATGAAGCATATTTCCATTAAATACCACTTTGTAAGTTATGTTATTGACTGACAAAGGTAAAATAACTCTTAAAAATTTCCATATTGAATATAAATGTGCATAAGTGTTTACAAAACTAGTCATGTAGACAAGTTAGAGCAGAGTTTGTCTTCTCTTTTCTTTTTAATAAGTGATTAATATGCTTGGACATACAATGAAGTGAATTATTTTCAATATAGAAATTGTTTTATTTTTAACAAAATTTAGAAAAGAAAATTTCATAGTAAAAAAAAATACATGAAAAGAAAATATAGTGATTAATGTGATAATAGCACAATTCATTAATGATACTGACACATATAACAATGGTAAACATGTCCATGGTAATTAGTAATTATATTGAAAATATTATATATCTACATTTCTCTAAAAAGAATATGAAATTTTGTAATAAATTTTGTACAAATATTATAATCTTAAACTCAGAATAATAAAAATATCAATACTTAATACTAAAAATGTTTCTTTAATATATTATCAAAATTTTACTACCTAAATTTATATGTTTATTAAATTTTATTTTCTCTTTTATATAAGTTCTTCACAACTAATTTATATTGTACCTCTATATAATTTTATGAAATCACATTTCATAACAACACATTTTATGAAATCACATTTCCGACAACACCTCTTTCATAATTATTTTTATCATTTGTTTGAGGTATAAACACCTATTATAACTAACCATTATTTGAGACCGATGTTGATGACGTTACTTTCATTGTTGTGAAAATATCTTTCTAGTTTCCACGGTTTTATTTTGTTTCATAGGGGTAACATAGAATGGTTCATGGGCATAACTAAAAATGTGTCATGTTTTCTAAAGAAAAGTAGGTACATTTATGAATTTATGTATTTTTCATAAGAGATGGTTGCCATATGAATAAGATTAATAGTTACGATTTAGCATGGTTCGTGAGTTTATTATTAATTGATTTAGGCTATGTTGCTTGATGTAGGTTTTGCATTTTGTTGTTAAGAACGACACATTTCACAATCTAACGTTATTTTCATGTTGTTACCTCAATCTTGCGTAATGAAAGTCATTTTCATAGAGATTTTCATCATATATTCGTATTTTGCATAATGAAATTCATCTTCGCATAGTTTCATCCGCATTTATATATTTCACAAAATTTCCATAGTGCATACAATAAAAACTTTATCTTCATCTCTGCATCTCCACAACCATATTTCCACAATCTACTATTATTTCCATGTCTACACCTCAATCCCGAATAATGAAAGCTACCTTCGCATAGCTTTCACTGCACCTTTTTATCTCACATAATGAAATGCATATTCACATAGCTTTGTTTGTACTTCCGCACTCCACATGATTCTCGCAGTGTGCACAATTGAAGCTTTATCAATATTTATGCATTCCAAATGTCACATTTCTATAATATATTTAATTTTTTTGTTCGAGAATTCCTTCATTTCCTCAATCTACATTTATTTGCACGTCCACACCTCCATATCTGACACAATGAAAGCCACCTTCGCATAGCTTTCTTTCGCACCCTGTGGCTCACATAATGAAAGCCATTTTCCTATAGTTTCGTCCACACTTCAACACTTCATAGAATTTATGTAGTGGACACAATAAAAGTTGTATTCGCATATTTATATTCTACATAATGTGTTATTAAGGTTATGTCTCTTTATTAAACGAAAAATTAGAAGCATGTAGAATTTTATCTCCAACCTTGTCGGATGGTTCCAACCCTTTGTGGAAGCATCTTTTTAAGCTAGAACATTGGCCAAGTTCTCATTTTTTCTATGGCTTATTTTAAAGGGAAAAAAATTCACCTAACACAAACTTCAAAGATGGGGATTCATAGGCCCCTTAATCTGTTTCTTGTGTCGGGCTCAAGTAGAGGACATGAATCACCACTTCATTAGTTGCTCATTCTCGTCAACAATATGGGACCAACTTGTGATCACATTTAGGTGTCCAATTTTATTCCTTCATATATCCTGGAAGCTATTGAGAACTATATTAATCTACCCTTCAATAGCTCAATTCTCAACATGCCTTAGAAATTATTCTTGGGATTTCTCACTTGGAACTTATGGAAAGAAATAAATGCATGCATCTTTAAAATTAGTGTTACTTCCTTAGGGGGTTTGGAATAGAATTGTCTCACAGCCCAAGGGAACAGTAACATCAACTTATTGAATGACCAGGACTGGGACTATCCACCAATGAAGAAAAACATACATACCTCTCTTAGCATCAACCTTTGACCTCGATCCCTCGTGTTTTCTATATTACCCCTACTCTTAGTAGTTCATCATCCTAGTCCTCTCCCCGAGAAGGCTTCATAAAGCTTAACTTTGGTGGAGCTTCCTGGTAAAATCCTAGACCAACCAACTATGTAGGAGTACTCAGAGACAACACAGGCAACATCCTCTTCATATATGCAGGAAGGTTGTGTACCACATCAAACAACGAAGTAGAACTCTGGGGCCTAGAACATGGTCTGGAAGTAGCTCTAAAATCATAGTCACATCAACTCCTCATTAAGAGGGACTCACTGCTGATCATATCCATTTTGAATCAAACTCAACATGGAACACCAATATCCAAGATTTCAATTTTCTAGAGAATTGAATCCCACATCATCAAAGTCACATTGCTTCTTTAGTATATTTCTGCCACAATGCTCTCTCATGTTCGTCGCTCTAGGAATGAACTAGTAGATCACCTTGCCAATTATGCATTAAATTCGAATGGCCCTGCATTTGAGGCTCATTGGTCCCAATCCATCCCTGACGGGCTTCAAGGCTCATGAATTTCCTTAGCACTTTAAGACTTCACCCCCACAATAGTGGATCATGCAATGTGACACGAGGATAATGATGAATCGACTGAGAAAGGAAATACATCTAGCCTCCCATGAAAATTCGCTCGATTCCCAACACATCACATAAAAGGTTCAGGTGAGGAGAGAAACAAGCAATCTCGGGTCAAACTTTAATTCTAGTAGTGAAAACTAAACTAGTGTTGGCCTCTGTGCTCACTTTGTTTTGTTTAATTTTGGCATAATTTTTCTCATGTTAGATGAAATAATCAAGAAAAAACTAGGTAATCTCAAGGCACTGAATATGTGGTATTGGTTTGGCTTTCCTTCATGGAGACCAGTAACACAAGGACATACCATATGTAATGTTTTCTTAATATAATGAACAGATGAGCCTTCACACAAAAAAAAACAAAAAACAAAAAATTAGTGTGGATGTTTAACTTATTAACACATGTCACTATTACAATGGCCAAATTTAAGCATGTTCTCCATATAATTTGTACATGTCAAAACATATAGCGATAGAACCAAGGATTACTAGTAAACATTAGTTTTTAGAACATATTATATCACATAATATCTGTAATGATAACAGGTGACGTGCAAACTATTGACAACATTTAGTACTAGAGTATGCGAGAAATGACAAGTGTGGAGGGTAGCCATATATGGAAAAGTTGTGTGGAGATGAAATGTTTGGGAAGATAAGGGAACCTGCAATGACATATATTGACTGTGGTATAGACAATCCCACACTCAACATTGAAGAATTAATTAAGGTTTAACATTACCATTAATATCTATTTAGGGAATTGATATCCAATCACGCCATCACTCAAGTGATTAATTTCATTTACCCTGATGCATTGTGTAATGATTATTGGTTGCAAACATATCAATAAAATCACTATCAATAATATAAAATATAATTTTCAACATTTATTCGATAAATCAACACATAATAAGCACATCATTCGAGTACTTAATAGCATTTATTGTCTGTAAACAATTCAAAAATATGCACACGTATCCACCGCTAGTATCCATCATTGCAAATTGAAATGATGAGTGGATCTCCTTCACACACTTGTATTTTCATATTTCTTCCATACAGTGGAAGCTTCCTTTCTATCTCTGCACTCCGCACATGTGTCATGATTATTCATTGTAAAAATATCAAAATATCCTTTTTAGCATTTATTCAGCAAATCGACACATAATGAACACACTTGTAAAGAAGTCAAGAAGACGCATAACGCTCTGTAGCCAATATTCATTATAGTATATTGAAATGATATGCTTCACACACTTCTTGCACATGTTGACTCGTTTGCTGACAATGTTTTGGCAATTATCGGATATAAAAGAATAATTGACATGTAATCAGGACATCCTTCAAGTTCTTCGTAGAATATTAAAATAATAATTAAGGCATAATCATATAATGAACTGAAGGTCGCTTCCCCGCTAACATAAGAATTTATTCAGTGAATCGTTATGCAATCAGGATATCATCTCAGTGCTTTATAAAATTCACTCTAACGCATTATGTAATGATTATTGCTTGTTAACAAATCAATAAGACTGTATGCATTGATATTATAAAATAGTGTTTTCGGAAATTATTCAGTGAATCTGCACATAAACATGGCCCTGCAACTAGTATGTGTTCTAGTGGAGAGGAAGGATGTGCAGAACAACAATATATGTGGCAAAACCTTTGTTCCCTCTTTTTTACAACCTCACATATGTTACCCCTCTGTACATATCAACTTTACGCAATGCAAATTAAAGGATATTAAAAACTTAATTAAGGCTTAATTCTATGATTAACAAATATCTTTTTAGATTTTAATGGAAAGTACTATTGAAATCATAAGCATTTTTAGTAGAGTAATGATAAAATCATTATATAATTAGAACTTATGTGAATTCAAACCTATTGAATTTTTCTAGTGTTTCTTGATTCTTGATTCTTGTTTATTTGTGCTACATAGTTGTCATATTTTTATGTTTTTTACAATAAGAATAAATTGTAACAGGTTCATCTTGACTAAAGGTTGTTCAGGTCTGAAAGAACAAGGGAGCACAAATGAATGAATTATGGACCCTTCTTCAGAATCTGCTCCTAAATGGACCCCTTCAAAGATATTCTGGTCAACCAAATATAAATCTGACCCCATGTTAAGCTCAATCGTTTACCAGATACATTGTTCATGTGGGAAGTTTTATATTGGGCAAACTGGTCGTCCCTTCAAATCCCACCTAAAAGAGCATATAAATGATACCAACCACCTCTGGTTACCAAATTCTGCCATTGTAAATCACTCTTTTAATTCAAAAAACATTATTTGCTTAGATCAATTTGAAATACTTGCCCCTTGTTCCTTTTTAAAACCCTCTTATCATCATAGAAACCCTCGAAATTAAAAAACATCTAAAGAATATGGGCTTAAATTGAGTCAGTTGGTGTTAATTTTCCTCCTTGTTAGTTTTCCTATTTATCTATCTCTCGTTATTTCCATGAACCTTTCTTTTCAATTATTACCTAAGTATTTCAATTACCCTTATGCTTTCCTCATATTTCCTCATTTTTATTAATTTAGATTTTCTTTAAAACTATTCACCTTCATTTCAGTTTTGTTTGGTTTTTATCCTTTAGGTTATCTAATATTCTAATATTCCTTTGGATTCGTAATTTAGTTTAAAGCATTATTTCTTAATATTTCAATAATTACTTAGTAGTGGGTCACCTTTCAACCATTTCTTTAATTATTTAATTTATTTATTTTTTATTATTATTATTTAACATCTCAATATCTTATTTTATTAGTTTTTAAATCTTTAACTTTATTTTCACCTTAATATATTATTTTAATCTTAATACATTTTAATTAATTAGCTACTTTTGAGTTACATTGATTAAATTTACATTTTTTATTTTTTATTTTAAAAACTATTTTAATTCCTCTCTATAAAGAGGCTTATTAACACTGGTTTATTCATCTCTTTAAAAAGGTGATTAACACGAAGGTTTAGCCAAGCTCATGGCTGAATCGAACTGTCAGGCCTTAGATATTAATTTTATTGCAGAAATGGATAATGAAGAGGATATGGCGACGATGATTTTTGAATAACAACGGGGGAGAGTTCGAAGAAGCTAAGGTTCAGAGAAGGAAGCAACAGGAGGAGCGACCTGATAACAATGGAGGTGCCAGGAGGAGGGAGTTCTACTCCCTCTTACAGCAACATTGCATCGAATAAAAGCAAAGGGACAAGTTCAAATAAATTCAGGAGACCCTGGGAGGCTGGGAAAAAAATGTAGACTCAAAAGAATCGGAAAGTAGTAAAGCTGAGGTTCAGGAAGATACTCACGAGATGGTCAGAAGGGAGAAGATACCAGAGGATAGTAGTGAGAAAAAAATGTACAACTCAGCAGAAGGACCCTGTAAGCCCAAGACTGCCACCAAACCTTGGGTGGTTCTGAATGATCCTACACTACAAGAGCACAGGGATCACATAACGGCTTATGCTATTATCTACAAGTTTATGGGTATATGGCCCACAGAGAAGAATCTATATACTTGGATTAGAAACAACTGGAAACCAAAGGGGGATATAACTCTGCATATAGGGTCCAAGGGTTTCTTCACAGTGGTTTTCAATAGCCTAGAGGATAAAGACAGAGTTTTCAAAGGAGGACCTTATTTCTATGCTACTGTAGGACTCTATATGTGACCTTGGGTAATGAAATTTGTCCTGAAGCGAGAGACATTCACATCGGTCCCATTATGGATAAGACTTTACTCCCTACCTCTAGATTATTGGCTGCCTGAATCCTTGAAAGCTATAGGAAATAAATTAGGACATTTTCTAAAAATTTCAGAGGCAACTCTGCGAGGGAAATATACTTCCTTTGCACAAATATGTGTAGAAATGGATCTATCGGGAGCACTCCCGAATGAAGTGGTCTTAGAAGTTTATGATGAGGAATGGGTACAGGTAGTGGAGTATGAACATGCCCCTTTTAGATGTAGGAAATGTCATGAAAATGGACACCTTTTCAGAGATTCCCCACAAAACAAGAGGGAGGATAATCTGAGAACCAACACAGACAAAGATCCCGAAGGATTCACCAAGATAGGAGGCAGAGGGAAAGGAGGAGGAAGAAGGTATCAGAAAAAATAAAGTGATAACAAACTAGCAAGTCACAATAGTTTTGAAATTTTAGAAGAAGAAGGGGGGAACAGTGGAAAAGGTGTTACTCTGGACAATCATCCCAGAGAGACCAAAAAGGAGGATAGCATGGAAATAACACAAGAAAACAATGAACAATAGGAAATCATACCAAACAACATGGAACAAAGCAGGGATCAAGAGATGACCCCTAGTGAAGTTGGGATTGAGGACCAAGAACTACATGAGATTCTTGAGATGGAGAATCTTGATCTGGAGAAATTCTTAAACCAAGGAACCAACAAAGGGATAGGTTCCCTACCACAAGAGGATTTTGATAGAGTACAACAGCTTTTCCTCTGGAGATCTCAGACAAAAACTTCATGAAACAAAAGAAGTCATGAAAGCTAGGACCATGGAGGGGTCAAATCAATGGAGGAAATATCAAGACACTCGGCCAAAAACCCAGGCAGGAAAAGAGGTAGAAAGAGACAAAATGAACTGCTCATAGAGTGTGGAAAGCTCATGATCAACTCAGGTAAGATGAAATATCTCACCAGTTACTCATTCAAAAACCCATCATCATGAAGCTCACATCATGGAATATCAGGGGTCTAGGAAGTAAAAGGAAATAGAGGAATCTCAGCAACAGAATAAAAGAAGAAAACCCAGATATGGTGTTCATACAGGAAACAAAATGTTCAATAGACAAAGTCTGGAAGATACATAGAAAATGGCTCAGTAAGTATGAATACCTAGAAGTAAAAGCCAATAATACAGTGGGAGGGATTCTTACTCTCTGGAATCCTCAGAAATTTGACATTTTGGATGCGGAAGCATCCAGGAACTATCTATCAATGGTTATCCAACCTTTGGGTGACAAGGATATCTATATGGTTACTAATGTCTATGGTCCTCAAAATCCTGGAGATAAACTCAAGCTTCTCACCTCACTTGAGGAGCTAAGAGAGAGACACCCAACAATACCTTGGATTCTGGGTGGAGATTTCAACATGATCAAATCTCTTATAGAAAGAAAAGGAGGAACTAGACTAATGGGAAAGGACTCTATTGCCTTCTAGAACTTCCTCATCAATTTGAAGCTAGTGGACTTAGAAACAGAAAATGGAACCTTCACTTGGAACAATAAGAGGGGAGGAGCTTCACAGGTTGCTTCAAAACTAGATAGATTCCTCATCTCAGAGAACCTCTTCCTCTCGAGGCCTAGCTTGAATGCTTTTATCCTACCTTTTGGAGGGTTGGACCACTGGCCAATTCAGCTAGAAGCTTCTTTTATTGGCACTCCAAGAAACAGACCCTTCAGGTTTGAAAATGTTTGGCTTACTCACCCTAATTTCATATCCAACATTGATAAGTGGTGGAAGGAAGATTTACTGGTTCAAGGCACAAAAATGTTCATTCTACAACAGAGACTCAAGCACATCAAGGTCAAAATCAAAGCTTTAGAATATTAACCAAACTCTTATCAAGGAAGGCTTCACTGAGGATAGGAAATTGCAAGCAGACTCTCTACAACAGGAATGGGACACCAGATGTCAGCAAGAGGAAATCTTCTGGAAGTAGAAATCAAGAGTACAATGGCTTAAAGAAGGAGAAAGAAACACAAGGTTTTTTCACAAATCTACCATGGAACATTGGGCTCACAATCAGATCACAAAGCTCTTAGATCCACCGGGGAGAGAGCTCAACACACAAAAAGATATGGAGTCCGTTCTGGTAAAACATTTTCAAAAAATAACAGAGGATCCTATCTTAAACAGATCGCTAGCTATCAAAAAAATTATGAAGCATATTCCGAAACTGGTGACCAGGGAAGATAATTTCAATCTCAACAGACCAATGTCTGAAGAAGAGGTAAAAGAAGTAATAAATGAGATGCACAATAGGAAAGTGCCTGGACCAGATGATTTTAATGTCGACTTCTTCAAGGCAAGCTGGGAAATAGTCAAAAAGGACATTTTGGAGGTGGTGGAGGACTCAAGGATTTCAAAAACAATCCTAAAAGTGCTAAATACCTCTTTCATTGCCCTCATTCCTAAACAAGATAAAGCAATGACTCTAGATCAGTTCAGACCCATAGCCCTATGTAATGTGATATACAAAATCATCTCCAAAGTTATTGCAAACAGACTCAAGCCCCTCCTACCAACTCTCATTTCGGAGGAGCAAACTAGTTATGTGGAAGGAAGGCAAATACTCAACAACATCATTCAAGCACATGAAATAGTCCACTCTCTCAAGAATAATAAGCAAGCAAGGATGATCATTCAACTGGACCTAGTGAAAGCTTATGACAAACTGAGCTGGTTATATATCAAAGAAGTTCTAATAGCATATGGCTTTGACCAGAATTGGATAAGATGGGTTATGGCTTTGGTAACTTCAGCTAGCTTTTCCATCCTTCTCAACGGCTCTCCCTCCAAATCCTTTCGGCCCTCGAGAGGCCTCAAGCAGGGAGATCCGCTTTCACCATTTCTATTTATTCTTATGATGGAAGGATTAGGAAAAGCAATCACTTCTGCCAAAAGGCAAGGCACAATCCAGGGTCTTAAGCTTACCCAGGAAGGGGACTCATTAACTCATCAGCAATTTGTAGATGACACTATGTTACAGGGCATACCAATAGTCAAAGAAGCCAAAGCCTACAAATAAATCCTATAGGATTTTGCTTTGGCAGCTGGTATAGAGGTAAGTCTCTCAAAATCAAAAAAAAAATCTTCAATACAAATATTGCAATTCAGAGAAACCTCTCCAGAATTCTCGAATTTCAGAGGGACCAGCTCCCCTCCAAATATCTGGGAATACCTCTCACTGACAAACCTCAGAGCAAGGAGATTTTGGAAACATTGATAAATAAACTAAATGAAAAAATCTGCAAGTGGAATAGTAGATCTTTAAATCTTGCTAGCAGGCTCATTCTCACAAAGGCGGTCCTGCAGTCTCTTCCAATATATATGTTTTCGGCACTTCCTATCCCTAGTGGAGTTGCCCATCAAATCAGGAATATGAAAAGAGACTTTCTATGGGGAAAAGCTGAGGAAAAAAATAAATGGGTGCTGGTAGCTTGGGACAAGCTTTGCATGCCCAAACATCATGGTGGTCTTGCTCTCCATGACCCGAAAACTCTTAAAAAAACCTTGGGGGCCAAAATTTGGTGGAGATGGCTAAAGGAATCTAACAACCCATGGGACAAGCTCAGGAAAGAGAAATATGCAAAGGATCGGAGGGAATGGGACTTGATCAGAATGACAGGGCATATCAGGGGCTCCCACATTTGGAATAATGCTTGGGAGAACAGAGCTTTAGTTCAGAAACACAGCTTCTGGGAGATTGGGAATGGAAACCTTGCTTGGTTTTGGGAGGATAACTAGCAATAGGAACCCAACTTAAGTAGAGAAGGACTAGACATTGGCAGAGAGGAAACCGTCAACAAAGGACTAAAAAAGGTCAACGACTTTTGGGATAACACAAAAAACAGTGACAAGTGGAGAACTTGGAAAGTACCAATTAGTAGTGAAGAGTCTCCTCAGAAGACCCAGGAAGAAGCTCTTGCTAAAATCTTGGAAAAAAGGAAAATTTTGATCTCGACATCCACAGATCAACTTAGATGGGGAAGAAGCAGTGAGGGCAATTTCAATCTCAAAGAAGCCATAGAAGTGGTCACCGGTTACAATTTTTCAAACCTGGATAATACTTGGAAGGACCTATGGAAGCACCCTCACTAGATGAAAATCAAGCTCTTTATGTGGATGGTTCACCACAAAAAGATTTTGACTTGGGAAAATCTCAAAAAGAAAGGTTTTGCAGGACCATCCAGATGCCAGCTATGTGGTATCTAGGAAGAAACGAGGGATCACCTCCTTAGCATCTGCACTTTCACCTCTACCCTATGGAACTGGGTAGCCTCTATCTTTAGACAAACTGACAGAGATGAAAACAATATCTCCAAAACCTTAAAGAATTGGAGGAAAAAACTTTCAGAGAATGAGACTATCAACACAGCCTGGACTTTGATTCTAGACTTTCTAACCTGGAATGTCTGGAAAGAGCGCAATAACAGAATTTTCAAGGACAAATCTAGGTTGCCCCAAATCTTAATAAATCAGCTCCTCGGGCAACTCAAAGAAACTATTAATACCATTCAGAAGCAACCTCCTGAGAATCCTCCTTCTTATCAGGACTCTTGAATTCTTCTTCTTTTGGGCCTACAGAAGATAGTCCCCCAAGGCTCAATCTAGATTGCACCACACGGTACAATGAGACAGGACTTATGGCAATCCCCCTCTCGTTACTTAAAATTAAATACAAACGGAGCCTCAAAAGGTAACCTAGGGGAGGCTGGGTATGGAGGTGCCATTCGAGATGACAAGGGGACTTTAATAGTCATCTTCCATAGCAATTTAGGGAATGCTACCAACAACATGGCAGAATTAATGGCCATAGAGTAGGGCTTAGAGATTTTGAGAAATCTCAACATGAAGAACTCCATAATAGAAGTTGATTCTGAATTAACAATCAATTCTATAAAAAAATAGCTAATGGCTCAGATCCTGAGAAAATCTTGCACCACTGGAGACTTTTGCAGGTTTATGGCATATTCAATCACATCTGAGAATCCTAAGAACCATAAGTTTTGTTCATGTGCGAAGAAATGCCAACAGATTAGCGGACCAGCTAGAAAATGAAGGGGTGCTCTGTAAGAATGACTACAGTTTTTACAAGTGGGAACTTACGCTTGCAGGGAATTTGCGAGAGGAATGCCATAGTCTGGCACGCACAGACAATGAGCTTTATCTCAAGTCGAGGGAGAAGCAACATTCGGGCAATGAAGAGAATGGCGAACTAGGGTTCATCTAGCTTTTGCTTCCGATCGCAACATGTTGGAAGCTTTCTTTTGGATTGCAGGCAGCGAAACATAAGTGGTTTTCATTCAAAAAGGTATTAGAGGTCAAGCGGTTTTGTGGCTTATCGGACGCATCCAAACCCTCAAGCGGTTTTTCTTGGTTTGCCTCCGATGCCATTCTTCTATCACCACGTGGCAGCGGGCAAAGAGAGAAAACCACCCATATCGCGCGGGTTATCCTCATGCTTCTTCTCCGTGCGATATTCTCCTCGGCCGTCGGATTAGGGGAGGGAAGATCAACGACTTTAGTTCATCAAGCTAGTTCGAGGAGTTATCCTTCGTGCTTATCGGGTTCATCGTGATGGCTCCTAGATGGCGAATCTCTTAGTTGCATGGGTTTTAACCCTCTGGGTAGACCCGAAAAATTCCTTTCTTTGAGCTTAATCTCCTTTCATGTACGAGGGTTTGGTTATTTTGTAGGGATTTTGAAGGGATTTTGAGAAAATGAAGCCCGATTTTTAAGGTTTGGTGGTCCCCTCCCATTGACTTTGTCCCAGACTTGTAACATAGTTTCGTAAAAAAAATTTAAGCCTTTGAATGAGAAAAGAAAAAACACTTTTGCTTTAGCAAAAAAAAGAAGAAAAAAAGAAAGAGAAGGTAATTAACACTCATTTCTGACCATTCTACTTTCTTCCATCATAATGGGTAAAATGTCCACCCAAAATATTGAATAAATTATAAATCCTATTCAATATTTTTTCCCAAAAACTTCTACATTCTCTTAAATTGAATATATTTAAATTTAAAAATATTTATTTAATAAAACTTATAATTTAATTATTTATACTATCATTAAAATATTACATTAAAATCAATTCATAATATATAATAAAATACTTCCTATCATAATATATATTAAAATACTTCATAATACACTCTATGAATTCAACATCTATTGAAAACTTATATTAAAAAAATAATCAAATTTATAAACCTAATTATTTAACATTTCATAAAAGAACAAAATATTTAACATATTTCTTAAAGATGAGATACATTACATGAATATCAAACTATTTCATTTCATTTTGATGCAAAATCATATACATATCCATTGAAACAGATTTTACATCATCCCGCGAAATACATTGTCACAGTGTTTGACATTGCCATCGAAATCACATAAAGCTTCTTCCTATCTACAAAGGAGATTTGAAGATAAAGCGTTTTAATCACTGCTTTGGGATTGTCTCTGATACATTTATGTAAAGGAATGTCACTGTTCATTCTGCTGACTCTCACGATCCCATGTACAGTAACTGTCCTTGAAGCTGGACTTCAGATCTTGGCTGCAGAGCTTACTGTATTCCACTGTATCATGGCCAGTCCTACGAAGCTCCACCACGACGAGCATCAGTAAACAAATTCTCTCCCAACCCTTCTCGGAACCCTGCACTTTCACCATGAAGTTTTCTCACTTTTTGAATCTCAAACGAAGCAAACTCGCAATCTCCTACAGCTTCTACTCGACGCAGGCTGAGATGATGTGAACTTCGAAATCGTTCTTGAACAACCCGGAGAGATTGAACCACGCAGCACAGAGAGCGTGTCGAAGAGCAAGTTCTCAGTTTAGAAACAGTACAGACACAATATATGCAAGACAGCTTTGTGATTTGTTTGGCTTACAGCCCAGATGAAGATGAAGCCCAATATTATGATGGGGAGGTACGAATTCGGGCCCCTGCTGCGGCAAGGGACGTTGGCCAAGGTCTACTAGGCCACGGGTAAGAAAATTAAACCACAAATCTCTAATGAAACTGAAAGATTTTTTTACCTTTTCACCAGTAGACCTTGGCGAACGCCCCTTGCTCCAGCAGGCGCCTTAAATCGTACCTCCCCATTAGAATATGAGGCTTCATATTCATCTCGGCTTTAAGCCAAAACAAATCACATAGATGTTTTGCATGTATAGGTTCAGTGTGGTTCCGAACCCATGAACTTCCTTTTCAATACAGGGGTCGTGAGGTGTCCCTTACTACATTGGCTCTGCTAGAACCCGGCCACTGAAGACGTTAGAATAGGATCTAATCCCTTTGTTTATATGTTTAGTTCTTTATCACATGGGTAAGGTTTCACACAAACCGAAACGAAAATGACGAATCTTATTATTGTCCTCTACACATTATTAAATTGAAAATGTCAAAGTCCGGATAATAATGTTACCAGGGTTTGTAATCTTGGTCCCATGTTACTTTAAGACTTTATCCAGGTACAAGAACCCTAGGAAAACGAGGTCCAACGTGGTGTTTATAAAATCTGGAACCCATCCATGGTAATGTGGGGTCACATTCTTATTGGTTTACTTGTCCTGGTTTTGGGACTCGTGGTCATCCTTTTAATGGCCAAAAACAATGAATTCAATATCAAATCAACTGCATCTACACTCAAAAAAGTCTACGTTTATGTAATTATAGTACACTTGCACAGAGCTCCTCGTGATACTACATTGGTCTTAGGGTTTTATCTGTCGACGTTAATAAGTCTACGTTCATGTAATTATAGTATACTTGCACAGAGCTCCTCGTGATACTACATTGGTCTTAGGGTTTTATCTGTCGACGTTAATAAGTCTACGTTCATGTAATTATAGTATACTTGCACCGAGCTCCTCGTGATACTACATTGGTCTTAGGGTTTTAGCTGTCGACGTTAATTATGGTCCTAGTTTTATGGGTTGTTCATGTTTAACTCGTTTATTTTTATCAGTTTACCTTTTTTTAATAAATATGTTAATTTTGTCATAGTTGTCCGTTATGAATTTTTAACCGTGTTTAATTGTATTATTTTATGCTTTTTTAATATGTAATTAAGTTTATTTGTTTACTTTTATTATTTCATGGGTTTGTAATATGATAGTCTCATTTGTTATGGTTTATAAATATGAATTGTTACATGTAAATTAGACATTATTATTAATTTATTTGGTTTTGTTTAATTAATATAAAGATCGGTATTAATATAGACCTAGACTTTTGAAAGTATATTGAAATAATTATAAACTAATCGTTAATTTAAAAGTAATTTTGTTCATGTGGAAAAAAATAAACAAATTCATATATTTTTAATAATTTTAAAAACTATAAAATAAATAAATAATTTTTTTTTTTATATTTTCAAAATTTAAAAATTAATAAATAATTAAAATAAAATGAAAATGAAAAATAATAATTATTATTATTATTATCAATAAAACATGTGAAAATTCACAAAAATTAAAATTAAATTAAATTGAAAAAGAAAATAAATATTTATATCTATAATTATAATTAATAATTAAATTAGTCAAGATCTATTTTGACAAGAGTTCTATCAAGTGTGGAGAGATCAAGATCTACCAAATGTCCAAAGATCAAATCTCTTGAAATACAAAACTTCTTTTAAAAAACATAAAATAAATCTAAACGAATTTTTATAAATTTGAAAATTATATCCATACATAAATCATTTTTTCATTACAAAATATTATATTGTGTTTAATTTTTTAAATAAGTTTCCTTAAAAATTTATAATGTTTAAAACTATCAATTGGTACAGGTCTATCCATCTTTTTGTAAAAAAAAAAAAAAATTATAATAATGTGTTTTACATTTTTTCCATGTTGCGAAAGTACGTATTTGCACGCAGACGATACATCACTTGGACCGTATGGGGTTTATTAGCCCTATCTCAAATCTAATATATTGTCAATACAGGACCATGTTGATGGTCAACCAGAACTAAACAATAACCACGGTGTAAACATACCCTATTTCCCAGTGTATCGAACAGTACTGTCCTATCCTATGGGTATGTAGAACCCAGCAGTCATGGAAAACTATTTTCATGTTAATGTCAGAGAGCGTGACATGCGAACAGATATCCAAATCTTTGGAGACAATAAAATAAGAAGAAAGTATAAGAATTCTCCCATACGGCCCCAGTTGGAGCAGGTAATAGTAAGTATTTGTGGGTCGGCCTCAATGTTTTGGAATACGCTTAACTTGAGTTGATATTTTGGACGCGCATGGGTGAAGTGAAAATTGAGCTACATATCTACTCATGCACATGTGAAGAAATTTTGCTGGGAGATATTCCTCGGCCTTTGGGTCATAGTCCAGATATTTCATGGGTCTTCATATCAATTCAGGTTGCAGCGTGACATCTGGAGTGGAAATCTTGATAACATGCATTTGCTACTCTAGCCTCTACGGTGGAAAAACTAGATACTGTGCATCTTGGAAGCCAAAGTTGGCAAATTTTGATTATATGAATATTGGATGGTCATTTTGTTGGAAATAGTAATGGCTTCTGCATGAATATCCAAGCTCATTAATGTAGGTTAGATTTTACAGTGTGAGTTAACTGGTTGAGTTCAGTGTATATTAGAAGAAGTCAAAATTTAGTGTGTATTTGTGTTAAATTTATTTTGAGCCAGTAAAAAAGAGATAAATATCTTTTAATGAATTCATTGTCGAGTAAAAAAAATAAATACCTCATAATGAGTTCATTGTAATCATATCAAGTCGGATAAAATTTAGTTAATCACTAGAAACTAAAATTAACAAATTTTGATTTGCATATTGGATGACCATAAAATTCTGAACAAATAAGATAAATAGTATAAACAAAGTTAACCATTAGTTTTGCCTAATATATTTTAAAATGTTTTAAAATATTTTAAAATCGGTTTACCATATAAATTTAAATATTTTATATTGAAAATAAAATTAATATTAATTTCAAATCAAAAATGTAAATTAAATTTAAATATTAATTTTAATGTATAATAAATTTTAAATATGAAAAAAAATAGTTTCCATTATAATTTTTTTCTACTGAATTTTGATTGTAGCGTAGCTGTACATTAATTTTGGCTTGTTACATCATTATGGATGAACGACAGTTCTCACCGATCTCCAATACTAAAATCGCAATTGAGCAATACCGACCTGTAGTTCCAATAAGCCTCGGGAACTCTCTATCGCTCGTACAGATTCTAATAGTCTGCAATTTTAAAGTTGGCCAAACGAATAAGAGAAGATAACCATCATCACTTATTTTCTTACCTTGCAACATCAGTTTGTGAACGTTTTTCCAATTTTGAACTAGTAAAATTTTTTTATTTTTTTGTTTTTTGTTTTGGAATATTTTAAAATAAGATAGAAAGATCTTTTTTGTAAATTTGGTAAGATTATATTTTTAACATATTTAATATATCACGTGGATGTGATAAGAAATTAAATCATTAATTTAATATAAAAAATTGCTAAAAAAAATATATACAATCGCAATTTATCCAAAATCATATAAACAATATAATATAAATTTTAGAAAATTTAAACAATTAAATTTATTTTAATAAAAAACTATTTTAATATTTTCAAAATATAAAATTAAGTTCAACTTTTCAAAATCTACAATGGAATTGAATTCAACTTCTCACCATCTACACTTGAGCTGAGTTCACCTTTCGTCTTGTGATCGTTAAGAAATAGAAAAATCTCCATTAACAACATAGCAAATCTGACCAGGATCTCTCCATTACTAAATGCAATGATTTATGCTAGGGATTTAAATACGATCGACTTGAAACGGGGATATACATGCAGACATGGCCAAGACGCCATCGTCACAACTCGCTGATAATGCTCTCACAGACAGGATGAGTAGAGAAATATAAATTACTTAGTGGTAAGATTTGAATATGAATATGAATTCAAGTAAAAAAAAGATATAATACAATTTTAAAATGGAAAATATTTATTCTCCTTTTAAAATTTAAAATTTTTATTAAAACAATTCAGTAGTAATAACAAATAATATGTTATAGTTTTTAACATAAAATAATCATTAATAATGATATTTGTATTATCTAAATTGATATTATGTTTTTAATTAACTTTTATATTGAATTAATGGATAAGAGCAATATACGTTCATAACCAACTAGAGTATACACATCATATACACTATTTATGATGGTGAATGATGATGAAGAGACGCAATATATTTGTATTGATTAGGAAAACTTTTTCCAAAATTGCTTATTTTAATTTTTCAATTTTAATTCTTTCACATTTTTTTATTTATTTTTGGGCATATTTTTCAATTAATTTGTTTAAAATTTGGTCTGGATTTTTCCGAATCATAAGATTGAGTTATCTAATTTAGACAATTCAAGTGTTTTGGAAGGTTTTCAAGGTACTCAATCCATTCGTGTATTCTAAAATATGTTTTAAACACTAAAAAATCGTATCCCAAAATTGTATTATTGAATTCCTAGAAAAAGATTAAAATAACAAATAACTATAGTGCACCCTCTAAAAAAGTCAAACACATTCATATAACCAAATCATGTTTATCAAGAAGGCTATATTAACATCTATATATCTATAGTATTTTTCATTGTGTGTATGCACCTAATATTAGATTGACCTTACATTTGACACTATATAGATGGTCCTCTTTAGATTCAAAACATATCTTCGCCTTGAAAAAACCTTAACTTTTCACATTGTTACAAAGTTTGTCTCCAAATGAAAATCAGTGATAGTCAACCATGGTCCAACATCGCATTGAGGCAAATATTTTCTTAATATGAAAATCAACCATGGTCCTACGTACATTGCATCGTTACACAGATTGTCTCCACATGAAAATCAATCATGTTCAACCATAGTCCAATGTCACATTGTGACAAGGATTGTCTTAATATACCTTAAGATTGTTTTAAGATTTATCGTAGGGTTTATATACCTTGAGTTTATAATATTGATCCATTGGGTTTAATATTATTTCCTTGGGTTTATAATCCCTTGGGTTTTTAGTATAAATCCCTTGGGTTTATTATTTCCTTGGGTGTATATTATCAATCCCTTGGGTTTTTTAATCTAATAGTTGTCTCAATATGAAAATCAAACATGGTCAACCATAGTCGAACTTTGCATTGTGACAAAGATTTTTTCAATATGAAAATCAACTGTGGTCAACCATGGTCAAACATTTCTATTTTTGGATTTATAATATTTATCTTAGGGTTTATATGCCTTGGGTTTATAATATGTATCTCTTGGGTTTAATATTATTCCCTTGGGTTTATAATACCTTGGTGTTTTAGAATTAACACCTTGGGTTTATAATATCAAACCCTTGGGTTTATCAATCTAAGGGTTCATATTCCTATGGTATAATATTATTCATAAGGTTTATAATATTAATCATGGTCAACAATGGTTTAATGTCACATTGAGACAAGGATTGTCTCAATATGAAAATCAACCATGTTCTAACATTGCATTGTGACAAAGATTGCCTCATGGTCCAATGTCACATTATGACAACCATGGTCATCCATGGTCAACCATGGTCTAATGTCACAGTGTGACAAAGATTGTCTCAATAGGAAAATCAACCATGGTCAACCATTATCCAATGTCGCATTATAACAAAGGTTGTCTTAATATGAAAATCAAATATGGTCAACCATAGTCCAACTTCGCATTGTGACAAAGATTATGTCAATATAAAAATCAACTGTGGTCAACCATGTTTATTTTAGGGTTTATAATATTATCGTAGGGTTTATATACCTTAGATTTATAATATTTATCCCTTGGGTTTAATATTATTTCCTTGGGTTTTTAGTATTAATCCCTTGGGTTTATTATTACCTCGGGTTTATAATATTAATTCATTGGTTTTATTAATCTAAGGGTTCATTTTCCTAGGGTGTAATATTATAGGGTTCATTTTCGTAAGGCATAAATTCTAGAAAAATCATGACATATAGAAGATCACTAAATATAAAATTAGTAAAAAAAAATTCCATTCAAAGCTAGAAGATAAAGAGAAATCACTTATATGATGCTAAATTTACATATTCTAATAACCTTTCCAATATATATTGCCTCTCAAACTTCAAAGTTTCTCTTTTAAGTTCTAGCAACAAATATTTGATCAAAAAGATGCTCTTTTTCAATATTGAAAATTCTCACTTGTTCAAAAGCTTACAGTCGTTTACCACTTGCTCTTAAGGTGTTTCGAGTTGCATTTTCTTGTCCTTACTTTACATATTTTAGGCCTTGCTCTTAAGGTGATTGGAGTTGCATTTTCTTGTCCTCGCTTTATTTCTTTTAGGAATTTGGACTCGTTTGTGACACAAGAGGTTTATTCAAAGTTTTTTCCAAAATGACAAATTCAAAATTTACCGTTGGATGAAATAGTTTTATTCAAAGTTTTTTTCCAAAATGACAAATTCAAAATTTACTAATGGATGAAATAGTTTAAAGCAGAGCTACGAAATAAATATATCAATAAGGATAGTCACTGACATAGCAACTTTACACTATTTAGGATAGTCACTCACATAGCAACTTTACACTATTTACACTATTTGATAGGAGAGAACTGGATTTTGTTGAGCATTGATTAAATAATTCTTTTAGCTAACATAACAACTTTGATCCACTATTCATAGGTACCATGGTTTACTGTCATCCATTATAGAGGAGCCTATTTTCCTTTCCCACATATCCTGCCCTACCTTTGTAGCACGTGATGTTTTCTATTTTGATTAAGTTAGGATCCTAGAGAATTCTCAATCCATTGAGGAGTCCTCTGCATGGTATCACTATTACTTTACATGTGTTCTAACATATCTTCACAAGAGAGAATGATTGTTTTCTTGTCACACTTTGTTTCTTGTAGTTCAACACCATAGTGGGTTTTTCCTGATTGATTATTATCTTTAACATGTGATGTTTTCTAGGTGTGTTGAGACCTCGTATATTCAAATAGAGAACAATCATTGGTAACTTAGGATGAGAAGGGAGGTACTTATCTTTTAGGTTAGTGGCCTATTATGATTCTACTAAGAGTCCTTCGACTTTATTTAGTTTCTATTTTGTATATTTTCATATTCCATTGTTCCCCCGTGCATTCATTATCTTACTTTGATATTTGAGAGAGGTAATAATGCCTAATCCTTTAACTTCATTATATTTTTAGGATGACTTAACAAATTTGATATTTTTTCCTAGATATTTCTTTTTTCAACTACAATAATTATTGAAATTATAGATTTTCCAAGTTATATTCTCCATGATCCACTAAGGGGGTTAGGATGTCAATCTACATCATTTAAGTATCCCTTTTTATTTTATGTGATTCTTCCTTAGACTCTTGAAGTTCCTCTTCCTTCATCTCAAGTTTTTCTCTAAGATATTGGATTAGTAATGGAGAGCATTAGGTGACTTTTTTTTTCCTTTTGGAGTTGTGTGGGGTTTATTTTGGTGAAAAATAAGGGCTCACCTACTCATAGTCCAAGATTTGCACTAAAATGGAATGTACTCATAGTCCAAGGTTTGGATCCATTCTATATCTTTGTAGCATATTTTGATAGATTCGGGGAGTGTTGGAAATAATACTGAGGGGGGGGGGGGGGGTGAATCAGTATTATCAAATTCTTATCAATCTATCTTCCTTATTTATACTTTGAATAATTCTTCAAATATTGATCATTACTTTGTATGTCAGTATCATAAAATAATGAGCAGGAACAAGAAAAGCAAATAGTCACACAAAAGAACACCAGATATAAGGTGGAAACCCAATGTGGGTGAAAACCACCTGCTGCAATATGTCTCTATCTTCTTTCAATTAGAAACTCCTTTTACAATGATTTTTTACTGGTGCAGTCCTTTACCAGTACGCAAGCTACAACCTGCAGAGAGCTACAACCCTCTCTCGTTCTCTAGCTTCTCCTGGAAGGGAGCTACAACCCCCTTTGCTCTTGTACTAGCCAAGATACTAGTATGTAGGTGCTGGCCTACTGAAGGCTACAACCTTCTCTTTCTTCCAGGGACAACGTTTCATAAATTTTCAGACTGGATCCATGAACATCAATCAATCATCAAGTATATCTTCATCAAACAATCTCCTTTTCCCAATTAGCACTGAATCAAGTAAACACTTCTCTGACAGCTGTACCCAGAACACAGTAACAGTAACCACACACCAAATTCTAAACCCCCAGAATACTGCAGCAATAGACAGAGGCAGCTAGATCATAATTTAAAGATATACGCTACTTCAACAACTTGAAACCTGCGTGCAGATCTATAAAGGATAATTCCTTCTTTCAAATATTCAGACACTAATTAACCCAGATTGTCAGATTTATAGATCAAGCATGCGCCTCATATAACAGATCAAAATCATGCAAAGATACTATTATTCAAGCATAAAGATTATGACCCATCAAAAGAACTTATCCTTCTTTATGCGCTAAGGTTCCTCCTTCATTCAGATCCAGATCTGCACCATAACCCAATCACAAATATTTCAGATCTAGCACTTATTAGATATTCAATTCATTCGATGATACTTTGCCAAATGATCTCCTTCCTCTTTTATAGTCTTAGGCCTTCCACAATACCACGGTCCAAAACGATAGGATCAAAAAACTGTTGGACTAATACCATGAACCAACCATGAAAGTGCGTGAGATCAACATTTTTGGATGCAATACCACGGGCCAAAACCATAGGATCAAAAACTATAGGACTAATACCATGAACCAACCATGAAAGTGCGTGAGATCAACACTTTTGGATGCAATACCACGGGCCAAAACCATAGGATTAAAAACTTTCGGACTAATACCATGAGCCAACCATGAAAGTGCGTGAAATTTTCTCTTCATGAAAGTGCGTGAACTTTTCTCTACATGAAATAAACTTTTCTCTGCATAAAAGTGCGTGAACTTTTCTCTCCATGAAATAAACTTTTCTCTGCATAAAAGTGCGTGAACTTTTCTCTACATGAAATAAACTTTTCTCTGCATAAAAGTGCATGAACTTTTCTCTACATGAAATAAACTTTTCTCTGCATAAAAGTGCGTGAACTTTTCTCTACATGAAATAAACTTTTCTCTGCATAAAAGTGCGTGAACTTTGCTGCACTATAATTTATCATCTGAGATGAGTGGGTTGCCATCAAGTACAACATATGTATCATAATGCCAACAATCTCCCCCTTTGGACTTGATGGCAACAACAACCAATCACTCTCCCCCTTTGACATCAAGGGCAAAGGGTTATGCTCCCCCTAAGAACATGCTCCCCCTGACTATAAACCAGATCTGCAAAGAAGAACCATAAATGACCATGAAAGAGATAGAGACGTATTGTAGCAATATTTAGACCAGCATCCATGATCTCCTTCTGTACTTCCTCCATAATGCCAACAATGCATGATATGCTCCCCCTGAACCTGTGCCATTCGATCTTTGACCAATCCGCAACCCAGCACATGTACGCATATACTTCAGATGAACCTTGCGTACAACCAACAATCAGAAGAGATTCAACAACAAGATGATGCATCAACAACCCCCAGCTTCTGCCTGAGGTATTCAAAGGTCTCCCTAGGCAATGGTTTGGTGAGTATATCAACAACCTGTTCCTTAGAAGGAACATACTCCAACTTGACCTTTTGTTCAAGCACTTGTTCCCAGAGAAAGTGATACTTGATTGGTATGTGCTTGGTTTTTGAATGCATGACTAGGTTCTTTGAAATGCTGATTGCACTTGTATTATCACATAAGATGGAGATGGGTGGTGTACAAGTGATTTGAAAATCCTGCAAGGTCTGCATCATCCAAAGGAGTTGAGTGCAGCAAGATGCAGCAGCAACATATTCTGCTTCAGCTGTAGACAAGGCAATCGAACTCTGTTTCTTGCTGAACCAAGATACTAATCTGGAACCCATAAAGAATGCACCACCACTTGTGCTCTTCCTGTCATCCACGCTTCCGGCCCAATCTGCATCAGTATAAGCATGAAGTGTGAGATCTGTATCTCTAGGATACCATAAGCCATAATTTTGAGTCCCTTGAAGATATTTGAAGATTCTCTTTACTGCCTGAAGATGAGTTTCCTTTGGATTTGCCTGAAATCTTCCAACTATTCCCACTGCATGCATGATGTCTGGTCGGGTAGCTGTCAAATAAAGTAGACTTCCAATCATAGATCTATAGGTTGGTTGATGTACTGCTGCTGATTCATCATTTGCACTGAGGCTACATCCTGTGACCATGGGAGTACATACTGGTTTTGCATCTTCCATGCCATATTTCTTCAAAATCTGCTTGAGATACTTGGTTTGAGACAAGAAGATCCCTCCTTCCTTTTGTTGGATTTGCAGGCCAAGAAAATATGTCAATTCTCCAAGCAAGGACATTTCGAATTCTTTCTGCATCACCAAGGCAAAGCTTTGACTCATAGATTCTTCATTGCTGCCAAAGATAATGTCATCTACATACACAACAAGTATGAGCAATTTGTCATTTTCAATTTTTGTATAAAGATTGCTATCTGCTGATCCTTTTGAAAAACCTTGTTGATGAAGATATTTGTCCAAACGATAGTACCAAGCCCTTGGAGCTTGTTTAAGACCATAGAGAGCCTTTTTCAATCTGCATACAAGATTTGGATCATTTCCAAGAATGAAACCATCTGGCTGCTCAATGTATACTTCTTCTTCTAAGTCTCCATTCAGAAAGGCTGATTTCACGTCCATTTGAAATACTTTGAACTTTTGAAAGCTTGAGAGAGCAAGGAACATTCGGATGGCCTCAAGTCTTGCAACAGGGGCAAAAGTTTCCTCAAAATCTATTCCTTCTTGCTGCGCATACCCTTTACAAACAAGTCTTGCCTTGTTTCTAATTACTTCCCCATTTTCATTCAACTTATTTTTGAAGACCCATTTTGTCCCTATAACATTCTTATCCTTTGGTCTAGGAACCAACTCCCAAGTGTTGTTCTTTTCGATCTGCTCAAGTTCTTCATCCATTGCTTTGACCCAACATTCATCTTTGCATGCCTCTTTTACATTTTGTGGTTCAGTGGAGGAGAGTAATGCCAAATAGCTTGAAGCTTCTGCAATTGTTCTTCTTGTTTGTACACCTGCTTCTTTCTGCCCCAAAATCTGAGATTCTGGATGATTCTTCTGAACGTACCGGGATGGAGTCTTCTCTTCTATCCTTATCTGTTCCTTTGGTGCTTCTTGAGGTTCTTCTTCTTCATCATTCTGTCTTTGAGGGTAGTCTTCATCTTCTTCTTCAATATTTTCATGATTTACTTGCCTAGGAATGTATCCCTTTTCATCAACCACTACATCAATGTTGTCAACAATTCTTCCAAGTCTTTTATTGTAGCACTTATATGCTTTGCTGTGTGGAGAATAACCAAGAAGAATGCCTTCATCTGCTCTAGGTTCAAGTTTTCCAAGTTGCTCATTAGTATTCTTAATATAGCATTTGCTCCCAAAGATTTTGAAGTGCTTTACCGAAGGAGTCTCACCATACCAGAGCTCATGAGGAGTTTGAGTGATGTTCACTCGAACATTTGTTTTGTTGAGAATAACAACCGCAGCATATGCGGCTTCACCCCAGAAAGTTGTGAGAGTTCCAGACTCATCCAGCATAGCACGAGCCATTTGTTGGACTGTTCTGTTCATCCTTTCCACCACTCCATTTTGCTGAGGAGTTCTAGCTGTAGAGAATTCTCTTCTTATCCCATGTTCTTCACAGAAATCGAAAAATTCATTTGAGGTAAACTCCCCACCTCTGTCAGACCTGAGGCACTTAATTTTGTAACCTGATTCATTTTCAACCAAGGCTTTGAAGGATTTGAATTTCTTGAATGCTTCGTCTTTGTGCTTCATAAGTCCTAACCAAACAAACCTGGAGAAATCGTCAATGAATAATATCAAGTATTCTTCTCCTCGAGGTGTCCTTTTCCTAAATGGACCACATACATCTGTATGGACTAGATCAAGAGGCATGCTAGATGATCCTTCCTTCTCTGGAAAGTTAGTTCTGGTTTGCTTTCCAAACTGACATGATTTGCATATGGTGTTGTCTGGAATTTTGATATCTGGAAGACCACGAACTGCCTGATATTTGCATGCTTTCCTTATTTGTGAAAAACTTAGATGCCCCAACCTCCGGTGCCATAACCAGTGTTCATCATCCTTGCTCAAATAGCATTGTTGTTGTCCTTCTTCAAATATGTATAGATTATTTGGAGTTCTTCTACCTTTGATCATTGTTTTCACCTGTATCAAGATCACGAACACGACATCCGTTTGATCTAAATATCACCTCGGTTCCTTGATCACACATCTGGCTGACACTTAGAAGATTATGCTTCAATCCATCAACATACAAAACTTTTCCAGCTTTGACCTTTTCTTTTAACTGAGCAGTGCCTTTTCCTTTTATAGCTGCAGGAGTATCATTTCCAAAAGAGACTTTCTTTCCTTTTCTAAAGCAGAATATGATTCAAGTTTTCCTTTATCACCTGTCATATGTTTCGAACATCCACTGTCAATGTACCATAGATTTTCTTGTCCTTCTGCATAAAATGCTATCCCACATCTTTCTGTTTGTGGTTCCTTTATTCTCCATGTTCTGGTGCTTGAGGCTTGTTCCTTTGTCTGCTGAAACCTGCTCCTGCATTCAGAATCTTAATGACCAAAGTTATTGCAAATAGAACATTCAACTTCATTTTCAAGAGCCGAAAAGTTGTTATAGGTCCTTTTTGTAATCCCGATCATACTTCTTTGTTTTTGAGCTTCTCTAGTCATGATTGTTTTATATGCAACACATTGAGCTGCTTTGTGACCAAAGTTATGGCAAGAGAAACATTGCCCATTGAAGAAACTTCTGCGATTATCAAATCTACCGGCCAAATGATTGTAATTTCTATTGTCATCCATTCTTGAAGCAAATTGAGAAGATTTTACCTGTGGCTGGTTGTAGCTTTTGTTCATCCTTAAGACAGATTGCCCCTGGTTTACCTGATAGTCTTTGTTCGTTCTTGAAGTAATTCGTCCCTGCTTTACCTGGTGATCTCCATTGTGCTTTTGCTCATTCCTTCTTGCTGCATCAAGATAACTCTTTGAGGTGGATGCTTGAGATGTTTCTCCATTATACCCCAGACCTATCTTGTTTAGCGGAGAACGCTGTACATTGATGATCTCATTCAGAGTTTCAGATCCTTTGACAAACTTAAGATTAATAGCCTTTGTTTTCTCAATTTCTTTTCTAAGGCCAACAATTTCACCTTCTAACTTTTCAAGATATTTTCTTTTTCATCAATTTGAAATCGTAGAGTATCAATGATCATATTCTTTTCTTCTATACATGTCTTAAGTCTAGAAATCTCTTCATAAAAAATATCCACATCTATAGCATCCATGTAATCATGATCTTCAAATGCCATTAAAAGTTTATAGTCATTACCTCGTTCATCTTCATCACTATTTGATAGACCATCACTGTCTTCATGAGTGTAGTAGCTTTTCTTATTTGCATTCTGTTTCTTGTTCCATCTGGCAGGTTCCTTTCCTTTGTCAATCTTATCCTTATGAGGACATTTGGCAGCATAATGACCTACTCTTCCACAAGCAAAACATTTAAAACGTAGCTTACCTCTGAACCTTCCAGTACCCCGTTTGAAGATTTCTGACAAAATTTGATTCTTCTTCTTCTTCTGGCACGTGACTTGATTCATAGTAGTCTCCTTTGCCTGAAGCCTTAAAAGCAGCTTCTCTCCTGTCTGATGGACCTCCCCTTCTCATTTCATAAGCAGTTAGAATTCCGTGTAGCTGAGACATAGTAAGAGTTCGTAGATTTTCCTTTTCTTCTATTGCAGACACTTTAGATTCAAACTTGGGGGACAATGATCTTAGGACTTTTTCAACCACAACAGCCTCTTTTATTTCTTCACCCAAGTTTTTCATACAATTAACAATCTCATCTACCCGAAGGAAATAGTTAGCCACACTTTCATCATTATACATTCTGAGATTCTCATACTGAATCCTGAGGGTTTGAAGTTTTGCACGTTTTACCTGTTCATCTCCTTCGTAGCTCAAAACAATCTTGTCCCATATTTCTTTTGCGGATTTATATTGCATAACCTTCACGAATTTAGATTGAGATAGACATCCTAGAAGAGTATTAACCGCCTTTGCATTTGTTTCATATTTCTTCTTCTCGGCTGAATCTGTAGGAGTAGCTGATGGAAAAGTATACCCTGTTTCTATAATGTCCCATACTTCTGTACCCAAAGATTGAAGATAGGCAGTAACTCTTACCTTCCAATATACGAAGTTTGTTCCATCAAAAATCGGTGGCCTGATTGATGCTTCCCTCTCGTAGTTTCTCATGATGTTAGATCTTCCTTCAAGCGATCAAGCTTCTTCAGAAGGACCTGCTCTGATACCAATTGTTGGAAATAATACTGAGAGGGGGGGTGTGAATCAGTATTATCAAATTCTTATCATTCTATCTTCCTTATTTATACTTTGAATAATTCTTCAAATATTGATCATTACTTTGTATGTCAGTATCATAAAATAATGAGCAGGAACAAGAAAAGCAAATAGTCACACAAAAGAACACCAGATATAAGGTGGAAACCCAATGTGGGTGAAAACCACCTGCTGCAATATGTCTCTATCTTCTTTCAATTAGAAACTCCTTTTACAATGATTTTGTACTGGTGCAGTCCTTTACCAGTACGCAGGCTACAACCTGCAGAGAGCTACAACCCTCTCTCGTTCTCCAGCTTCTCCTGGAAGGGAGCTACAACCCCCTTTGCTCTTGTACTAGCCAAGATACTAGTACGTAGGTGCTAGCCTACTGAAGGCTACAACCTTCTCTTTCTTCCAGGGACAACGTTTCATAAATTTTCAGACTAGATCCATGAACATCAATCAATCATCAAGTATATCTGCATCAAACAATCTCCTTTTCCCAATTAGCATTGAATCAAGTAAACACTTCTCTTACAGCTGTACCCAGAACACAGTAACAGTAACCACACACCAAATTCTGAACCCAGAATACTGCAGCAATAGACAGAGGAAGCTAGATCATAATTTAAAGATATACGCTACTTCAACAACCTGAAACCTGCGTGCAGATCTATAAAGGATAATTCCTTCTTTCAAATATTCAGACACTAATTAACCCAGATTGTCAGATTTATAGATCAAGCATGTGCCTCATATAACAGATCAAAATCATGCAAAGATATTATTATTCAAGCATAAAGATTATGACCCATCAAAAGAACTTATCCTTCTTTATGCGCTAAGGTTCCTCCTTCATTCAGATCCAGATCTGCACCATAACCCAATCACAAATATTTCAGATCTAGCACTTATTAGATATTCAATTCATTCGTTGATACTTTGCCAAATGATCTCCTTCCTCTTTTATAGTCTTAGGCCTTCCACAATACCACGGTCCAAAACCATAGGATCAAAAAACTGTTGGACTAATACCATGAACCAACCATGAAAGTGCGTGAGATCAACACTTTTGGATGCAATACCACGGGCCAAAACCATAGGATCAAAAACTATAGGACTAATACCATGAACCAACCATGAAAGTGCGTGAGATCAACACTTTTGGATGCAATACCACGGGCCAAAACCATAGGATCAAAAACTGTCGGACTAATACCATGAGCCAACCATGAAAGTGCGCGAAATTTTCTCTTCATGAAAGGAACTTTTCTCTGCATGAAAATGCGTGAACTTTTTCTCTACATGAAATAAACTTTTCTCTGCATAAAAGTGCGTGAACTTTTCTCTCCATGAAATAAACTTTTCTCTGCATAAAAGTGCGTGAACTTTTCTCTACATGAAATAAACTTTTCTCTGCATAAAAGTGCGTGAACTTTTCTCTACATGAAATAAACTTTTCTCTGCATAAAAGTGCGTGAACTTTTCTCTACATGAAATAAACTTTTCTCTGCATAAAAGTGCGTGAACTTTGCTGCACTATAATTTATCATCTGAGATGAGTGGGTTGCCATCAAGTACAACATATGTATCATAATGCCAACAGGGAGCACTCCATTCACATTCACATACACACAAATATGAACATATGAGGTGTAATCATCCATTATAGTGAGTTATGAAACTTTAACAAAGGAACTTAGGGTGTTTTAGACACCTTCAATAGTTTCTTGTTCCTAGAATTCCAAAGGTAATACATTTTGTTACAAACAAAGACTTTAATGAATGTTTCTTTATTAGGACTAAATCATATTTTTCAGTGTCTCATATGTAGACTAGTGTCTCATATGTAGACTAGTTGAATTGGAAAAAATAGCGTCCTCTAAAAATATGCTCATTGTCTTCCACATAGGTGAAGAAACCCTTGGAGCCTAGTTTGAGATCATTTTGTCCTTTCATTTTGCATGTAGTATTGACCTATCACATGAGGTATTTTTAAGAGGACCAAATCACCATGAATTTTCCAACAACTATGTGGTCCTTTTACTAGATGTGGTTACCCACATTTGGAGATGTGCCATCATGCTTTAGGTTCTCCTTCATTTTGTCCAAGCAACCACTATGTAGTTTTAAGGCTATCTTCCTCTCACCAAGTGCATATATGGTAGTATCCACCATGAATTTTCCAACAACTATGTGATCCGTTTATTAGATGTGGTTACCCACATTTGGAGATGTGCCATCATACTTTAGGTTCTCCTTCACTTTGGTGAAGAAACCACTATGTATTTTTAAGGCTATCTTCCTCTCACCAAGTGCATCTATGGTGGTATCCAATCCTTCCCTGCACCACTCTTTCCATTCAATGGTTGTTTGACAAAAAAATACCACATCATTCCACATCGTTGAAAGATAATGTCTTTTCCGACAAGGAGTGGGGCATTGACATGCTTCAAAAAGGACACACTAATGTAAAAAACCAAAAAATGTTCAAGCAATAAGAACCAAAGTGTAACATAGTACCTAAACCAAAAAAAAATGGAAGCACCATCATCATTTCTCAAAATAAAAACTATATTTAGATCCTATTAATTAAACATAATATATAAATATAATATATATATAATATATATAATTAAAATTACATATTCATAGTAAAAAAAAAAAAATTCAAATAAAAAAACTTTCAATAAAATTTTATACTTTCCATATCTATATAAAACTATAAAATAATTCATATTTAAAAATTTATCACATTTTTTCTTCTAATTTTTATAGAGATGATTAATTTATAATTATTAATGAAATAATAATAAATCTTACACTATTATATTATAATTAACCTTAAAAAAATAAAAAATAATCAATTTACTTTACTACTAAATTTTTATAAACAAATAAAAATATTCATAAATGTCTTTCATTTAAATTAAAAAAATATCAGCTTAGAAAATTTATTCTCATATAATTATAGAATACTTGATCCAATTATTTACTCATAATTCACTTACGTAGATTTGATGCCATTCACATATTTCCATGCACACAGAGCTTCGTTACATCTCAGGTGTAACTATCATAATATCAGTAGTAAGATTAATGTGCTGGAACACTTAGCTTTAGAATGAAAGTTATAGAAGACTTTGAATTGATATTTATGGTGAAAGTTCTATGGTGCATGTTTGCCTTTTTTTTTAACCAAAAAAATAGATGATCCATACTATGTTGGGGTAACCTCTTTTCTTTGATCATACAACACACCTTTTTCTGCCCAGCTGCAATGGTTTTTTCTGACTTTGATTTGTTAAATAGAGCTGCACGTTACAACAACATAATCTACCTGTAACCTCTGCACCCGTGGCCACCAACAAAGGAGAAACAATGGTTCTAGAGTGCATCCTGCACCACAGTTCTCTAATGCTCGTCAATTTGCAGGCTCTTGTTGGCATTTTCTCCAATGACCATCATATATATCTTATAGAAGTTGACAGATTCCCTAGAAAAATCCTTGAAATTGCCTAGGATCAAATGGGAAAGATCTCGATGAAATATGTTCACATGCCAACCTTTCAGAGACACTGAACTTCAAAACAAAAATGGGAAAGATCTTGATGAAATGTGTTCACATGCCAACCTTTCAGAGACACTGAACTTCAAAACAAAAACTACGAAAAATAAAGAAAACAATTAGTTAATACTTTATTTTTCATGGCATTGTATTTTCAAATTCAAGTTATAGTAACATAAATATGAAAAAGGATTAATTAAAATTTAAATAAAATTAAATCTCATTATAAACAATTATGGTAGTTGTTTCAATATATATAAATTTATAAAAATACAACGTGTCAATAATTTTGTAAAAAATATTAATTTAAAATTAAAAAAGTGTCGTATAAATAGTAATATTTACTTTTTAAATATTTTTGCAATTTTTGAAGAATATTTTGCAACTTATTATATATCTAATTATTTAAAAATACAAGCTAAATAATAATACATCTAGGCTAGGTGGGCACTCATCACTACAAAGCCATATAAACCTTTAACCGCAGTCCTATTTTCTGCAAATAACGCACAGTTAAAAAAAGGCACCTGTTATAATAGATTCAACCCCCATTGTAATAGATTCAACCTGGGCACCCTCCAAATATGATCCCGTCATGTTATAACCCAACGATCCAGTAATCCACACCCCAACATTGTTGCCTCAGCACACAAAGATGATTATCACAGACACCATCGCTGGTGACACACCCATTATTGTTACCCAACAATATAGTTGTCCCATTATTGTTACCCCAACAATATGGTTGTCCCGACGAGGCTTCCCACCCACAGACAAACCCAAATCGGTTGTCAAACCCTGAAACCCTATCTACAATGGAGCTCCATAGACACTCGCCGCATCACTTCGGAACCAGGTCACAAGTTCGGACACAACGTTGCCGCTCGAGTCAAAAACAATGCAGTCATTGCAGCTGAAAAACAATACAAAAACAGTGTAGCCATTGCAACTGAAAACAATACACTGCAAAATCTTATTGTCTATCAGAGGATGCCCGATCAACACCTTGGAGAGCTTATGGTTTACCCTACACTACCCATCGAACTCTGGTTCGTGTGGATGAAGCATCACATGGAAAACCATTAGAGAATTGTAACTTACTAATAACTGTTTTCAATTGAATGGTGGAGGCTATTTATTTCATCTAATGCTTAAATCAAAAGCACAGGTGACATAGGAGGGAAGTTTGTTTCAAAGGAATGCCTTATGGCATAATAAATTATAAAATAACATTATTTATATTTTTATAAATAATAATAATAATAAATTATAAAATAATATTATTTATATTTTTATAAATAATAATAATAATAATTAGTTTATAATTATCATTATTATGATGATGATGAGATGGTTAACGTCCACAGAGACCAAATTGGTCTATCGGACCTATAATTTTCTTAGTTTTTTGATTATTTGGCTCCTCGTCTTTCTTGGCGAGATTGGTGCTATAGCCTTCTTTTTTTTCTCTACGGTCTTCCAAATTCCTTTATCTTGCATCCCCTTCATCTCTTCTGGTTCTTGGGACATTGGTGTCTTAGCTTCGCGATCTATTGTGTTCGTCCTTTTGAAGATAGTCGGAGAAGAAGTTTGGTCTAGGAGATCTTCTTTGCTGTTAAATGAAGATTTATTTTGTGCGGTCGAATCCTCATAACGGTTGATTTGTTAGGCGGGCTTTCTCCCTGCCTGTCTTGAGAGTTGTTTCTTTCCTGCCCGATTTCCTGCGATTCAGAGTTTTCTCTAGAGTATTCTTCTTTGATGACATTGTAGTGTTCTTTTTGTGCTCCTTCCAACCATGTAGATCTATGGTGGTTGTTTCTAGCAAAATTTTTGTGGGAGGCTTTTGGGCAATTACTGTTTACTAATTAGTAATATTGTTAAATTTAATTAACAATAAAAATAATAACAGTAATTAAAAATAATAGAAATATTAATTAATAATAATAATCATAAATATTTAGTAATAACAATAATATTTTAAAATCATTATAATAATAAATAATTAAGCATAAATAAATAAATAAAAATAATAATAATAATAATATTTAATAATTAATATAAATTAATAATTAATAATGATAATTAGTAACAAATAACTAGTAGTTAGTCATTTATAATCAAACATTATTATAATAATTTTAAAATAATTATTTTTATTACTAAATAATTATTATTATTAAGATTATTATTATTTATTAATATTACTACTATTATCAAATAAATATTATTATTAAATAGATAATTGAGCTGAGAGATTCATCCTACAACTTAGTGTGAGGGATGTGTAAGTTTGTCCATCCGGCAGTTCCCTTTAAAATAAATAAAATATTAAAAATTATATTCTAAAGAAAAAAATAATGTCACCTATGTTAAAAAAAATGAATAGAAGTAAAAAAATGTATGAGTAAGATATTTAAATTTTATACTTTTCAAAAATATTTCAACAAGACATTTAAATAAACTATTTGAAGATCTACGTTAGCTAATTTATGTCGATATCAACTCCATATATATCTATATATAGAAAAAAATTGTTAAAATAAAACATGTCAATGTTATATATAAAAAAATATTCAATAGAGGATATCAATAAAATATTTTAAAAAAAATTAATATATACATATATTTAAAAAATATATTAATAATAAAAAATCATTTTAATTTGCGTGAATAAAATGTCTGGATGTATGTTTGATGTAAAGAATTTT